>PYUH01000055.1:5379661-5484938 GCA_016808085.1 Suaeda aralocaspica | reverse complement strand
TTGCCAAAAGTTATTAAATATTTATATCGATTTTACTATTTCAACATCTAAACTTGCCAAAAAACTCATGATTTAAACGCCTAATTACACAACTAATCTTTGATAGCCACTATTCACAGCTCAAAAGTACCTCAACAGCTAATAGCTATTCAAAAACTAACATCCGACAATTACAACTAGTTTTCAAACACACCCTTAAACAATTTAGGAGACATTCAAGCAATCAACCTTTTATTGGCCACTCCGACTTAGATTGATCTCGTCCTTACGTTCTTCGGTTGTTATCAACTAGTTTTTGGCCGCTTATTAGTTATCACTTATCACAATAATTTCACACGATCACATTCATTATGCATTAATATTTTTTTTCAACAAAATAAATACTACTTGTAGATGACAATCATAAATTACATCACCAAAAGGAAAAAAAAAAAAAAAAAACAAACAAAAAATCAACATTTCGCAGTTCCGCACCCTTCAGTTTAACTCCAGTGAACCAAGCAAAAAAATAAATAAATAAATAAATAACAAAATATATATAAAAAAAAACCTTGATATATCATCAATGGCGGAAATGAAGGAAACCCACGAAATCAACCCCAAAAGTGGCTACTGTTCTACTACCAAAACATACCACAGTCTTCGTGACAGCTTCCCAGTACCACCTGAATCAACACCTCTCTCAATCACTGACTACGTTTTCTCTCTCCTCCATTCAAACCCCAAATTCTCTCCTTCATCTTCTATACTCATTGATTCTTCCACTCACAATTCTCTTTCATACTCCGAGTTCACACACCGAGTTAACTCACTCTCTTCTTCTCTCTCACACCTCTCACAAAACGACGTCGCTTTAATCCTCTCTCCTTCTTCATTCCATGTCCCTGTTCTTTACCTCGCTCTCCTCTCTCTAGGCGTCGTAATATCCCCAGCAAACCCACTTTCGACGCAATCTGAGTTAACGCATTTGATCCAACTCACTAAACCAACGCTCATTTTCGCCGTTTCGTCTCTTAAGGAGAAACTCAGACTCGTTAACCCAGCAATTCAAACTATATTCGTTGACACTGCATTATTTGATACTATGATTTGTCATGACAAACCTATCAGTCGTGCACGAGCCAGCTTTCCGCAATCGAAAACTGGGGTGACTTTGTACTCTTCGGGGACTACTGGACGAGTTAAGGGTGTTGAGTTAACACACAGAAACTTCATTGCATTAGTTGCCACTTTATATAATCGAAAAATGAAAGCAATGGAGGAAGAAGAAAACAAGCCACCTGCAGTTGGTCTTTTCTTTATACCATTTTTTCATGTATTCGGGTTTTTTATGATGCTTAGAGCTGTATCGCTTGCGGAGACTCTGGTTTTAATTGAGAGGTTTGATTTTGTTAAAATGTTCGAGGCTGTGGAGAAATATAAAGTGACTTATATGCCGGTTTCGCCGCCATTGATTGTTGCTTTGGAGAAATCTGAATTGGCTAACAAGTATGATTTGAGTTCGCTTGAATTTGTCGGCTGTGGGGGTGCTCCTCTTGGTAAAGAAGTTGCTCAAAGATTCAAAGCTCGCTTTCCTAATGTGGAAATTGGTCAGGTAATTGCTATTATTTTGATACTATTTGCTGTTTAACATTGTTTTAGTGATAGTTTTAGAAGTTATATAAAGGGTATGTATTTCCGCGCTTCTCTCCTTTCGCATACATATTGATCAATGTAGAGTTGAAGTTCTTTTGGGTTCTGTTGAATTCGTAACTTTTTAACATTGTTTAAGATATTACTTTTGAAGTAATGTAAAGTTGAAGTTCTTTTGAAGGATCTTAGTATCTTACTGTATGTTCTGTTGAATCTGGTTTCCTAAAGCCGAATTTTATTCTTGAGCTATGTGCTTTCTTGTTTCATTTTAAACGATCACTCAACATTACTATACTGTTCCTTTTTGTTTTCAAATATAAAACCTCGGTGAGGTGGTGTAGTGTGACGCTCTGATCACTTCTCTATGGCACCACTCCAAATAATTATACATTTTTTTTATACCATCTTGAAAGTTAGCTAAAAGTATTTTTATAAATTCTACCACCCTTAGTATAATCAATTAGACCCACTAAGCACTTTTTTATTAAATGTTTACCCAACATTTATAAAGTTTTTAATTATTTTATATAATCGTCATAATAGGTAAAGATATATGCTAATTAGAAGGGTGATAAGATTTTGGTGGAGGCATAGTGTGATAATATAGTAAGCCGTAAGCGAAAGTATTGTTTATTAACATAGTCTAGTTCAGCAGTATCATCCTCTAGATTTTAAAAACTTATGGCACCAAAAGGATGAGTTAAGTAATAAGTATAGTATAGAGTGGACGTAACCAAAAAGTAGCTCCTGTTAATTATCTTGTGTAAGTTTTCTTTTGTATGTCCTTTTAGTTTAGTTGGAACCATCAAGCTTTTAATTTATAAACTGTAGAAAGCATGGTATTGACTATTCAACAAAAGGCATTGGTAGAACAAGAGCGTTTGAACGGTTACTAGTCAAATGCGTTGCATGATGCATCAGAGCTTGGACTCACATTTTATTATATCATGAAAGTTAGAGTTCAAGGCTGTTAGAATAATGTAAACATGGGGAGCCAGATATACAATCCAAGCCACAGAATCTACGCTTTTCTATTAGTTTAATTTCGCCCCACTAGGATTACCAGGTTACCACGAAATAACTAATGGGATACAATGAATTTCTGATTCACTTTTATGATCAATTGAAGTGAATTCTAAACGATTTTGTGTTTTCCAATAAAGGCAAAAATATTAGGGTAGTTAGGAGTTAGTGAAGGTTCCATAAATACACATGATAAATAATGTTTTAAGGAGACCATAAGCAGCCATACTTGACTTTTATTTCTAGATCTTTCAATTTCTGGCTTTTAGTTGTTGAAGTTTAAATTATTGAATTTAGGTATCATTATCATTATGTTGTAATTCATTTTAGTGATGAGTAGCAACTTGTGATAAAAAGGGAATGCTACTTTGACTTAATGTGCAAGCGGAGAGCTTGAGACAGTATGTTGACTCATTTATATGTAATATTACTTGAGCAGAGCGGAAGGTAGCATTATCCAGAGTTCCAGACTTGTTACTATGGATTAGAAATTTTACCTCTTTCGTGGCGAGGGAAGCTGACACTAGTAAGGAAAGGACTTATTAATATAGCTAAGGTATGCTAGTTTAAGACGTTCATGTTTAGTTCAAGCTATAGCTGATATACCTTAGCTACGCCTTTGGTACTAGTATTCAATCCTTGCAAGGGTTGGAATGGGCTACTTGGGCAAACACAAGTCAATCCTTACATGAGAATAGGTTATTACAGTAAGTTAGTTGGACTGAGGTTTTTTAGGCTATGCACTTTTGGGTTTGTTGAAATACGAATTTTGCTTATATATTTTCTGAAACAAGCAGACTAGTGACCACATATATCATCAACTAAAGTTTAAAGTTAAATCTTTCTGAATTGTTTGGAAAGTTTAAAATTTAAAGTGAATCCTTACAAGCAGACTAGTGTGATGTTTGTAACTTGAATATTGTTTGGAAAATAAAAAACCTTCTAATAAATAGTTGCTTCTGGATGAACTGTAGAATTGAGGATTTTCCAAAAAATATCAAACAATTATTAACTTTCTCTTTAGATGCAATTTCAGAAACAAGATTGCAGCGTTGGACATAGGGTACCCAAATCTGAGTAATATATATGTGAGACAAATGTTAATATTGGCAGAGAAGATTACTGTATGACTATGATTTAGAAGTAAAATCATTCAAATATGGATAAAAAAAAACCCAATAAACCAAAAAAAAAAAAAGAAAAAGCTAGGTTGTGGTCTGCTGTTGAAAACTGGATGAATCTAGAAATTCTTTTTAAATATTGTATTCATTTCTAGTTACAGAGATGCGGATGTTGAGATGGATGTGCGGGAACACTCAAAGGGATAGAATCAGGAATGAAATAATACGTCAAAAGGTTGGGGTTGGAGACATAGCAGGCAAATTAAGGGAGAATTGTTTGCGTTGGTTCGGACATATGAGACGGAGACCTGAGGGAGCCCCGATGCGACGAGTGGAAGGGTGAGATTATGGTAATCTCAAACGAGGTAGGGGAAGACCGAAAATGACTTGGTGGGAAGGGTTTAAAAAGGATATGAAGCTTTTAGATTTACAAGAGAATGAGGTTCTCGATCGCAGGGGATGGAGGAGGAAAATTTATGTTGATGACCATATGGAATGATTAATTTTGGTTCATGTAGCCGACCCCAATTTTTTGGGATTAAGGTTGTGATTGATTGATTGATTCATTTCCAGTTTTCTCCTAAGAATTCACTTTCAACTCAGATTAAATTGTTGCTTACAGATACCAACTGAGACATTTAATAAATTTAGCATATTTAAGATTGTTTGTTCTTGGAATGTTCAATTACTTTAATATATGTACTCATACTGTTATTCTTTTGCACTGTTTGCTTTTTGAATAGGGGTATGGGTTGACCGAGACTGCAGGTGGAGTAGCATCAGCAGTTGGACCAGAGGAATGTGAACGATATGGTTCCGTTGGTCGCCTACAAGAGTACATGCAAGCAAAGATCGTTGATCCCTCATCTGGAGAGGCCTTGCCACCTGGCAATGAAGGAGAGTTATGGCTTCGAGGTCCGACAATTATGAAAGGTAAATTTCCATTTGATTTGAATTTTAATGGGTTAACAATATTACTCACAAGTTTAGAGAGCTGTAGTTTCGTTTTTAGCCATTTTGTGTTTGAAAATTTGTATCTCTCTTTAAACTCATGAATTTGTGTATAGATTTCAGGATATGGACTTGATTGACCCACCAAAGGTTTCATAAGAAATAGGGGTTATGCTATGGAAATCGTCAACCAAGCATTTTTGTAGCAACAACTATGAAAACTTCATCAATTTAATCAACATAATCGAAAAATTCAAACTAAACAAGTATTCCTTCTAAACAATGAAAAATGGGTATTTATAAGGAAACAACCTTTGCTATTAGGCCCAACTAAACAGAAAATAAACACTAAATTATGTGTTAAACAATATCCTAAACATAATTGACTCCAAGTAAAACAAACCTAACTATCCAATTTGACAGCCAAACAGAAAACGAGAGAAACATTATCTTTTGCATTTTTCTTGATTTTTGAAATATTTTTCTTTGAAAGTAAATTCAATAAGCTTTCCAATGCATATTCACACGTCTCCTAGTTTAAAACCAACTGTCAATGAAAAATCGTCAAAGTCAGACAAACTGTACAACTCCGAAAAAGAATTCAATCTTTAGAAGTTCCAAGACACGTCCAATATTGAATCTTTTAATCAAAAAACTAATGTGATCCTCTAATTTTATAGAGCAAGTATGATGAGCATAGACACCTAATCCTCTTAACCATGCGGGTCTTTTGGATTGACGAACTTAATCTTACGACCGAAAGGTGACACAACAATGAAATTTAAATAAAGCAGTTAAAATTCCAACTTTGTTGCTTCTAATATACATCATCATTGGAGCTCTATATTATTCCCTAGCACATATGTTTTTTCCTTGCATCCAAGATTGATTAAACAATCAAACTAGCTTAAAAGGTGGGGGCATTTATGCCCAATATTAGTTATGAAGTTTAATATGCTCTCTTTTGGACATTGCTTCATTGTGAAATATTCTTTTGCTGCTAGTGTAACAGAAGTTTAACACTTACATTTGCTCACTAAAGAAGTCTATCATAAAGTCCTTGTACAGTAAAATAGTAAATGGGTCTGTTCTTTTCAACTTTCCTTTGCTTTGATGACATTATCTGAAGTTGTCTTAATATACTTGTTCTTCCTTAATAAAATTGAATGTATCAAAACTTATTAGATTTTTGTGGATCTTATGAAACCTTATTTGAACTTATCTGACTTTATTTTGTGAGAGAGTCAAACCTTGTTTTTCTTATTAGTATTTGTTAATCTCTATCTTAAGCTTTTCAGAACTTACCTGAAACGTTAAGAACTGAAAAGATGTTGAAAAGTTGTGGTCATCTTTGAGAGACATTTTGGTGTTTGCAATGGGAAGGTTGTGTATAAAAAAGTAAAATCTATGTTAGAGTTGGGACAAGAACTTTGTGTTTACATTGTTTACTTAGGTAGGAGCCTTGCATTTGGCAAAATAACTTCCAAGCCCCATATTTATAAGCAAACAACCCTTGCCATTAGGCCCAACTAAACAGAAAATAAACACTAAATTACGTGTTAAACAATATCCTAAACATAATTGGACTCCAAGTAAAACAAACCTAACTAAAAACTGATTTCCAATTTGACAGCCGAACAGAAAACGAGAGAAACATTATCTTTTGCATTTATCTTGATTTTTGAAATATTTTTCTTTGAAAGTAAATTCAATAAGCTTTCCAATGCATATTCACATGTCTCCTAGTTTAAAACCAACTGTCAATGAAAAATCGCCAAAGTCAGACAAACTGCACAGCTCCGAAAATGAATTCGATCTTTAGAAGTTCCAAGACATGTCCAATATTGAATCTTTTAATCAAAAAACTAATGTGATCCTCTAATTTTATAGAACAAGTATGACGAGCACAGACACCTAATCCTCTTAACCATGCGGGTCTTTTGGATTGACGAACTTAATCTCACAACCGAAAGGTGACACAACAATGAAATTTAAATAAAGCAATTAAAATTCCAACTTTGTTGCTTCTAATTTACATCACCATTGGAGCTCTATATATTATTCCCTAGCACATATGTTTTTTCCTTGCAACCAAGATTGATTGAACAATCAAAGTAGCTTAAAAGGTGGGGGCATTTATGCCCAATATTAGTTATGAAGTTTAATATGCTCTTTTTTGGACATTGCTTTATTGTGAATTTTTTTTTTCTGCTAGTGTAACAGAAGTTTAACACTTACATTTGCTCACTAAAGCAGTCTATCATAAAGTCCTTGTACAGTAAAATAGTAAATGGGTCCGATCTTTTCAACTTTCCTTTGCTTTGATGACATTATCTGAAGTTGTCTTAATATACTTGTTCTTCCTTAATAAAATTTAATGTATCAAAACTTATTAGATCTTTGTCGATCTTATGAAACCTTATTTGAACTTATCTGACTTTATTTTGTGACAGAGTCAAACCTTGTTTTTCTTATTAGTATATGTCAATCTCTATCTTAAGCTTTTCAGAACTTACCTGAAACGTTAAGAACTGAAAAGATGTTGAAAAGTTGTGGTCATCTTTGGGAGACAATTTGGTGTTTGTAATGGGACAAGTACACAACTCCTGTATCATCTGGACTAATGCCTAATTCTGGCAATTTAGCTTTAATATCTAGTTTTCTCCATTAGGCCATTCAACCAATGATCCTATGCTTAGGGATACTATTAAATCAATCCTGTTCCGCACCAAATTTCCCTAGGGGACTTCAGCGTGACATGGCTGTAATCAGTCTTTTTGCCATCTTTCTTTTGCGAAATTTATGTGGTCTGATCAATTTGTTAACGTTTAATGTGATGGGAAGTAAAATTTTTATTTGAAGTTGCATCTATTTTGTTAAAGCTGTTACTTTTGAATTTGAAGATTTGTCTAATAGAAGTGGTTGTAAACGTAGGTTATGTGGGAGATAAGGAGGCAACTGCTGCGACTTTTACTCCAGATGGTTGGTTGAGGACTGGTGATCTTTGTTATTTTGATTCTGATGGATATCTGTATATTAATGGTCGGTTAAAGGAACTGATCAAGTACAAGGGATATCAGGTTTCAAGATAAAACTACTTATTAAAAGAGATTTTTTAATTCTATAGTTCCATATATTCACCACTGTCCTGAATTTTTCTTTACTGCCAGGTTCCTCCTGCTGAGTTGGAACGTGTGATTCTATCTCATCCAGATATTGCTGATGCCGCTGTTATTCCGTAAATAAACCTATGCTCTTATTGATGATAAATGTTATTATGTTGCTTTCTGCACTTGCACTCAAAATTTGAACCTTCAATTTTTAAAGCAATTTTTTTTTTAATATCAACCTCTTCTCTTTTGGTGCGGTTGGAGTTGATGGTTCAATCCACAACCTGAGCCTATATTTTTTTCTCCAGGTCTTTTAATCACAGCTTAGTAATCTGATTCCAGCCAGTTTCTATATCAATCTTTTTCACCAATTTCATACATTTTCACACTTCATCCCAACTTTGTGTGTAAATTTTGTTGACTGCAGTTATCCTGATGAAGAAGCCGGTGAGATACCCATGGCATTTGTAGTCAGAAAACCAGAAAGCAGCATCACTGCGTCTCAAGTGATGGATTTTGTTGCAAAAGAGGCATGTTCTTTCTAATTAATTGCTGAATGAATCATTATAATCCTGTAACATTGAGTGGCCATGGTTCATATTTTAGGGTTTTAACTATAATTCTATTTTTATAGCCTATGTGACTGTAGCAACTGCAAGTTGTTCTGATAGTGTACAAGGGAACTTTTTGTGTTTGTTCCTTTTACTTGACAGCCCATCATTTGCACTTATCAGAACTTGTAGATGTTATAGCACACACTTAAAAATTATGGGTTATATTTGTTTATAAGGTGACAAGAACAAGACCTATGGCCGTTTGGTTAGTTGAGTGTATCATCTTTAAATTCCTCTCTCTTGTTCAGAATACATCATGAAAACCTGATTGATATCTGTCAAAGTCTCATGTGGAAATTTGTATTTTTTTCGCAGGTTAGTCCATATAAGAGGGTACGCCGCGTTGCTTTCGTTAATGCTATTCCAAAGAATCCAGCAGGAAAGATTCTTAGGAGAGAGCTTGTCAATCAAGCTACCACTAGCCCATCTAAACTATGATCGAACAGTATTTTTCTGCACCCTACTTTGTGTATCATTGAAGCAGCGAGTAAAGCTAGTAAATGTTGTTCAATAGTGTTGATTCAAGGTCTTTTCTCCTTTCCCTGCAGCTGAGATCACCACCTTACTGGAGTTTCTCTTCTTTTTCATGTAGTTGAAGTTGAAGTTGATGCATGGCAAAAGCATGACTTTTATGTGTAAAGGCCAAAATATTTGTAAAGGACATTTTTCTTCATGGTAATGTGTAAAGGATTATATGCACAGGCAACTATTTTTTATTTTTGTAAAGGACATTATTAAATTAACTAGGATCACCACAAGTATAAACAATCATTTTGCCTATCAATTGTGATGTGTAATTTATGGGGTTCTAGCTCTTAGCTTCAATTAATTTAACTTAGATTCAGATAACCCTCACTCATGTGGTTCACTAAGTATTTTCGTTAAATCTTATGGTTTACTCGCCAAAAACTCAAACCAAAAAGGGTTTGATTACAAACGTGTGGCTTTACTCACCAAATGAATAATCTCATTCAATCTTAAGATTCATTTACATAAAATTTAGAGTTTGTGAATTATTTCACTCTTAACTCACAAAAATTCAATTTGAATTTCAGTCATCCAAACTAAACAATACGCAACATGCAACGTGCATAAAATTATCAAAACTCAAATCTGAATTATTGATAAATGTCCCTTAAGACCATCTTTTGGAAAGACTTTAGCTAATGATTGTAATTTAGTTTGTGGCCCCGGGCGTTACTCCAGGTAATTGCACTTTACATATTAATCACAATTCTGTGGATTAGTCATTCTATCATTTGCATCACCTTAGAAAAACAAGAATTTAATTGACACTAGGCTTTATAATGCACTAATGTGAATTTTAAGCCTTGATGAAGATTTAAAACTCACAATTAAATCTCGTTCGTTGGGCAATTAATTTTGTTCGAAAATTTTGATGTTTTTATGATCAAAACTTACGAAATTCTCTCTTGCTTAGATAGATATGAATGTTATTGCTCAATTATGAAAGTAACAAGGATAGATAGATGATGTGTCAAATATTTATGTTATTTTTCTATCCAATTCCTTAATGATTTATGGACTAACCGGGCTTATTGAAATCAATTTTCATGCTAATAGTGTTCTTTTAGTGTTTTGTGTGGTTTTGTAAATTTTTATAGGAAACGACCAATTTTCGGTTGATTTTACTACATAATTTCTGCACTTGAGAGATAAAGATCACTTATGAGAATTTGGAGAATGATTAGAGACATTTTACCACTCAATGGAACAAATTTGACGTCTTACATGATAAGTTGGGGAAGCATTAGAACTAAAAGTGAAGAATTAAGAAGTGAAGATTTTGACCACTTTCCACTATTTTGATCATATCTCACAATATATAAATTGGATTGATCTGATTCTTGTTTGATTGGAAAGTAGACTCAAAGAGCTTTCCAACGTTAGGTCATACGCCCCGTGGAACATCCTGTAGCAAAAGTTATAGCGATTTCAAATGACCCTTAAATTTTTGAAGCTACTGTTTCATAATGCGGGTGTAGGGAACAATTTGTTTTTGTTCTATGTGGGCGCATGAAGCCTCGTTTGCAACCCGATAATGATTTTTCCGATTCTTTGTTTGTGGACTTTATTATTTCGAAGCCCATATGCTATAAATAGGGGCTAAGTTTGGTGGACGATCTTAACTAGTTTTTTTAGCAATTTTTAGATCTTAGAATCCTAATTAGCTCCTTAATCACTTTCTCTGTCTAAAATTAAATTAGATTAGTTTGTTAAACACTTTCAATCAATTCAATTCAAGCTTTTATTTGGTAATTTCTTTCATTTCTCTTTTCTTTCTAGTTTTATTATTTTAGTTTTGTTTCTTAGTTTTGATTATTGTTTTGTTTATGTTGATTAGTTTTAGTTTCTTAATTAATTCTTGATTAATAATTTGCTAATTATTGTTCTTATTTGTTTATGATCATGAATTTAACTTTCTTTATTGTTTTACTTTTTATAATTATGAGTGACTAATTTATTTTCTAGGGTTTAGGGGATCCATGAACTCACTAATGGACTAGTTTAATATTAATCGATTAGTTCCTGATTAGTAATTAAATTCCTATTATTGATTTCTATTGATTGCAATTAAATTGTGGCCAGATTTAGTTGTGAGTTAGGTAATTGTCGAAATCGAGGCCGAGAGGTAAGATTACCACAATAAGACCACTAAAGAATATGCAAAATGAGTTTATGCGAGCGAGAGCCGGTAAAGGAGTTTTGAGGGAGTCTAAGTTCGAGAGAATTAGTGTTCCCTAATTTAATGAACGTTAGTGAATTAATTAATTTTTATTTTACGAATTTATTGATTGTTCATGGTGAACCGATTGCCCTAGGTTTTTATAAATTGAGTTTAAATTCATATTTTTCATTGTTTCTTTTAGTTATTAGTCAATTAGCTAAGAAATTCAACCAATGCTCATTACACAGTTTTTACTTTTTAGAACCAATAGAATTTAATAGCTTCCCAGTGGATTCGATCCCTACTTCCCTGGCAATATTAGTTAGTGTTGTTTGGTTTATTTTTCAGAGGTGTGCGACAACCTGCATCAATAGCCACATTTGATCGCAATTAAAGTGCTGAACTCACAATCGCAATAGTGATGATTCATGGGAAAACTTATAACTTTCATTAACAAACTTTAAGGTATTTATAGGACTATGATTGGAATAATCCTCCAACTCATAGTCAAATAAAATCCTAAGAAACAAAAGGATAAAATGAAAATAAGATAAGCATTAAAAAACAACAACAAAAATACCTTCTTTGCACGCCAATATGTATCCCTTAAT
Source organism: Suaeda aralocaspica (assembly GCA_016808085.1). Classification (NCBI taxonomy): domain Eukaryota; kingdom Viridiplantae; phylum Streptophyta; class Magnoliopsida; order Caryophyllales; family Amaranthaceae; genus Suaeda; species Suaeda aralocaspica. The sequence goes on along the minus strand of PYUH01000055.1, from coordinate 5,473,187 downwards.
GTCCATCCTTATCCTAACAACTAACAAACTAAATTATGAAAATATCCTAACCACTTAAAAATACAGATAATATTATCCTAACAAACTAACTAATTTGGATAACTAACAACTAAAAAACACGGAACCCAAGGATAATCAAGAACACGCAATTTTCCGCCACTACCTCTTCTTGCATTTTCTTGATATTCTTGTGATCTTTTCAAGAAACCTTCAAGATTGAATCTTTTAATCAAATAAATTTAAAGAACATGATCCTTAGACATCATTTACCAAATATGACTCACTATGAATCCTAAGAAAGTAATTAAAAGCCTGAAATGAGAAAAACCCTAGCAAGTGCAATGGAAAAAACCCATAGGCAAAACCACCAAAAACCCGGATGTGAATGTCAGCCTTATATTTACATCACACTCCCCCTCTTAAAAGAACACTTGTTCCAAATTTGGTAAATCCAAGCAACCATCCATATACGTCGCACTAAATCATGTTTGAGATGTAAAACACACATCACATGCAATGAACAATAATATCTTCATGAAATCTCCAAACCTTGTCCTTTTTTATCCTACATCATCATGGTGATCATAATTGTTAACGAAACAAGAATTCTTAGGAAAACCAGAATCTAATATTGAAGCATGAGTTAAATCATGGTTGACTTCAACATGCATAATATGATCCATTAAGAATGAATCGACAATTAATGCTTCTTGTTTCAAGTTATCTATTAGGCACTTTGTATCCTCATTGCTTGAACATGAATAATATTCGCTTGTTGAATCCTTTTGCACACAAATAACCGAAACTAAGTCTTCAATACAAGGATCCAACACTTGATTTTCATTGCTCGAACAAGGCAAAGGTAAAGACTTTTCTTCCTCATGTTGTAGATCTTCAATGATTTGAGTGTCAACGCAAGATGTATCTTGTGTTGAATCATTAACACAAACCAATGGGTTAATAATTGAACTTGGAAGAAGATATGAATCAATTTTGCTATCAAAATCATCTATCAAAGATTATTGAGGCTCAAGTCGTGCATGAGAATAGCTTGCAATTCATCATAATCCATTGTACCGATCTCGAAAAACAGTCCACAATTTTGGTAGAAGGTTTGATGACTAAAAGGAAAAAACCATTGAAAAAAACCTTTTTAAGGATAAATTTTTTTGTCGAGATAGCCCTATATTTGTAGAACACTCGACCAAAAATTTATGACTCGATTCGAATTCAGTAAATCGCAATTAATTTCCTCATCAAACTACTCAAAACTGTTCTGATTTTGACCAATTTGTGAAGAATTAACTCTAAAATGTAGCAAAAGATCTAAAATAGTACTTAAATTCTATAGGTTAAAACTAGTTACAAAAATAACCAATTTGAAAAAAGAATAACCTCAAAAGCTTTTGTAACGAAGGAGAACGAAACAAAACAATCCAACCTTCGAAACTGAACTCCTAGGGCACGATTTCTTTCAAACCTTTTTGTAGCACCTACTCAATGGATATGACGAACACAAATCTTTCACAGCTCCGTTGTTGCCTACCAATAAATGTCACAAAGAAATTTCATTGCCCTTCCTCTTTCTAGCACCAATTTGATGTGGTTTTTATTTAAGCCTTGATGAAGATTTAAAACTCACAATTGAATTTCGTTTGTCGGACAATGAATTTTGTTCGAAAATTTTGATGTTTTTATGATCCAAAATCACGAAATTCTATCTTTCTTAGATAGATATGTATGTTATTGCTCAATTATGAAAGGAACAAAGATAGGTAGACACGTTTAATCGCAATTAACGTGGCTGAACTCACAATCACAATAGTGATGATTCATGGGAAACACACCCAAAGGAAACGCCAAAATTAAACTCAAAAATCAACTTATGACTTTCATTAACAAACTTTAAGGTATTTATAGTAATAATATTGGAACAATCCTCCAACGCATAGTCAAATAAAATCGTAAGAAACAGAAAGATAAAACTAAAACAAGATAAAAATTAGAAAAACAACAACAACAAGAATCCGGAAATCCCTTCTTTGTGTGCCAATGTGTATCCCTTACACTAGTAGAAAAATTGGATTTTGCTGCGCCACATTTGTTGCGGTTCTTTGAGATTTTAAAAGAACCACAGCAAATAGTTGTTGATGATGATACACAAGAAAAATTATTTGTTGCGGTTGATTTATTTGCTGCGACTCTTTTTCTTATTTGCTGCGGTTATAACCGCAGCAAATGAATCAACCCAAAACAAATGGTTGAAGCCCAGCCCAAACGAAGGGGCTATAAATACAAAAGCCCTCCAAAAAATCACTCATTCTTTTCTTCCTTCTAACCCTAACCCTATCCCTCTTATCTGATCTTCTCTTATCTCCCTAACTCGTATTCTCTTCTCTCTCATCTCCCTCTTCTGAGCTTCCCTCTTCCTCCAAAAATCTCTCTCTTCATTTTTTCCTCTCGATCTCTTTCTCCTACAACTATTAAGGTAAAATCCACCTCTTTTCTCTCCTTCTTCTTGTTTAATTTTTCAGTATCAATTTTTATTTTGTGTTTTAATTTTTGTGTTCTGGTTTTTGGTGGTTTTGGAGGCGATTTTTGGTGCTGATTTACGGTGGCGATTTTGGTGCTGATTTACGGTGCTCAGCTTCAACCTCTATTAGTTTTCCTCCTTGTTCTTGTAACTGCAATTCTTCACCTCTCATCACAATTCCCGAATCAGATCTGAAACTTTCGCACTCCTTTTTCAATTTCCTTTTATTTTTCGTATTATTTTGTTGTAATTAGGCTTTGATTTCTGTGATTTGGTGTGTATTTTAGGTTTTGTGATGTCCTAATTTTTTCTAAGATTGTTGAATTCGAATTGTAAATTATGTGGTAAAGAGGAGGTGAATTTGATGGAAGTAAATGAATTTGGTTTCTATTTTGTTGATTCTGTCGATTTTGTTATTCTTTTTGGTGTTGATTTTGTTGCTTGAGGAGGCTGGCTTGGAGAGCTGGGCCTTCGATGTTCTTGGTTGGGGGTTTTGTTATTCTTTTTGGTATGCAATATTTCTGAATTCAAACTCAAAATTTTGATTTTGTAATTCTTCTCTTACCTCTTTTACTGCATTTTTTTTAAAACTTTTGCTTATCATTTGTTACATATCTGGTTATTAGAAAAGCTTCCCCAGTGTGATGTAGTAAAACTTTTGCTTACAGTTGATTTTCCTTTTCTTTCTTTTAGGAATGAACAAGTTGAAATTCCAATGCAAATGGAACAATTGGTTGTCACTTGAATTTTTCCCCTTTTTGGATGCTACTTTCAAACTGAATTTCCAATTAATTGCTTATTGTCACAGTTCTGGAAATCTTACATCAAAAGGCCAATGATACTTGTTGAACCGAGTCTTGGGGCTGCTGTTGCGATTGACTTTGCAGTTTATCATCCAAGAAGCTGTAAGTAGCTCCATACTACTCTCATAGTAACACACATTCGCTGCTATGGGTCAATTTTCTTATACAGCATATAAATATATAGCAATGACTGGAATGATGAGCATACATTTAAGTAGCTTTTTTTTACTGATTAATCACGTCAGCAAATTGATTTTGATTGATGCAAGTGTATACACAAAAGGTACAGGGGAAATGGCCAAATTCCCTCGTCTACTTGCTTATGCTGGTGTGAGTAGTGTTCCCAATATAGCTATTTCCCTTGCAGCGAGAGAAAAAATCAAATTAAACTTCCTATTGAATTCCACCATTATATACTGCAATGACTTTTTTACATTTTGTTTGCTTAGGTTGCTTTGTTGAAGAGTGTGCCTTAGCGACTGTATGTGAATCGTATAGCCTTCAATGATGTATCCTTCAGTACAAGTGTAGACTGGATGAATGTAAGAATCTGATTATTTAAAGTTTAAAATCATTAATATTAAATTATGATCTTTGGTTTTCTATGTTTGTTCTATGATGCGCTTTAGTAGATTGGTCATTTGCATTGCTTATACCCTTGGTGGGAGGATGCAGCTGTTAATTTCATGAGAAGTGGTGGCTATAATGTTGTCCCTCTAATAAAGGAGATATGTAGAATATGCTTGATTATTTTCACATTTTTAATCGCTTTACAACTTACTTGGGGTATTTTGTTTGACATTCTTTGGAAAGTTGTTTGAAACTTCTGGTAGCCTCTCATTAAAATTTCAGTCCTTTTTGGACTAGGTAGCTCTGTATTTGACACAAACTGTACACGATATATGAATATAGGTTCTCTGGGATAAAATTCTTTACTATTTTATCTCGGACATAACTAGTCAAACATCTTTTTTATGGGAGATTGTTTACAAAGCATAAGAGTGTTTGAGTTTAATGGCGTGCAGATGGGTTGCTCATCATGTATGATCTCGTCATTTTCGTGTGTAGTGAGTAAGTCATAGGTATACTTTTTATGGTTATTTTGCGCTTACTATTTTGAATTAATGTTGCATTAAAATGATTCTGAAAAACTTATCAACCATTTTCTGATGTAATGGTTCATACCGGCATCATCTGATATATCATGTAGCTGTTACTTTTTTCAACGTTTTGTTTAATCAATTAGTTACTTGTGGTTGTGCTCAAGAATCTGTAGTAATGAAAACTTGTGTTTGTAAACAATCATTTATCACTTGTATTATCTTTCACAAGTTTGTGTTTGTAAACTTGTATTTGTGTTACTACTTTGTTGCTGCAGTTGTCCATCTTTGATCCCTAGTTGCTGTTGTCCCCATGTGTTCTGTAGTTGCTCCTGCTGCTGCCATCCTTCAGTAGTTGCTCCTGCTGTGCGACTATGACTGAGTGTGTGTGTGAGATTTTTACTGATGGTGATAGTGTGAGTGAGGGAGGGAGGGTGGGACTGAATGTGTGGTTTAAGGTGTTTGTTATGGGTTTGGCTGTTGTAATGCGGCTTTAATGTTGTTATTACAACTATTGTACATATATAAACATTCTGGCTATAATTTAGCATTAAAAACCAAAAAAAAAAAAAACATTCTGGGTGGTTATTTGCTGCGGTTTTCTAGAAAATCGCAGCAAATAAAGCTTTTTTTTGTGGGAAATCTCACTATTTACTGCGGTTTTACAAAGAACCGCAGCAAATAGTGGGATTTCCCACCAATTTTTCCACTTTTTGCTGTGGTTTTGCCTACAACCGCAGCAAAAAGTCCATTTTTTTGCTGCGGTTGAACCGCAGCAAATTTTAAGGTGGTTTATTGCTGCTGCTCCAAGTGCTGCTGCCCCTAAAAAAACCGCAGCAAAAGTGGATTTTTGTATTAGTATTAATGCCCATCCTTATCCTAACAACTAACAAACTAAATTAGGAAAATATCCTAACCACTTAAGGATAGAAATAATCATCCTAACAAACTAACTAATTTGGATAACTAACAACTAAAAAAACACAAAACCCAAGGATAATCAAGAACAAGCAATTTTCCGCCACTTCCGCTTCTTGTATTTTCTTGAAATTCTTGTGATCTCTTCAAGAAACCTTCAAGATTGAATCTTTTATTCAAGAAACTTTCAAGAATGTGATCCTTAAACATCATTTACCAAATATGAATCACAATGACTCCTAAGTCCTAAGAAAGCAATTAAAAGCCTGAAATGTGATAAACCCTAGCAATTGCAGTGGGGAAAAACTATAGGCAAAACCACCAAAAACCCAGATGTGAATGGCAACCTTAAATTCACATCATGCACTTATTAATGAGCGCATTCACCTTATTGAAAGCAATGGGCTTGACCCATGTACGTATATCTTAGCAACACTATTACTCATTGTGAGGTATTTTCGTAGTTACCATCTCTAGCACATACATCCCAAGTGAGTATATATCCACCAATTGTGTATAATCTTCCTCATACAGCTCAGGTGTCAATGTGCCATGTGCGCTGTTGTCCCAATATTATTGCAATATTCATTACGCTTTGGGAAATTCTTCCAATCTTTTTTTTTCAGTTCCAATTTCAAATAAAAAAAAATCAAATATTTTCAAAAAAAATTATTTCACTCTTAATTAGTCACTAATTAAGTATCAATGGCAAGTGGAGGAAAGTGTGTAGAATTTGGAATCAACACAAGAGCTTGAGAAAGCAGTGAAGATCGAATCTTGGCAAGATGGGAATGGTGAGACGGGTAATATAGTGATGCTTGTAACTTTGTAAAAATTGCTGCCAAAAAACAATAAAATTCATAAGAGAAGGTGAAGTTAGGGAGAAAAGCAATTGAGGCGTAAGGAGTGGTTGGTGGTTGAGGAGGAGGAAAGGGAAAATAAAAGGGGAATAAAACAAAGAAATTAAAAAAAAATTGAGACTTTTGAGTTACTTGATTAGTAGGTAATAGGTAACATGGATCAATATTGACAAAAAGATGGGAAATGTGGAATTGTTAGTGAATAAATATGATGTTGGATTATTATTGTTAAATGTGCACAAGGTTGGATTATTTAAATCTATTCTTCCTTTAATAAATTATTTTTGTAATAAATTATTTAATAAATGTGCACAAGGTTGCGTTGCCCCGGGTCATGCATTTCTTTTCTAATTTTTAATGGTTTATGTCTATATAGTTTATATATGTCATAATTTGTTAAAAATGGAACGGAAAAATTACAATGCAACAGTCGTTGAATTTATAAAACTAAATGTAATACTACATGTGTAAAGTATTTCGGAGTTTGTGTCTATCTTCATACAATACACGATTTGAAAAATGAGTACAATAAAGAAATTATTGCAAGTTGATTGTTGTTATTGATGGAGGTGAATGTAAGAATGATAGTCATGTCTTCCTTTTATAAGGTCCTCGTTGCTTGCTTGCTTTTTTACATTTTCCATAATAATGGGCATGTCTAACATGTCATTGGTAATTTATGACAATTAAAAAGATGAGAGATCGATGATCAAAGCATTGTTTGAGAACAATAATACATATGAAGTATATATTTTTTTAAAATGTATATGACATTAAAAAAATTTGGTTGAGTTGGTAATTGATTTAGATGACATAAGAAAGATCATGGGTTCAATTCTTGTTGCTATTATATTTTTGGATATATTGTTTAAGTTCTTTCATGCTTGGCGTAAAGTTGGAGAGAGCATGTGTACGTGGTGCTATGTTGACGAGAGCTTCCCATGTGGTGCAATGCAATTGAAAGGTGTAGGGCTTACGTGGCGCGCCGACGTTGTCCGAAACGCCTTTCAATATATTGTATGATTCTTTTTTTACATAACTAGTAGAGTAATTTAATGCTACAATAGATATTGGATTGGCATTATTTTTCTTTTCAAATCGCCTTCTCTATTGATGATTCTATTAACCCGGTCATTCATGGAATATGAAGATGAAATTTTAAGACTGAATGTTATCCCAAAACTTTCTACAAGGAGATTCGGGTCAAGGTTTGTAAATTCATTTATTCCGTTACATATAAGATTGGTATCATAAATCTGATTGGAGGCAATAATTGAGGTAGCTGTGATTGTAGTTTGTAGTTGTAAAGGATTTAAAGCAACTGTTACTGGGGGTGTGCGAAAAATTCAAATTCCGAATTTCCGTTCCGAAAATCCGGATATCCGATCCGGTATTTTTAATTCGGAAAAATCAAACCGGGTATACCGGATCGGAACTGGAAAGGAATTTAGAAAATTCGGATTCCGAATTTTTAAGGAAAACAAAAACGGGGAACCGGATATCCGATTTTCCGATCCGAATTTTTTAAAAGAATAATGATGTGGTTAGAAGAGATTTGATTAAAAAATCCGGACTCGGAATTCCGGTTTTTTGAACCGGATTTTTCGGATATCTGGAATTCCGATTTTCTCGAAACGGATACGAAATAAGATTTTTCTATTCCGAAAATCCGGATATCCGGTTTTCCGGATCGAAAAAATTCGGTATCCGATTTTGCACACCCTAGCTATTACAAAAGAATTAAGGAGAAAAATGAATGGTTTTGTGAATAGGAATGGTTTTCAGTTGAAAATGAAGATGAGTTTAACATGAAATCTATCGCCATTGAAGTATTAGACAAAGCTTTTAATTTCAACTAAATAAAATGGTGAAATGTCATTTATTTTCCGCCGTTGAAGAGCATTCTTAGGCTGTGGAAAAAGTAAACTGATGAGCAACAATACTTTAATGACTTATGCATAGACGAGTGGTAGCCAACCTTCTATGTTGTACATGATACCCAAGTTCGATCCTTTGAAGTAGCATTTTTTGTCCCTAAAATAATAATAACAACACTTCTGCCACCCAGGTGTTGAATGGCTCCATGTCACGAGATACCCCTGAGGTTTATCAAGGTGCAAGGGTATCGCTATAGTTTTAAAAATGCACCTTATACCCTTATTAAGTTTTGATTATGCACCAAATGTCCTTCTATTAGTATTCTGTCAATTTAATCTTATATTTATGTTAGATTTCAATTAGATTTTGTGATAGAGGTGGTTGTTGTGGTGGAGCAGTGGTGAAGGGTAGTGGTGGTGGTGGTGGTAGCTAATTTCTTCAATTAAAATTTACTAAAACAATAATTATTGAGCAAGTATCATTTTTTATGATTTAATTAATTTTCAAAGTGAGGACATTAATATAATTTTACAATAATTATTGAGGAAATGATGTAAGTCAATGGCCTTATTAATTATGGGGTAAAATTGTAAATTATACTAATGTTTTACCGATGGAAATCTAATAGAAGGGCATTTGGTGTATAATCAAAACTTAATAAGGGTACACCATGCATTCTTTAGGGGTACCTCATGCAACTTGACAAATCTCAAGGGTCCCTGGTGAAAAGTTGTTGTATTTAATTATTGTGTTGTTATTTTAATTAATAATATTTTTTATACTAAATAATTAGTGGTCTTACCACATAAGACCTTATATAAGTTTTCGTATTGAATTATTATTGATAAAACAAAGGGACATTATAGCTACAAAAATCTAATCTTAGATTTTCTAACAATATCCTAAATAAATTCTAAAAGATAAACTAAGCAATTAATCATATGCACAAATCATTACAATTATATCCTAAGTAATCAAGTTAACAAAATCTAATAATAAAATTTTATTTTGAACAAAATAGCATGAAATGCAAGTGATTATACTGGATTTTTTTCCAATACTTATCCTTGAAAGTATATTGGATAAGATTTTCAAATTATATTCACACGCCTCTTAGCCAATTGTTATACAAAAATCACGCAAGTCAAACAAACTGCAAAACTTGAAGGCTAGAATTTCTTCAACAAACGTCCAAGATTGTTCCAAAAATAAATTTTTTAATCAAGAAACCTTCAATAATGTGTCTCTCATGTCCTCTAAACCATATATGTTATTAAGTAACCCTGGTCCTTTCAATCAAACGAGTCTTTTAGATTGAGGCAAATTAATCTCATGACCAAAATACGACACAACATGAATTTAAATAAAGTAATTATAATTGATGCCATTATTTCACATCAAATCATCGTATTGTATACATTGCACATGCTTGATATGCTAAAATCCCTATTATATCTTACTTAAAAGGCTCATCCAACTTACTATGCAATGATTCTACTGTAGCATTTGCTTTATGTGGGCTCTGCTCCTTTGATTTAGGCTTTGTGTGTTGTGGCTTGGATGGGTTCTGCTGATTTGGTCCAACTCATTTTGCGACTCATGGGACTTTATCTTTTTTTTTTTTGGGGGGGGGGGGGGGGTGCTCTTTTACTTTGTGTAGTTTTCCTTTTTTTGCATTTCTTCTATTTTTTTTTTCTTTTGGGATTTTCTATGTGCTACCATCTTTGAATAACTTTTATACATAGTACCACTACTTAGACTTTCATTCCATGGCACCACTATATTCTTGCTTTATTATTTATCATAACACTCTGAAATAAAATGTCATTATAAAATGTTAGCGTAAGGTTTTTGTGATCCTTTTTGTGTAATTAAATATTTTTCGGTTAACGTTTATGCCAAAAAATGACCCCTAAAACCATAACTGAACATTTTTTGAGCAAAAACAAATTGAATTATGCACATTAGGCCATTTTTCTTGTATGTTAAAACTAAGACATATTAAAACTCTTTGGGCCAATTTCAACATTAATTTTGTGAATTCGTCCTTTAAGAGCTAAAATGTTCTCTTTAAAGACCTTTTATATGGAACCGAACTTGAAAATATGCAAAATAAAATTGTGAACATTGCAATTGAGAATAAGTAGACACTACAGTGGTACCATCTATATTAATTACTAAACTTGCTGCCACTCAGTCAGTTTTCTCTCCTAAAATTTCCTCCTAAATGAACTAACTAGCAAATTTTTAGGATAATTTTGTTTTTGTTTTTTTAAATTATTTGCGTTAGCTTTTAGAAGTTTAACATGTATGCAAACCTAATTTCAACTTGAATTTTTCGTACATTATTTTAACCCGAGCATGGCTTGGAATTTATCTAGTGTGGAATGAAAGTTTAAGTAGTGTACCATGTGGAAAAAGTCATTTTTAAGATGGTGTCGTATAGAATATCCCTTTCCTTCTTAACCTTCAGGTTTTTTCTTCCCTTGGATTTCACAGCTAAGGTAATTGAGTGTAAAATATTAGATATGCAATTTTATTTACTTAGGATGATGAAATTTTACCAACAAAGCCATGGTGGTCAAGTTCCATTGCTTAAACATTTTCGCATTAAACCTGTAAAAATTATGTACGACCTTTAGATAAAATATATGTGCTTTATAACTAACGCACTTACACATGCTCTTATTTTGTTCATGTTTTACCAAATTAAGATTTATTAAGTCCAAACACATATGTACTACAAGTGAAACACACAAAGAATGCGATTGCGGCAGCAAAAAAAATAGCCTAGTTGTGATATCATGTGACAACCCTAAATTCCACATTTTTTAAAGCTTACCTTACACCTGTAATAAGAGGAACTTGGAAGTGTTACCGCCATGCCACTACTAATTATTAAACTAGTTGCAATGCTAAGGTTAAGGGTAAATTTCTTAAAAGCCAAACACACACATAGCGGAAGTCTTTTACTACTAAGTCAAACCATTTAGTCAAACTCTTACAACTTGGAACCATTAATGGCCCTACTAAAACCAAATTTAGAAAGTCAACTTTTTAGAAAACCAAAACCAAATAAATAACTAATTAATGTTCACTCTCTTAGGTTTCCTTTATTTCATGCAAATGCTCGAAACAAAACTTGCACTTATTCTTCTTCAATGAACAAAGCAAAACATGTCAAAAACATGAAAGTATATGTGTCACCAAAAGCTGTGTATGCACAAACTATCAAAATCATAACAACATGAAGACACGACTCAAAAAACACAAACAAGACTTAATACTTAGCACATAAGAAAAGGACTCACATTACTTAGCCATACTTGTCAACATAAGACTCATAGCCAAGCTTGCTCTTTAACTTTGCTTACTTATTAACTTTACTTAGTAACTTTCTTACTTAATAGCTTTACTTTCTTTAAGGATATTGGAAACATGAATAGTGTTGACCCATGAATTGAAAATAAAGTTCTGATGATGACTAACACAAACAAACTTAACTAACATATACTTTGAGTTCCTTCACAGGTTCAAAGTGTAAGGAACTTGGAGCTAGGAACGTGACAAGTTCAAGCAGAAGTTCCTAGGCAGAATCTTGCAAAGGAACATAGAAGATAGAAGTGAAGTTCCTGTGTAATATAGTTACGTAAGAACAAGGTACGGGAATAGGTCTGTCCTTACAGGAACAGGCGAGCAACGTCAAGACATTTCAACGAAGTATCTTGATGAACAGAAGAGAATTTCCAAGAAGATTATGAGAATAATTTTCTAGGATATTTGTAAATACATTGGAGTCTCAAATCTGGTTGGAACATCATATCTAGAAGTTATAACGAATCTGATATGTGCGGTTTTTGTTCTGTTTTTCCCCCTTGTTTCGGGCCAATTTTATACCTAATAGTTGTGATTCTGGCTTGATTTTACCTCGTTTAGAGTTATTTGGATATTTTGAAGTGTTTTGCCAAGTTTGATTGCTTACCGGCGATTTTAGAGCTTTTTGGTTTGATTTTATCATTTGCGGTTGTTATGCTCGGTTTTGGTATGTTTTGTATTTTCAGGAGCTCGGACACCGAGTTTGGAAGGAAGCTTGGACGGAACGAGAATGACATGTGCATGGGAATGCGTGCCAAAGAAGTTATGGAAACAAGCCATGAAGAAGCTATGAAGAAACAAGAAGAAAAGGAAGCAAAGAACTGACAGGTCTATGCGCCCGCATAGATTACTTATGCGCCCGCATTTAATAAACCTGCAGTCTTCACTGGGGTTCTGGAGGGCTGATGCGGGCGCACAAAATTGCTATGCACCTGTATCAGCGATTTTCCGTAAAAAAAATTTCTTTTATTTTCTTCGTGCTTTGACTTTGTAAGCCCAATTTTTTGGGTATTAAGGGCACGACTTCCTAGGCTAGACTAATTTTATGCTTTTCATAACTTAGAATTACTCTCTTAGGGTTTAATTAAGCATTTTTTCTCTCTCAAAAATTAGATTAGGAATTAGGGTTTGTTCTCAACATTATTTCAACTCAATTCAAAGTTCTTCAATTCGATAATTCCTTTTTCTTTTATTCTTTTTGCTTAGTTTAATTTATGCTCTTTAGTTTCATTAGTCTAATTAGTTTAGTTTATTTGTTAATGTATGTTAATTAGTTTAATTGTTAATTATTTCATGAATTTAATTATGAACTCTATGATTATGATTGATTTGTTTTCCATGTTCATGAGTGAGTAGTCAATTTTCTAGGGTTAGGGAAACCTTGAGTAATTAATGGATTATTAATTCAGATCGTTTCGATTTTGCAATTAATAGTCAAATTCCTATTATTTGCTTGTTTGTTTAGAATTGAATTGTGCGCAGATTTAGTTGTAATTTTGGTAATTGTCGAATTTGATGCCGAGAGGAAAAAATACCACAATAAGACCACTGTATAATAGGCGGAATTAGTCTAGGCATGAGCGAGAGCCGATAGATGAATTTTGAGGGAGTCTAAGTTCGAGAGAATTAGTGAGCCCTAATTTGATGATAATTGTGAGATTGAACGATCTTTGTTAGTGAATCCATTAGTTGTTCTTGGTGACCCGAATAACCCTAGTCCTTAAATATTAGTTTTAATCACCATCATTTCCCGTAGTTAATTAGTAGTTAAACAGTAGTCAATTAGTTAATCAATAATTCTCAACCAAGGCCCTTTACACGGTTTAAGCTTTTTAGAACTAATAGAGTTCAATTGCTTCCCTGAGGATTCGATCCCTACTTCCCTAGCTACATTAGTTAGTGTTGTCCGGGTATTTTTGATAGGTGTGCGATAGCCTCATCAAAATCTATTCCACAAATAGGTCTAAGTTAATTTATGATATAATTTAAGTTATAATAAGATTTTCCTTAATATTAGGAGATAAATATTGGGCTGATTTTATTGAAGAATAAAACGACATTTTAAGGTTTTAATAAGTCAAATAAATTTTGTTAGGAGTCCTTGATTGTAGGAATAAAATCATGGGATCATGGGGAAGAATAAACGGTAAAATTAGTCAAGTCAAAATCCTATTCTCCTGGTCTACATACGTGGGATGATGGAAGAAGTCATGGAGTTAAGGGCGATCAAAAGAACGTGGTTGAAGGCTGAAGTTTACAAGGCAGATCTATAAATACTCCAAGAAATTCAGAAGAAGAAGTGCAGAACATCAGAGAACGCACTTGAGTATTAAACGATTCTAAGTTTAATATTGATGTTCCAGTCCAGTTTACGAGTACTTTCATTGTATTAGAGTATGAATTGAGTTGTAATATGTGAGAAAAAGAGAAGTGTGAGAACTAGAGAAGAGTGGAGAAAAAGAGAAAGAGAAACGAGAGATAAAGAGTGAGAATTGACAATCAAGTTCCTACAGGAATTGATGAGTGTAAGTAGAGAATTTAGGTTGTAAAAGTAATTACAAGCCTATAATAGAAGTGGAGTTTTCAAGGGCCAAGGAAGTTTTTCTCGTAGAAATATCACTCGCACTCTCTTAAGTTTAAATTCCGCATTCAAGTTCCACACAGCAATTCACCCCCCCCCCCAACCCCCTCTTGCAGTGTTCCAGTAGAAACAACAAATAGGCTCCTGGAAAGCTGACCACTAATAAAGTAGATTGGTGTTGCCGAACAATTCGCTCTAAGTGAAAGATGTATGGTTTTTCGAAAAAAGGTACATGGTCTCCATCCACCCATGTAACACCCTAGCATTTCCTAATTTCTTACTTCTTATTTTTCCGGAAAACATATTATAATTATTAAGGATTATATTTTATTAGAACTTCTAAATATGGAAAAATCAAATCATTACCGCCACCGTGATAACGGCTAAGACATTTATCAAAGTACTATAGTGGAAGTCTTAAAATCAAAACCAATTTAAAACTAAACTTCAAAACAATCTCAAAATAAAAATCAACTTAAAACTTTATTACACTTTGGAACCATTTTAATGGCCCTTAAAAACCAAAACTAAAAGTCTTTAGAAATAAAACAACATCCAAAATAAATGTTAGTCAATCATAAGCAATAAAATAAAGTAAAGCTACAAAACACCTCTCACTCCAGCCCATCATGAAATGACTTATGCCCACTTGTACCTGCAGCTTTTCTTTTACTAGACAACTACTCACCACAAGTGGGTCATTGTAGGGCCAAATCCAAGACAAAGCCATGCACACAAAACAAAAGTCAGCAAAGCTGAGTACATAACTACTAAAGACTATGCAACAAGCAATAAGAAATAAAACACGCACTCAACTTATCTTTGACAACCTTTTACCTATACATGGACTCAACTAAATTAATTATTATATTTAAACTTATGGATCCTGCATCGAACGGGTTTCCTCCTTAAAAATCATTGCCCTATTGGGCACCAACTTGGGAGCAACTCCAAGAAGGTATTGCTATGTCACATAAAGTGACGGATATCCAGCGCGTTAAAAATATAAAAGAGTACAACGTCTTGTGCTCCAATTAGAAGTCATAGATCACTAATCCATACGACTCCCCCCATTGTTCATACTCAAGGTATATACGTTCCAAGAGTTTTGATGCAAGTCCTCTTACACTTTACGTGATTAACCGGTTTAGCAATGTTATGACTCGCATACAACATCACATAAAGACATGCATCAAATCAAGCAAAGCCATATTAATTATCTACAATTTAAGGTGATTCAAAATTAATCTTATGTGTGTCCTTTAATTAAACTGAACTTCCTTTACCACACATTAACTGTGAGTGGCAACATGTCCAAAATAATTGCTCATAACTTCTTTTAATCATGTGAATAAAAATTCACAGCTACCTTAGCTTTGTTGTTGATTAAGTAACTAACGAACTTAAAATAAACTTCCTTCCTTTATTAATACACTATTGGCCAAATTAATCTGATCATAACATTCCAATCCAAACTTATAAGAATTCGTATTACTATTTAACATGGAATGTCAACATACAATACAAATCATGCTTCTAATAAACTTGCCATGCACATAAATTCATGATTCATATTTCATAACATAAAGGATCATCCAAGCATGAATTCTAGCTCTTATATTTGTCTTAAGTACTTATGTACCTTGTAAAGTAATGGTGCTCCGCCACAACTTCTAGAAATGGACTAGTTCAAAGTCTCCTACATAAGGAAAAACCGAAACTAAATTAAAACCTTGTTGACTAAGTTCTGCAACAACTATAACTAACTTTTATATTGGAAATTCGTCCAAAACATTCCTTATATGGTCTCTATTCAATTCCATATTACACTTTACCTTTCTATTGTATGATTACTTGGTTTTCAGGACTTATTTATGCTTTATAAAACCTTAGTATAATTTTTATGCCACTTTAGAAAAGTGGACAGCAATATAAAATTACCAAAACTCCTTGAAAAACTTCAAAAACAACATAAATCAATCATACAATGTATTACTTAATTTATATGATCAATTCATGCTAATTACATACTTTAAAAGCCTTATTGTTCACTTTATAAATTCTGGACAACATGTTAAACATGCTTAAAATCACTTTTAAACTTCATAAAACATACTAAAAATTATATGTAACATCATAGAATTAATATGTGATCATACTAGCATAATATGAGCACTTAAGACTTACTTTAACTTGTTTTTATAAAAATTTCAGATTTATTAACTTTAAAGTCATGAAAAACTCATAAAAACATCAAAATTTCATGGCAAAACTCTTCTACAATCATCTAACATGATTATGAAACCAATCTATGCTTTAGAATAATTTTTCATAAGCCAAAACATGATCATAATCATTATTCAATTGAATTTCATGATTATAAATTTTGGACAGCAATTTATTTTATTTTCAAAGCCTTTAAAATCAATCTAAACTTCATAAAATCATCATAAATTCACACAACAATAATTCATGATCATAATATTGAAGTTTAAGTCATAAAAACTCATAAAAAACATAACTTTCTTAATTTATAAACCCTAATCTAAAACTTCATGAACAACAATTTAATTCATGTTTTAAAACAAATCATAACTTTATTAAAACATGATTAAAACTTATAAAAGCATGATTAAACATAAATATGAACATGAATTTGCAAGATTGAATTAAAAAGAAAGAAGGAGACATTTTTTTTTTATATACAAGTTCCAAAAATACCAAAAAGAGAGGAATACGAGGTGGCCGGCGGTGGTGGCTCCGGCGGTGGTCCGGCTAGGCGCGGATGGGGTCCGGTGAGGCACGGATCCCAAGAAAACTACAGTATTTTTTCGGAAAAATCACTTCTCTTTTTTTTCTCTCTAAATTTTTGGAAACCTAATGACAACTTATGAGCATGAAAATTTGGGTTTTAAAGGGTATTTATAGGCCCCAAAATAGGATTTGGAAAAACCCATATTTATCCTAACAAGTGGAAATTACCTTTAGGCCCTTGCCTCAAAATAAATTAAGAAACCGTTGAAAATTCTATTTTTAGAAGTCTTTTAAAATATTTTTAAAATATAAAATATTATCTATGAACACATAATTATTTTTAATTAAAACTTTTTTATTTTATTATTATTAATTTCTTTTCATTTAATATTCCTATTGAACATAATTTTTCAATAAAATTATTAAAACCCACACAACCCCTCTTATGATAGATGTAGGATTCAAGTCCCATACCTCGCAATGGGATCGATCCATAACATTCGTCCCCCCATAACAACCAACGTCCTCGTTAGCCACGACCACGTTGATAACGACTGCTTTTTCCAGGCCACCACTCCATGGGCCACCACTCCGAGGTCGGCTCTAATACCATTGTTATAGGACAGTAGGAGAGCCATCCCCAAAAGTTGTCTTATAAGGAGAGAGCCTGCTATCCTATATAACCCCCACACCAACCCCTTATAAGATCGATGTGGGATTCGAGTCCCATACCTTGCAATGAGATCGATCCACCACATTAATTTAGAAAGGATAAAATCCTACATAGCAGTTCCAAATTTCCAATACTATCCAATTATTCCATTTTAGGAATATGATCATGTGAAAATTGTTTTCACCGTGAAAACCATAAAAAAGAGGTACATCAGAGGTATGAAGTGGTACACGTACTTCAATGATGACATTTTCATATATAATGGAAATTTTATATTAAATATACCGGTACCATTTTAATCGTAATATATGTACCGCTTTAACAATTTGTTTGGCTTACGTGAAATGAGGGGAAAGGGAGGGAAGGGAAGTGGAGAGAGAAAGTTTTCTTCATTTGGATAACAAATGAGGAAGAAAGAGAATTGGAGGGGAGAGAAAGGGATGGATCAAATGGTAAGAAATTGATCTCTTTGACAATGGAGAGATTTGGAAGGAAAACTAATCATTTTCCCCTCCCTTCCCTTTCCCTTCCCTTCCCTTCATCACCCTTCCTTTCTTTTCCCTCTCACCTTGTTATCCAAACGCACTGTAAATCCTATATGTACCCCTTTTCGTGATTTTCATGGTTTTCAACAAACTTAAGATTTTTACTGGATCCTTCCATCCTTTGTGGGCTTGAAGGAGTAGAGGATCCCCTTGGGCTCATGACTTAGGCTCCAAGGTTTTCCTTTCGTGGGCAT
This sequence comes from Suaeda aralocaspica, assembly GCA_016808085.1. Taxonomy (NCBI): domain Eukaryota; kingdom Viridiplantae; phylum Streptophyta; class Magnoliopsida; order Caryophyllales; family Amaranthaceae; genus Suaeda; species Suaeda aralocaspica. The sequence continues at coordinate 5,454,973 of PYUH01000055.1, read as the reverse complement.
GTTTTGGCTCTTTTATTGTGGAAAATGAATTTTTAGTAGCGCTTTATTAGAATAATGTGGAAAAATATGGAAAATTTCTAAGAAAATATATGGAAAATGTGTAAAAATAAATAAAAATGAAATAAAATAAAATTGAAATATTTTTGTGATTTTCTTGTGTTTTTAGGAATTTTAGGGCGCCTTAGGTTGGATCTTTGGCGTGCTTCTCAAGACCGGACTAATTAGCGACGTGGTATACGTTTATCATTGGCCTAAGAGCGGGGACAAATCTAGGTATTTATACCTACCTGTTATAGGTTTGTAGTAGAAGTGTATTGCATAACCGCCATAACGTTTAAATAGTATCTTTGTGTTTCCTTTTGTGACGCTATATGTAGCATGTAACATATACCTGTCTATGTTACAACAAAATGGGTAGAAATATCTATCCATGAGATCATATATATATATATATTAGAGACCTCAAAATGTAAACTTGCATTAGTGTACTTGGTTTCAAATATATGAAGACTTTATGCAGTAGTTCTCAGCTGTTGCAAGTTAATATCGAAGTTGTGATTTCTTTGTTTATTTGAGTTGCCAAATTCATGCAGTGTGAATTAAATAAATGGGCAAGGTTGTTGTTATTTTCTACCCAACATATTTAAACAAATGAGAACATTAATCCTGTAACTTACATGTTTTATGCGTGCTTTGTTAGTCAATATCAATGAATACTCATGTAGTATACAAAAGTATGGAAGCAAAATTACATATTGAACAAGGCTATCGCACACCTCAAAAAAATAACCGGACAACTCTAACTAATATAGCTAGGGAAGTAGGGATCGAATCCTCAGGGAACTATTAAATCCTATTAGTTCAAAAAAGTCTAAAATGTGTAAGGGGCCTTTGTGGAAAGTTCGGTAAAAGACTACTAAACTAAGAAAACAAATACTAAAACTAAGGAAATGATGGGAAATTATGAATTAAACTCTTATAATGAAAACCTAGGGCAATCGATTCACTATGATCAATCAACAAACTCATTAAAACACTCACTAATCATTTCATTGGCATTCATTGAACTAGGGCTCACTAATTCTCTCGAACTTAGACTCCCTCAAAACTCATTTACCGGCTCTCGCTCGCATAAATTCGTTTTTGGCTATTATTCAGTGGACTAATTGTGGTAATGTTACCTCTCGGCCTCGATTTCGACAATAACCTAACTTACAACTAAATCTGGCCACAATTTAATTGCAAACAATAGAAATCAATAATAGGAATTCAATTAAAAGCCAAGAATTAATTAATGAACATAAAATAAATTCACAACATGATCATAGATCCCCTAACCCTAGAGAAAAAAGACTACTCACACATGATTAAAGGAACTAAAACAAAAACAAAATTTAATAACATAATCATAATAAAAAAAGTAATTAAAACTAAAATTAAAACTAAATTAATTACTAAGAACTAAAATAACAAAATTAATTAAACTAAACTAAAAACTAAGAAATTAAAGAGATTCATGGACTAAAAAGAATTGAAAAGCATAAGGAAAGAAATTACCAAAATAATGAATGAATTGCATTAATCGAAATTGAATTTTCTAGAACAAACTAAGTGCTTCTAAAATTCTAGAGAGAAAAGAGTTTTTAGGATTCCTAAGTCTAAAAATATGCCAAAAACTAGTTAGGGTCGAGCCCCTTTACATAGAGTATTTATAGGATTAGGTTTTATTAAAATAAAACCCACGAACAAAAACCGCGAAGAAAAGCCGAGCGGACCAAATTCCGTAGCACCTGCGCCCGCATAGGTCAAAAGACCTTTGTTCCCTACGCCCGCATGGTGAATAATGAGTGACTTTTGATAAGTCTGATCTGTGTTGCGGGCGCATAGGTCAAAGAGGCTTTAAAGGCTGCGCCCCCATCAATTATAACAAACAATATTTTGACGATTTCTTTGAGTTCTTCGCTCGATTCTTTGAACCTCGTTCATGGCTTCTCGTGACTTGGCACGCATCTCGAGGCAAGTGCTTTTTGATTCATTTTAGCTTCTAATGACTTCAAAACTCCCTATTACACTCCTGTAACATATAAAACAAATCGAAAATCGCGCGTAATAACCGAAAAAGTATAAAATAACCGTAAAAAGCTCTAAAAGTCAACTAAAGATGCTAAAACCGTTCCAAAACATAACTTAACATCGACAGGCGATATTCAATCAAAACAAAGCCACCAACTTAACTATTTAGCACAAGAATCAATCGAAAATGAGGGAAAAACACAACATAAAACACATATATCAAACTCCCCCAAACCGAACCTTTGCTCATCCCGAGCAAAACACAACGAAATTGACTACACCCCATTAAACAAAATAAGCATCATAACTCAAGAGAACTTCCGAAGACACATAGATCAAAGCCAGCCAATTAAGCATCCAATTACCGTCCTTCCTAAATACAGGTCAAAGAAAACCAACCAAGCAAGTTTAATGAATCGATGACTAGAGTAGCTCACGGGTTGTCACTCTACACAATTAATGATGAGCTTATAACAATGAAGCTCTAACCCTCACCTCCCAACCAAATATGGAATGCAATGGAAAATGTGTTTAAAATGCAATTTTAAGAACCCGAAACCCACATCTCACACCTCATGCAAGTGTTTAAAGGGTATCCACTCATCCTAAATGTCGACTCGGAATGCAATTAATACTCCACGACCTTGACAAAGGATTCACTTCACAATAACCATAGCATGTGCACGAAGATCAAAAAGGACTTTAATAAGCTTGTAACGTGGCTAGGGTGATGGGTAGGATAAAATTTGAGATAATGTGGTGGAATGCGGGGTATACGCATATAAAACCAAGGGAAATCATCAATAACTTCAAAAATTATTAACATTCTCCATCATCCAATTCAACCAAATCAAACCAAACTTTCTTTATTATTTACATCAACACCATAAATCTTATAAATCAATCAACAACCGCTACTTCACAAACTTTAAACTACTTTCTTTTTAGTTCATTTCTTTTTTTTTTCAACTTTATTATGCTTAAAATTTTTTTCTTTACTTTTCATGCATAATAAATCTTAGTTTCACGACTCTTAATGATTTGTTTTTGCTTATAATTTAATAAACAATAAACATAATCATCACACATACAACTAGGCCATGAATAAAAAATGATTTTTTAATTAACTACAACAGCCTAGACAATTGTATGCAGAGCCTTAAATGTGAAACTTTATAATTAAACTTTTAACAATAACATTTTCCAACTATTTCACCATCAATCATCCATAACGCCCTTCAAAAGTTACTTTAACAGCATCACAACCACTTCAACTCCTCCAAACCAAGTTTGGGCATATAATGCATTATGTAGCAAGGCTAGTAGGCTTGTAATGTGGCTAAAAATACAAACGAAAGGGATAAAAGCTCAAACCATAGGATCAAAGGAAAATATAATTGTAGGAAATGAAACTCTGAAGCTCAAAAGAAGAAATGAAAGCCTTTTATTATGCGCAACATACACAAAATCCACAATTAAAGTTACTAGAATCCAATGTCAAACCCAATATCATAATTACACTAGGAACTAAGGACACATGAAAGACAAATATGAATGATATTATATTCAAAGGTGGCTCAAATTCTCCTGTTAACACAGTTCAAGTCTAAGACCCAAGCAAGGTTGAAAGAGTTGACCAATAAAAGGAAATCAAGCAATCAAATTCAAGTCATAACCAACAAATCACACATGTGGATCCATCCGCAATCAAGAGTCATAAAGTTTCAAAATAAGCACAAGGGGTACAGAAGTAGTCAATTCCAACAATAAAACTCAACTAGGACATGAATAATCCATTAAATCAATTCTCTCTAAAATTAAACCTAAGAAAATAGTACAATCTTTTTGGTCACATGTAAACTCCCATTCCTAACGAATGGTACAAACCACGCAACAGTCCTTAGAAAGCAATAAAACTAAACTAGGAAAGCAATTAAAGCTAACTAAAATAGGAAAGCAATAAAATACTTACCTCCCCTAAGCGGAACTTAGTAATGTCCTCATTGCTAGAGGGAGAAAGAAACTACTAACCTACGGGTTGCCTCCCGCAAAGCGCTTGTTTAAGGTCATTAACTTGACCGTAATTACCTTATAACTCAAGGGGGATCAAAGAGTGAACGTGAGCCCCATGTAGTTAAACACCCAAAGCAATTTAGGTTTATTGTTTGTTCAATTGCACCATGTCCTTTGCTAGGAACCTCATAATTTGTTTTCTTCATTTCACAAGCATGTGGGGATGAGTTTCAAAGTTTTCGACGCTTCTTAGGGCGTGATTTCTTGTTCTTTGGATCCAGACGCGACTCATTATTATCACTATCTCCATCACCTGCAATAGAATCCAAACACAGAGAGGCCTCCAGAAGATCCTTTCGGGGGATCGAGGCAAGTCATTATGAACAATCTCACTAAAAGTGTAAACTACATTACATGATTGTTCTAACATAGGACTCTTAAGAGCAACATTAAGGTTAAAAGTGATCTTATCATCCCCTGCAGCAAGAGTTAGACTACCATTTTTAACATCAATTATGGCACCTGCAGTGTGTAAGAAAGGTCTACCAAGTATGATAGGGATATGAGCATCCTCATCCATATCCAAGACAACAAAATCGACAGGAATAAAGAATTTTCCTACTATAACAGGCACATCTTCTAAAACACCCTTGGGATACTTTACAGTTCTATCTGCCATCTGCAAAGTAATGTTAGTAGATTTTAAAGGACCCATATCTAACTTCTTGCATATAGATAATGGCATGACACTAACACTAGCCCCTAAATCACATAGAGCCTTATCAATAAATAATAGGCCAATGTTACAACTTACAAGGAATTGAAAAACTATCTAGATTCTTCAACTTAGGAGGAGATTTATTTTGAAGGATCGCACTGCACTCCTCGGTGAGTGCAACAGTCTCTGTTACATTCAACTCACGTTTCCTGCTCAAAATATCTTTTAAAAATTTAGTGTAAATAGGGACTTGAGTAATTAAATCAGTGAAAGGCAGAGTAACTTGCAAATTTTTAACTATTTTAAGAAAATTTTGAAAGTGATTATCATTCTTACTCCTAGTTACCCTGTTTGGAAAGGGTAACGACACCTTTGAGGAAGGAATTGTATCGGTAACTGTATCTGCTGCTGGAGCTTGCTTCTTTGATGCTTCCTTCTCCTTTGAGACTTCATTCTCCTTTTCTGCAGCTACTTCCTCAAGGTCTTCAATAACAACCGAACTAGTCCTCTTTGTTCCATCTGCAGCCTTGGTAGTATCACCATCAGGCATTCTAGGACCTTCATAGTAAGTACCGCTCCTTGTTGCAATGGAATTGCAATGATCACGACGCTGATTGCTTGATGAAGCAGGTTGAGTAGGAAGTTGGCCTTGTTGCCTTTGAGCTGATGATTGAGTAATTTGTGCTACTTGAGTCTCCAATTGTCGATTGTGGGCTTGCATAGCTTCCATGGCTTTCTGCATATGCATCATCATGTTCTTTAGTTCTGAAAACTCATTGCTAGTTGGTTGTGGAGGTGTTAGGAGTGGTGCTGGAGGTGGTGGTCTACTGGAACCCGGTGGTTGAGGTGGAGCAAACCTTTGAACTTGTTGTTGCTATGGTGCAAAATATGGCTGCTGCTGCGGGTTTTGAACATTGCTGCTATTCTTGTAGGAGAAGTATGGATGATCTTTCCAACCAGGATTGTATGTGTTGGAGAATGGGTTATTCTTGTAAGCTTGAAATGCACATACTTGCTCCATAGAACTATGACATGCTTGCATACTATGCCCAAAAGAACCGCATAAATCACAAAAGACATATGTAGCTCCAGAAAGTGCAGCCATTGCAGCTACCGTCATTGGGTTAGGGGATGGTGTGTTGATCTTGTCTAGCTTCTCCTGGATTGCATTGATTTGTGAAGCCAAACTCTCATATTTGTCATCTACCACATGTTTTCCTCCTCTCTTAGCATGTCCTCTAGGATTACCAAATTGAGAATTATGAATGGGAATCTCCTCAATTATCATAAGTAGCATTGACTTCTTGGTTCATAAATCAACCACTAGAAGCAAAGTCAAGCAAAGTTCTACTCTCATTACCCAAACCATTATAGAATGTTTGCACTAAAAACCACTTCTCAAGTCCATGATGAGGGCACATTCTCAACAACTCCTTAAATCTCTCCTATGCATCATAAAGAGTTTCGTCGGTAACTTGGTTAAAATTCGTAATTTGTTTCCTACGTTGTGCAGTTCTCTCCGGAGGATACTTCCTTTGAAAAACAAGAGCCAAGTCATCTCAACATTTGATAGTATCCATGTTTAGACCATTCAAGCAAGAACGATCTTTTTCCTTCAATGAGAATGGGAACATCATACGTCGTATATAATCTTGAGATACACCAACTTGCTTGATTGTATTGCAATACTGAATGAAGTTATTTAAGTGCAAATTTGGATCTTCTTTCAATGTTCCTACAAATTAATTCCTTTCTACCATGTTCACCAAAGTTGACTTTAATTCAAAATTCAGGGCCTCTATATCAAGAACTCACTATCCACCTCCCACTGTTGCAGAACTCGGCTGAGAATAGTCTTTTAAGGACCTTGCTGGTGGTGGCGGCGGCAGTGGCGGTGGTGCATCATTCCGTGGTATGTTGTTCTCGTTGAACTATGATTCTTCCATCTCTTCCTTATCTAAACTATCGGAAATATTCAACTCAGCAAAAAGTTGTGTCAAATCAACCAGTGTTCGTTCGAAAAGAATGACTCTTCATAATTTCCACTTCCTTCTAAGACTCCTCTTATGCAATGATCTTTCCGGTTCAGGATCAATCTAAACCGGCTTACAACCTAATACCTACACACAATCGAAACTTGAAACAGAAATGAGAACTTCCTCAAAGAACGTGAAGGTTCATGGAGGTGAGGAAATGAAACCGAAAATAAAAATAAAAGAACACTTTAAACCCGACTAATAGAATTAAAAATTGCCTCCCCGGCAACGGCGCCAAAATTTGAACAAGACTATCGCACACCTCTCAAAAATAACCGAACAACTCTAACTAATATAGCTAGGGAAGTAGGGATCGAATCCTCAGGGAAGCTATTAAATCCTATTAGTTCTAAAAAGTCTAAAATGTGTAAGGGGCCTTTGTGGAAAGTTCGGTAAAAGACTACTAAACTAAGAAAACAAATACTAAAACTAAGGAAATGACGGGAAATTATGAATTAAACTCTTATAATGAAAATCTAGGGCAATCGGTTCACTATGATCAATCAACAAGCTCATTAAACGTCCATTAATCAATTCATTGGCATTCGTTGAACTAGGGCTCACTAATTCTCTTGAACTTAGACTCCCTCAAAACTCCTTTACCAGCTCTCGCTCGTATAAATTCGTTTTTGCCTATTATTCAGTGGTCTAATTGTGGTTATCTTACCTCTCGGCCTCGATTTCGACAATAACCTAACTTACAACGAAATCTGGCCACAATTTAATTGCAATCAATAGAAATCAATAATAGGAATTCAATTAAAAGCCAAGAATTAATTAATGAACATAAAATTAATTCACAACATAATCATAGATCCCCTAACCCTAGAGAAAAAAGACTACTCACACATGATTAAAGGAACTAAAACAAGAACAAAATTTAATAACATAATCATAATAAAAAAAAGTAATTAAAACTAGAATTAAAATTAAATTAATTACTAAGAACTAAAATAACAAAATTAATTAAACTAAACTAAAAACTAAGAAATTAAAGAGATTCATGGACTAAAAAGAATTGAAAAGCATAAGGAAAGAAATTACCAAAATAATGAATGAATTGCATTAATTGAAATTGAATTTTCTAGAACAAATTAAGTGCTTCTAAAAATCTAGAGAGAAAAGAGTTTTTAGGATTCCTAAGTCTAAAAATATGCCAAAAACTAGTTAGGGTCGTGCCCCTTTACATAGAGTATTTATAGGATTAGGTTTTATTAAAATAAAACCCACGAACAAAAACCGCGAAGAAAAGCCGAGCGGACCAAATTCCGTAGCACCTGCGCCCGCATAGGTCAAAAGACCTTTGTTCCCTACGCCCGCATGGTGAATAATGAGTGACTTCTGATAAGTCTGATCTGTGTTGCGGGCGCATAGGTCAAAGAGGCTTTAAAGGCTGCGCCCCCATCAATTATAACAAACAATATTTTGACGATTTCTTTGAGTTCTTCGCTCGATTCTTTGAACCTCGTTCATGGCTTCTCGTGACTTGGCACGCATCTCGAGGCAAGTGCTTTTTGATTCATTTTAGCTTCTAATGACTTCAAAACCCCCTATTACACTCCTGTAACATATAAAACAAATCGAAAATCGCGCGTAATAACCGAAAATGTATAAAATAACCGTAAAAAGCTCTAAAAGTCAACTAAAGATGCTAAAACCGTTCCAAAACATAACTTAACATCGAAAGACGATATTTAATCAAAACAAAGCCACCAACTTAACTAGTTAGGATAAGAATCAACCAAAAATGAGGGAAAAACACAACATAAAACACTTATATCACATATATATAAAGATTACGTTAGATAGGTTTTTGTTTAATATTGGCTGTAATTTCAGTGATGTACTTTGCCAAATCATTCTAACTTTTATTATGTATAACAGACCACTGAATGGCCTCTAATTCTAGAGGTCATGCTTCTAGAAGGCAACAAAAGCATCAACTGATCATTAATGAAGTTCAGAGCATATTTGACTTTGAGAACCAAGGAAGCACATCAGTAGTCAGGCGTCCAAATCAAAGAAGATGCGTGCAACAATCACAATATGACATTGCTGAATCAATAGTAGCATCCCTCACAGCACAAACACAAATTATAGGCTACTGTATTCCAACTTTGATAGCAAACGAACAAGCACATTTAGGATTAACAAATGCTACTACCAAACAGAAACGACCAAGGAAATCAAGAAAAATCAAACCAGGTATATGAAAATTTCCAATAAGCTAGATACATACAAATGAGTTTTACATTCAATTCAAATTTTAGCATGCAATATACATTTTACAGAATGCAAATGACAATTAAATAAGAGAAACAACTGCAATGACTGGATATGATACACCTTTTTTAGCTAGACAGTTAATAAAACCTACTTATTATAAGTATTGTGGTGCTAAGAAGTTACAATATGAAGCCTCCTACTTTCGTTGTAATAATGGAGAAGTGAGAGTGGAAACTAATCCTTTTCCAGAAGAATTAGACATATTATCCCAGTAAGGATGCTGATGTAATCAATTTCCAGAAGTTCAATCGGCTTTTTAATAACTTTTTTGTATTTAGCTCCCTTGGAGGAAACATTTATTTTAAGAAATACAAAGGAATCTATGTTTTTTAAACTACATGGCCATATTTATCATTTCTAGCCTATTTTAGTTCCAACAGATAACAATCCGAAGTATTTACAATTATATTTCTTTGATTTGCAACATGAACATGCTGCACGAGCGAATCTATTTAAAGAATTGAAGCCTGAAGTTATTTCAGCCATAATGAAAATTATGGATGGTAATCCATATGCTCAATTTTTCAAGCATCTCAATCTGTCGCACATTGATGAAGAAACAACCGTTCATATCAATAAAAATGTAGAGCACTTGATCAACGAGTTTACATTGCTCCAACTGCAAATGAAGTAGCTGTCATATGGCCTGCCCAAGATGTCACTAATAAGCACTACCCCATAAACTGTTGTACATGCAAAGGTGATACTACTCATAGAAGAAAGCATGGGAAATTATTAATGGTAGCCCCGTACTTTATTTCAATTTTCAATGGTAGCCCCGTGTTTTTTTTATTCTCAACGGTAGCCCTGATCTTTTAATTTTTGATATAGCCTTAGTTACTTTTTTTTAACCTAATTTCTAATTACTTGGACTTATTTATAGTGAAATAACCACTCTAATCACTTCGAAATCACGTCCCACCCTCACAAAACCACCTTCCCGGCCCCCCCAAAATCATTCACACAACCCCAAAACTATCTTCCCCAACAACCCAACCACCTTAAAAACTAATGACACAACCCACTAAAATCATCAACACACCCCTTAAACCCACCACGAAGGTGATTTTGAGGAGTGAAAGGTTGTTTCGAGAAGTAAGAGGTATTTTCAAGGAGTTAGGAAAGCGGTTTGGCGGGCAGCTGTGTGGCTTCAGTAAGCAATATGATTTGAGGAGTGCGTGGTTGGTTTTGAGGGGGTAGGAGGCAGTTTTGGGGTGATTAGAGAGGTAATTTCACTATTGTTTGGTTCAAGTAATTAGAGTGGGTAAAAAATAAATTATTAAGGCTATGTTTGGAAAAAAAGTTAAAAGTTTAGGGCTACCATTGATAATAATCAAAACACGGGGTTACCACAGAAAATTTTAAAAAGTACGGGCTACCATTGATAAACTCCCATAAAGCATTATTATAGCTGCTATGATCCCCTAAAATATCCATTGTTATTCACACGTGGAGAAAAGTGGTTGAATTGGCATCCAGGTATACCTCATTTGTTTAAAAAAAAATGTTGTTGCAAGATTTGTTTCTACATGTGATGCGCGCCCATCTGCTCTTGTCAATAATGTAGATAGTGTTGAAAGTTTGCTAGCTGATGAGGAAAAACGGTATTTATTTTTTTTTTTGCAATTTCAATTACTCATTTTAAACATCCATACACGAATAAGCACACAAGATTTCCATGGGAAGTAGCATTCCACTTATTGTTTTAAGATTTACTTATAATTGCATTGTCTATTTCCCATCCGCAGCATGCCAGCTTGAAAAGAAGTAGCGATATCTTTCATGTTGTGAGCATTATGCGTACTTACTCAAAATTCGAAAAGATAATTGCTATTTTGGCAGCTGGTCGACTATTGCTTCAGTTTATAGTGGACATGTATGTTAAACATGAAAATACTCATTTGGATTTTCTACGCAACAATCAGTCCACTGTACGTGCTGATTGATATGTGTGGTTTTTATAGTGTTTTTCCCCTTGTTTCGAGTCAATTTTATGCCTAGTAGTTGTTAATCTGGCTCGTTTTTGGTCCATTTGATGTTCTTTAGCTAAATTGAAGTGTCTCGCTAAGTTTGGTTGATTTCCGGCAATTTTAGAGCATTTTAGTTGATTTTTATCATCCACGGTTGTTATGATCGGTTTTGGTATGTTTTGTAATTTCAGGCACGAAAGCCGAGGCTCGGAACGAAGCCGGAAAGCTTAGACGGGATAAGAATGAAGATGCATGGAATTGCGTGCCAAGAAGTATGAAAACAAGTCTTAAAGAACTCATGAAGAAATAAGAAGAAAAGAAAAGAAAATAGCTTCTGAGGTATCTGTGCGGGCGCACAAATTCCTTATGCGCCCGCATTTAAGGAGGATTTCAGCTTTGGAGGCGTTCTGGGAGGTTGATGCGGGCGCATGAATCTCCTATGCGCCCGCATCAGACGATTTTCCCGACTTTTTGTTTTTTCTTTTATTTTCTTCGTACTTAGGCCTTGTAAGCCCAACTTGGGTACATTAGGCACGGCTTCCTAGGCAAAACAACGGATGCTTTTCAGAATTTAGAATTACTCTCTTAGGATATAGAATTAAGCACTTTTCTCTCTCAAATTAATTGAGGAAATTAGGGTTTGTTCATAACTTTGATTTTCAATTCAATTCAAGTCTTCAATTGTTTCTTCAAATTGGTAATTCTTCTGGTTTTGTTCTTTATTTTAGTTTAATTTATGCTTTTTAGTCTCTCTAGTTTAATTAATTTAGTTATTTTTGTTTATGTTAATTAGTTTAGTTATCAATTACTTCATGAATTCAATTAGGGTTTTTACAATTATTCTTGTTTTGATCTTCATAATTATGAGTGAGTAGTCTAATTTCTAGGGTTAGGGAAACCTTGATCAATCAATGGACTAATTAAATTAGGTTGTTTCAATCCCATAATTAGTAGTCAATTTCCTATTATTGGTTTCTTTGTTTACAATTGAATTGTGCGCAGATTTAGTTGTAATTCTGGTAATTGTTGAATTTGATGCCGAGAGGTAAAAATACCACAATAAGACCACTGAATAATAGGCGAAATTAGTCTAGGCATGAGCGAGAGCCGCTAGATGAGTTTCGAGGGAGTCTAGATTCGAGAGAATTAGTGAGCCCTAATTTGACGATAGTTGTGAGATTGAACGGTCTTTGTTAGTGAATCCATTAGTTGTTCTTGGTGACCCGAATGACCCTAGGCTTAGTTTATTGGTTTAATCCTTCGTCATTTCCAGTAATTAGTTAGTAATTAGTCAATAGTCAGTTAGCTAGTCAATACTTCTCGACCAAGGCTCTTTACACAGTTTAAGCTTTTTAGAACTAATAGAGTTTAACTGCTTCCCTGAGGATTCGATCCTTACTACCCTAGCTACATAGTTAGTGTCGTTTGGTTTACTTTTGATAGGTGTGCGATAGCCTGTTCACTGATCTCTATCAAGGTATTATAGATACAATTTTTCTTGGTGTAGTTCATGGTGCTAATGCTGGACATCGTGTTGTTCTCCCACCCTCATTCATTGGTGGATCACGAGATCTGAAGCGACGGTGTTAGAATGCAATGCAATTAGTGCAGCGATCTGGCAAACCAGATATTTCTTGCAACCATGACTTGAAATCAAAACTGGCTAGAGATAAAGGCAGAAATAGAAGATAGAGATCGGAGTTAGCTCAAAATCGGTCAGATCTACCTGCAAGAATATTTCGTGCTAAATTAATAGAAGCCAAAAAACAAAATGGAAGAAAAGATCTTCGGTGAAGTTGCAGCATTCATATACGTTGTTGAATTTCAAAAACATGGTCTTCCTCATGCACACTTTCTGATCATCTTTACACCAGCAGTCAAGATAAAGTGTAGTACCCCGTAATTTTTTACATTTTATAAATTAAATCAATATTTATAAAACACATTTTTAGTATTTTTAAAGAAGAAAGAGAGGTTTATTTTATAGTATGTTAATATTTATTGGTGTGTTTTTTAAGTTTCCAAATCGGGTTTTAAGGTTTCCTTAATTGTTTTAAAACATGGGTAAAAATGTAATTTCCATCATTAGGGGTATTTTAGTAATTTTACAAAATTTGATTTCGGGCCTATAAATACCCCTTTTAAATACAAAAATCCGTATTTTTATTTCATAAAATTATTTTTAGGTTTTGTGAAAAAAGAGAGAAAATTAAAGAAAGAGAAAAAAAACCCTAAACCTAAAAACCCTAGCCGGCCACTCCCCATCGTTAGACCCCTTCCTCGCCAGCCATCTCCTGCAGGCGGTAGCAGCCAGCCGACAGCCAACAGCGGAATCTACTAAGGCCGGCTAGCCAGCCACCGCCGACCCTTCTCCCTCTTCTCCCTTCGGTTTTTGCGTGAGGTTATTAAGAAAAAAAAACTTCTTCTTCCTATTTTAATTTCAATCCTTAATTAAAATCAGTTTCCTATTTGGCAAAGAGTCTTAAAAATAAAAGTTTATCTCTTTAGAAATTATTTTAGTGACTAATTATTAATTTAATTTTTTATTTTTATTAATTAGTTAATTAACTATATTAAACATTTCCTTTTTAGAAATTTTTTTCAAAAAAGAAATTTCTGATTTTTGAAGGTTACTAAAAATGGAAAGTTTCAAAAAAAAAATAGTAATGTCAAAAAATAGAAAGTTTTGGAAAAGAAAAGGTTTTATTTGTTCATATATTCAGGTATACAAGGAATTAAGGTGTATTTATATGTGATATTTACTAGTAAGTGAAATAACACTAAAAGCTATAATTTATAAATTTAAAGATTCTAATAAATATTACACTGGAATTCAAGTCTCAGTGATCCGATAACCTTTAATCAGTATGAAAGGTTGAAGGTTCAATAAACTAAAAATTTAATGTATCATAAATATGGTACATCATTTTTCCTTTTTGCTTGTTTCACGCAGTATATCTATTTATTTGTTTTTAGCATGTTTTGTTTGTAAGTATACTAGTCAATAGCAAGAAGTGTCACTGAGCCCCTTTTTTTATTCTTTTTTGTATTATGCATTAAGGTGGTTTTATTGTACATGCATTAAAATTTATTTACATGTATAGAATATTGCCTGTAAATCATTTTTATATTGTATCATATTATTATAAGAAAATTTGTTAGTGTAGAGAAAGCAACAAATTAAAAAGATATATGTTGGTTAAATATTAATTTGAGTTTCTGGTATAGAGGTTCCCACAAGAAGGGCAACTATAGAGCATAATTCTCGAAACATATTTTGCATATTTCATTTTATCTTATAGAACTATCAAGAACAAAAAAAATATACCAGCAGGGAAGTTTATGCTGATAATGTGTTGTGAAATATTGATGAAAAGAGGAACAAGCAAGGAATATATTTTACTATCCGGTAATATATGAGAATATAGATATACTAATACATTGTTACCGAGGTTTTTTTTTTTTTGAAAGAAGATAACAGAAAGATTGAACACCTCTTCTCATAGAAGTAGCCAGCACATTAGAGTGAAAAATCCCGTAGATCTTTAAAACTCTTTTGCAATTGTCATTTAAAAATCCCTAAATGGCTGAGGGGAATCTCCTGATTGTTTAAACATCTTAGGACTTATAATACTGTATTCACCTTCATTAGAGTGAAAACGAAACATTAATATCAGGGGAAGAAGAAAGAAGAAAAAAAAAAAGAAAGTAAAACAGAGAACATCTTGAATAAACAAGGCTCTACAACTTTATAGAGAAGAGAGAGCTTTCTTAGAGAGAGAAAGAATTTAATTTGTCTGTAAAGCAAGCATATGTTTGTGTTTTTATTAGTAAGTTTCGACGTAAGTATTTATAATACTCCAATACTATTCACAAATAGTATTTGCATTAAATACATAATATAAGGATAATCAACAATAGCAATATACATGAACATTCACCAACAACTACTTACTGACCTATTGTTATTGCTTAGTTATATACAACTCCATTACTAGTAATAATAATAATTATTATTATTAATTAATTCGTAGTAGAAGTAATATACATGTAAATTATTCTTAGTAATACGAGTATATTAGATTAGATTATTTATTATTTTAACATAACAATCAATCAAGGTCCAAAATCCAAAAAAATTCACTTGTTGGCTTATTGTGAAAAAAAAAAAAGCACTCTCTCCTTCACGGACCAAAAAAAAAACTTATTTACGCCTCTTCCGTTCCTTCTTCCTCTCCTCCTCGATCGCTTCTCCAATTCGTCAGCTTATCAATTAATTTTATTACAATTTAATCAATTTTATTTGTCGAATTTTGTCAGCTTTCTTTTCTATTAAGGTACGACTTGTAATTTCCTCGTTTCGGCAAAGTTTTTTAGGGTTTTTGGGTCCAATTGAGTTTAGATCTGCAACTGCATGCTTGTATAATTAGTTAAAATGACTTCAATTTTGGTTTATAAGAGCAAATTTTTGTGTTTCTGTATCAATTTGATTGGAAATAAAATTTCGATGTAAAATTTGGGGATTTTTTTTTTGTTTTTGTGTTTAATGATTAGAGATTAATGAAATGGAGGAAAGAAATAGGAGTGGCAATAATTCAGGTGGTGTGGTGAAGAATAGGAGTTCATCAGGTTGTTTAATCATAAAGAAAAAGCATCATGGTGGTAGTGGGACGGGATCGTCGAAAGGTCCGAAGCTCCACGAATCGAAAAAGGAGAAGAAAAGACCTAGGCCGAGTGCTGGTAACTCGGAGTCAAGTGATGAAGAGTTTCTAGAATATAATCGGGGGCATGGAGTGGCGGGAGTGAGTCGAGCTAGTGATGGTTCATATCCTTATGAGAGAAATGATTTTGATGAAGCGTTTGGTAGGACTGAGTTGAGGAGGGATGTAGGGCCGAAACGAAGCCAGCTTGATGTGTATGATTTCGATGAGTATGATGATTTGAGTGATGTTGAAATGATGAGGATAAGTCAATTTTATGATCGAGGGATGGGGAGTGGCGGGGAGAGGACGTTTATGAGCCCGATGGCTGGAATAAATAATGGCAGTGAGTTAGATTATGAGGGTGGGTCAAGTAAGGGTGATATTATTTACAAGAGAAGGAATTCGTTTCATAGGGGTTCTAGTAGCGGAAAGTTTACTGGGGGTGGTGGTTATTCAAGTAAGAGAATGTTCGAGATGAGAAATGAGCTACCTGTTTCGTTGGGGAAAGAGAAACTTGGTGGGTCGGATGAAGCTATTAGGTTACAAGGTAAAAATGGTGTCCTTAAAGTGAGGGTCAAGCATAAAGAGGAGATTAGTGATCATCTTTCACAAAACTTCAGACAATTTAGAAAAGAATCAACTGTAAAGAACAATGTCGCCCGCTCTTTACCATATTCAGAAAAGAACTTGCACAAGAAGCCAAATGATAAGGTAGGTAAAAATCATCAAAGAAAGCGTAAATCAGTGGCAGCTCAAAGCAGTGAGGTGAGTGATGAAGAAGGTGAGGATAGTGACTCACCTCCAAAGTTGCAAACTGATAATATGCAAGTTCAAAGGGCTGTGAAAAGAGGGAGAACTGGAGGTGGTATGCAGTCGCCTCAAACAGCCCAGCCAGTGAAGGCAAAGGAAGGGAAAGTTAAGCGTGGCACTGGCACTGAGAAGCAGTTGTTACGTGAAAGAATTAGGAGCATGCTGGTGAGTGCAGGTTGGACAATAGATTATAGACCTAGGCGGGGCAGAGACTACTTCGATGCAGTTTATGTTAACCCTACAGGCACAGCTTATTGGTCAATTATCAAAGCTTATGATGCACTTCAGAAGCAACTTGAGGAAGACGGGAGCAGTGTAAATGTTAATGATGACAACTCTTCATTTGCTCCAATATCAGATGACGTCTTGAGTAAATTAACAAGGCAAACACGGAAGAAGATTGAAAAGGAACTAAAAAGGAAGAAAAGGGAGGAGGCTGGGGGTAAAAGAAAGAAAATATTTACTAGTGGCAGCTTCGAAGGAGATGAGTCAGAAACGGATAGTGGATGCAGTGACAGACATGATGACAAATTGAGTTCATTCATGCAACGCAGTGGAAAATCGTTGAAAGGTGCGGCTAAAGAATCTTATGGGGAAGGAAGTTATTCAAGCAGCAAACTGAAAGAAAGGAATGATAAATTTTCTTCCACGTCCAATTATAGGTTCACCGATGCGAGAAAAAGTAAGAAGATTGGCAGGTGTACGCTGCTAGTTCGTAATTCTAAGAAGGGGCTGGATTCCCATAGTGATGGCTTTATTCCATATACAGGAAAACGTAATTTGTTGTCTTGGCTGATTGACTCCGGAACTGTGAAACTGAGTGAGAAGGTGCACTATATGAACCGTAGATGCACACGGGTCATGCTAGAGGGTTGGATAACTAGGGAGGGAATTCATTGTGGTTGCTGTAGTAAAATTCTCACTGTTTCAAAGTTTGAAATTCATGCTGCAAGCAAACTCCGCCAGCCATACCAAAACATTTATTTGAGCTCTGGGGCTTCCCTTATGCAGTGCCAGGTAGCTGCATGGAACAAACAAGAGGAGTCTCTACGTAATGGTCATAATAAAATAAATGTCAATGGCGATGATCCTAATGACGACACCTGTGCAATCTGTGGTGATGGTGGAAATTTGATATGCTGTGACAGCTGTCCGTCAACATTTCATCAAAACTGCTTAGGCATTAAGGTAACTGCTGCATAAATGTTCTGTTTTACTCGTGATGTTGGTGCTTGAGTTATGTTTTAGTGTAGAGAATTCTTTAAGTGTGTCAATTTTTTTTTCCTTTTACTAGATGCATATTTCTGATGGAAAATGTTTGTAGTGTGGATGTGTTTTATGTGTAAAGGCAATTAAAATTGTCCTCTCCATGCTCATGCAAGCTCATCTCCAAGCTTGGTTGTTTTGTTTCCGATCATAAATTTTCATTACCATCTGTTGGTACTATTGGGTGGAATTGGAGTTTATGAAGAAAATAGAAAGCTTGTGGTACTAGCATTACCTTGGGATTGAATATTGACTTTTCTCAAAAATCTGTCTTATCCATAGTTTTTAGTTGCTGCATAGAACGTTTCACCACCAAGAAATATGTAAATAAATGGTAGGGACTACTTAAGTGTAGGAGTAATTATTTAGTAGATGACAAAGATAAAGGTAAATAGATATAATAAAGTAGTAGGTAAATTACAAAATTAAGGGCAGGGTAGGTAGAATTTATGTGAGTTCCAATTATCTAGTTGGGAAATGTAGCAATGCAAAAAAAAAAATCATTTTGCAGAAGGATTAACTAAAAAGATAAGGAGAGAGTACTGCCTATACTAAAGCAACAACATTCCTAAGTGTTTTTTTTTCCTTCCCCAAATTCCTTACAAAACCAACTTGAAATAGATAATTTATGGAAGATGGAAACAAAGTTATCAATGAACATTAAATAAGAAACTAATGTATAAGATGTACAGTTTCATACAAGTTTCTAATAATCAATCAATTAGTCAAAGCCTTAGTCCCATATTTGGGTCGGCTAGATGAACCTAAATTGGTCATTTTGTGTGGTCATACGCATAGATTTTCCTCGCCCCTGTCCTCCGATTGAGAACTTCGTTCTCCTCCAGTAAATCTAATGCTTCATCATTACGAAGTTTCTAATAATTTTAAAATAAAATCTATGTTATTATATTGTAAAATTAATTCATAGATGTTCATGTCTCCCTATATCAATCAATCAATCAAAGCCTTGGTACCATAATTGAGGTCGGTTACATGAACCAAAAGTAATCATTACTTGTGGTCATCCACATAAAGTTTCCTCCTCCATCTGTTGCCATCGAGAACCTCCCCCTCTTGTAAATCCAACTAACCCCTTTTAACCAAGTCATTTTTGGTCTCCCTATATCATCAGCTAAATAAACCAAGCATTGGTCAGGGCCTTATCTAGGTTTATGTGGGGAGAAGGTTGATGATTTGGAATAATAGACTTTGGTATACCTGAATCTATAAGTTTAAGGGCTCAAGGTTTGTTGATTGCTACTAGACTGTTGTTTGTTCTTTTTAAAATGACGATTTTTTCGTCAAATTAGGCTTTCAGAGAGCTAAGTTCAGTCTCAACTTCTCTTAAAAAATTTGTACTTTGTTAATATTGTCATTGATTATTCTTAACATCTTTGAGACGATATTACTCTTATCAGAATATTTTTTTTTTCTTTTTGTTGCAGATGCTTCCCGCTGGTGATTGGCACTGTCCACATTGTTTGTGCAAATTCTGTGGTCTTGCAGACATAAGTGTCACCGAGGGAAATGATAGAAGACTGGACTCGGTTGTTTCGTGCAGTTTTTGTGAGGGAAAATGTGAATTTCTTTTTCCTTGGTTTGCTCCAGGTCAACACTTCTCATTAGATTTCTGTTCTAATTGTCTTTTTTTTCTTAGTTCACTGCTCTTGTGTGGAGGAGTTGGATGACACTGTTGCTAATTCAAATTGCCCCCGTTTCTGTGGGAAGACTTGTCAAGAGGTAATTAGCTTTTTTTGCTCTCGTTTTGTACTTGTACTGATAATGCCTTCTCATGAGATCATACAAACAATATTATTTAAATATAAATGATAAATATTATTAGAAAGGTTTTTAGGAGAAATAAAAGGCTTTCTGTCAAGCTGGTGTTAGACAGTATATTGTTTGTCTGGTGTATTCTTTGTGTTTGACTGATTTATTTTTTGATGTCAAGTGGTCAATAAGCAAGGACAATGTTCCTACTTTTGACTAGTTTTATTGGGGAAGTATTGCTACTTGTTTATGTAATAGGCAATACTCCTTGTGGGATTGGGATTAACTAATGGTAAAACTTGTATGCTGCAAAAGGATGTTTCCCTCCTTTTTCTTGTTTATGAGAACTTGAATTCCATCCAGTTTTATTTGGTTTTATATCTGAAATGGTTTATATTCTACTAATTAATTCACCAACTTTTATTATTGACATGTGACCGGTTTTTTGTCATTTGTGTAGCTCTATGAGTGCTTGCAGAAGCTTCTTGGTGTCAAATATGAACTGGAAGCTGGATTGTGTTGGTCTCTTATTCACAGGAGTGATTTGGGGTCTGATACTTCAGTTAGAGCCTATCCACAAAAGGTGGAATGGAATTCTAAGTTGGCTGTTGCTCTCAATGTTATGGATGAATGTTTTTTGCCTATTATTGACAGGAGGAGTGGTATTAATATGATTCACAGTGTTCTCTACAATAGTGGGTAAGAATTTTGCACCTGAAACGTAGCTGTGTGTATCTTATCTTATGCATATTGGCACACGTATTATGTCATCCTTGTGTGAATACTAAAAAATTGGTGACTATCTAAGCTTGAGTTGTCTTCCATAAAATGGAAAGGTTTAAGTATTTTAAGAGATATAGCTCACCTTGCCTAGTTGCCTTTCACTAATGTGAATTTATGCAATTCTGTTTTTGATTTTTCTGTGTGTGTGTGTGGCATCTTATCGGTTCTACTCTTGAATATAGTATCAGGGCCAGTTCAAAACTGTGGCCATTCGATAATGAACTGGTTTAGTTGGTTCAGATTGCAGTTTACCAAGATGAGATTCACTGTTGTGAACTAGATTTTAAAAAAAACTTCCGTTTAAGGCAGATTCCCTCATTATTGAGTGAAAATTGACCACTATTGCTAGATTATGTGCTGCTTTTGAAAGATGAAGACTGAGCTTTGGAGGGCATATTTTTGCTCAAGTCAAGCCCAAATATCTGCATCTAAAAGAGTTAATACCATACAATCCTATATTCTTTGTCTGCAGTCTCTGTGCTATGTTCCTTGTGTCCAGTCTCTGTGCTGGGTAGCTCTCCCTTGTGCTGAAGAATAGAACTAATCTCAGCCATTTTACTTGGGGAGAAAGTTTGATGTAATTCACTAGATATTGCATGTTTCAGAAGTCATCAGATTGTTATTCTTACTGTTGTATGCAAGCTGGTATGAAAGAAATTGAGAAGTTACTTTACTGCTAGTCATTGTGAAAATTGCACTCTGTAGATCAGAACATGTTTTGACCAGGATAGAGTGAGGGTATCTGAATTGGATAATATTTGTTTCCGAAAAATTTGCTAGACGAACATCATAAACATGCTAGTTGGAATCACAAGAGTGGTGAAGTTTAAACATCCAAGCATTAAATAAAGCAAAGAGGTAGATTTTTGTAGCTGCAGGACAGTATGACGAGCTTGAGGTTCATGTCAATCTAAATTTCCAGGAATTTTGACAACATAGATGCATCAAATTCACAAGTCTAGTTTCCAACTTTGGCATAACTTCAAGTTAGCTGGTGGCTTAGGATCCTAAACATTATTTTGTGAGCAATGAATTAGTGATTTACTTGAACTTCTGTCCTTTTTCTCTTCTTCCTATCTGTGCTTTCTGGTAGTAGAAGTCCAAGCACAGACTTTAAGAAAAGCTGATCATTCTTAGAATTTTTTGAGAAATCTAAAACCTCGTCTTTATACTTCTTAGCGATGCAGTCACCAGATGATAAGGCACACTTCCACTATAGAAGGATGTTCAGGATATTTCTTCTATTCCAATAACAACATTAAAACCTTTGTTCCAAAATAATATGAGATCCACTAAATATAAATCTAAAACCTTGTCTTTACTCTTTATACATCTTTGTTCTGCAGTTTTTCCTTACCAGATGATGAGGCACATTTCCACTAGAGAAGGATATTAAGGATATTTCTTCTATTGCAACAACGACAACAATCTTAGTCCCAAAATAACCTGTTTTACACCATATTGTCAGCAACTATTCTCATCCAATTTTGCTAATGTTCCTCTACCTTTCACTTCCTTTTCCTTTAGTTACTCTTCAAGCCTTCTTACTGGTGCATTGCTTGTTCTTCGTCTAAGTTTAACATGGCCGAATTTTCTTAGATGATTTTCCCTCGTCTTATTCTCAATAGATTTAACTCCTACCTTTTTTCTAATAACCTCATTCATTAGTTAATCCATTCTTGTATGCCTACTTGTCCAATGTAGCATATGCTAATATGAACGTGATATTATTTCACAGCTCATTATTCGGTCCCATAAAGTAGCTCAACTCCAAATGTGAACATGACATTATTTTTTAGCTTAATAGCAATCAACCAATCAATTAAAGCCTTAGTCCCATAATTGGGTCGGTTATATGAACCAAAGTTGATTATTCCATGTGGTCACCCATATAAATTTTCCTCCTCCATCCCTTTTGATCAAGAACCGTTCTCATGTAAATCCAAAAGCTTCATGTCTTTTCTAACAACTTCCAACCAAGTCATTTTCAGTCTCCCCCTACCTCGTTTGAGATCTCTGTTATCTCACTCTTCCACTAGTCACACCGGAGCTCCATGAGGTCTATGTCTCACATGTCTGTACCAACACATACAATTTTCCCTTAGTTTAATTGCAGTGTCTTCGACACCAATTTTCCTCGGATGACTTCATTTCTGATTCAATCTTTTAGAGTGTTCCTGCACATCCATCTTAACATCCGCATCCGTAACACCTACCTTTTGAATGTGCTCCTTATAAGCCCATCATTCTGTACCATATAGCAACGTTATTCTTATAGTCCTATACAGTTTCCCCTATAACTTTAAAGGAATGTTTCGATCACACTGCACTCCCGTGGCTGCTCTCCCTTCAATTAACGTAACATAATCGTGTGAGCCACATTTTAGTCAATATCATCGCAGCTTAATAGCATTATGGTAGAAATATTCTTTTCAATCTATATGGATTACCCAATCACATTTTCACGTTGGAATTTGGAAGAACTCTTCTACTTCACCAAACTCAATTTTATCCCGTGGACTAATTCTCGGTCCAATTTACCATCCTTTTGATTAATAGAGCCTAAGGTGCCAAAAGAAATCAGACCATTGAACGCTTCACATCCTCAATCCAAATTGTCAAGCTTAGCGCCCTTCTCCTTGTTCCACTAGAATTGCACTCTAAGTGTTTTGTGTTATTGTTGCTCAATTTAGGACCGCGCTTTCCTTACGTCTTTCATTGCAATTCCAACTTACTTTCCACTCCTTTCATCTCATCTTACACATACATCATACACAAAGCCACCAAGGGATATTGTCTTGAATTTAATTTGTTAATTAATCCATTAATATGGCAAAATGGAAAGGGCCAAGTGCAAAACTTTGATGTACTCCAATTGTAGTAGGTAACTTTTTTGTTTTCCTTATACTAGTTCACATGTTCATGCTAGCAACTAGCCCCTTAGAGCCTTATCATAAGGCTTCTCTAAATCAATAAGATCATATGTTGATGCTTCTTCTTATCTCTATAATTCCCCGTGAGTTGTCTTATAAGGTAAATTGCCTTCATAGTTGACATCCCTATCATGACGCCAAATTAGATCTCTGAAATCTGCACGAATCATCTTAATCTTAACTCAATCACTTTCTATTGTACTAGCAGAAAGTTAGTTCTTTATTTTTTTTGGTTTCCTTTCTTCCCGGTATGAATGATGAAACATTGGTTCATTTTATGAGAAGTGGCTTCATGAAAAAGGGTTGTTGTCCAAAGAGGGGCAGATAATCCTGATATTGTTTGGTTGTTTCTTGTGCTTGCAATTGGTGAGAACTTGCTCATACAGAGAACTGTGACATGCTGCAGTAATTTTTTTGAAGATTCTTAATTTTTTGAATGTACGGCATGTGGCTGGGGATTCATTAGATCTTGATATCATTATTGAAATTATGAAATCACCACTAAGGGAGGTGATTTCATCTGTGTGCTTGTAAGTGGTGAGAGAAATATGCAGGTATGTACGGAGAATTGTTTGAAATGTTGCACAAAGAACTGGCAAGATTCTTACTTGTTCAGTGGGGGAGTCATTGTATTTCGATTTCAATGTTGAAATTGCTGTACTAGAAGTCTAGAAGAGGTGGCATCATCGAAGTTGCTTCATGAAGTAAAGCTGCTAAAAGGTTCATGTTTATGGATGCAAATTCTCTAATTGTGCTACTTTCTGGTCGATATCCATTGTGTGAATATGTGAACTGTGAAAGTTCAGAATGGACTGGTTGCAAAAAGTTAGGGGCAATTTTAGTTTTTAGTTATGATGTTTTTTGTTTTTTCATTTGAGTTTTGATGAAGGTAAGTTTTGAATGAGCAAACTTGGCTAATCTTGAAACAAAGATGGCTAATTCTTTAAAACAAGCCCAAATTGGCCTACCTGATTGTACTGTGGCAGGTAATACAATTTTTTATTAGAAGCAGGCTATCTAAATTGGGGTTTTTGTGGGAAAAAAAAAAAAAAGATCGTGTACAGAAAATGAAGCCTTTGAAGACAGTAAACACCTACTTGTATGCTTGATTGGGGAATGTTACAGATCAATTTTTGGATCAATTTTACGAAGGGGTGTTGTCTAAGTTATTATCCTGGTCTTCTTGAGCCCTGTTCCGAATGATATAATAAAGTTTTTGCATCCTAGGAACTGATGACTTAGAATGCAGGAGACTGAAATTCTTCAAGTTTTACGCTTCGTGACATGTGTCACACTTTACTGTTGATGTTTATATGAGTTTGTATTGGACAGTTTTATATGATTAGATTGATTCTTTTCCACGCAATATAAGTTAGGCAAAGAGAAAGAAATGGTGTTGGATTCTAATTCTGAGCTAGTATGACTGGAGAATGATGTTCATACAGTTGATGAGTAGGGTATTGTTGGATGAATTCTTGGCTTGCCATCTGCTACACTTGATGTTTTGGTTTATGTTTATTGTATGCATTCTGTATTGGGCTTTCTTCAGGGAGTTATACTTCTGGATTAATCTCTTGTGAAGTTTATGTGCCTTGTAATTATTGAATTTATTGCTTTTCTTTAATGGAGCAGGTGTGATGTTATATCCAATTATGCAATAGTCTTTATTGAAGGCTTTTTTTAACCTAATTTGGGAGCAACATTCTGTAGTAGGTTGTCAAAACAGTAGTATTGACACTATTGTTTTATTCTTGTTGTGCAGGTCAAATATTACTAGACTTGATTACAGTGGCTTTTACACTGCAATACTGGAGAAGGGTGATGAAATAGTTGCTGCAGCTTCTATCAGGTATAATGCTATAATTTTGCATTAGTTCATGCTTAATTAAAAGTTGTGAGGTGCAAAGGATCTCAGGAGCCTAAGCGCAAAGTTTGGTGCGAAGTTGTGCACCTTTTTTTACCCCAATTTTTGTAAGATTATTGAAGTAAAAACATGCTTGATGAAAGAATTTATTCTGTTAAAAAATCCTTTATAGTTAAAAGTAAAAAGTGTAGCTAGGCTGCCAGTTTGCGTGTGATATCCAGACAATCATGTAAAAAGTATAGTCAACCAGTGAAATGAAATTTAAAAAAAAGGGGGGGGGGGGGGATAACAAACCGAAGCCATTAAAAAATTAGTATGAAAATCATCTATTTCTAATAAAATGTATGCCGAAGACTGTCGACAGATTTCAGCTAAATGGTGAGCTTGACTTGAAAATTACCTGCAAATGTGCTCCCCATCTGTCAAACTGCCATCAATTTGCAATGATGTTTGATCATGTTTGCTATTTATCTCTGCATTCATTGATTTCTGGATAACAAACCGAAGCCATTAAAAAATTAGTATGAAAATCATCTATTTCTAATAAAATGTATGCCGAAGACTGTCGACAGATTTCAGCTAAATGGTGAGCTTGACTTGAAAATTACCTGCAAATGTGCTCCCCATCTGTCAAACTGCCATCAATTTGCAATGATGTTTGATCATGTTTGCTATTTATCTCTGCATTCATTGATTTCTGGATAACAAACCGAAGCCATTAAAAAATTAGTATGAAAATCATCTATTTCTAATAAAATGTATGCCGAAGACTGTCGACAGATTTCAGCTAAATGGTGAGCTTGACTTGAAAATTACCTGCAAATGTGCTCCCCATCTGTCAAACTGCCATCAATTTGCAATGATGTTTGATCATGTTTGCTATTTATCTCTGCATTCATTGATTTCTGGATAACAAACCGAAGCCATTAAAAAATTAGTATGAAAATCATCTATTTCTAATAAAATGTATGCCGAAGACTGTCGACAGATTTCAGCTAAATGGTGAGCTTGACTTGAAAATTACCTGCAAATGTGCTCCCCATCTGTCAAACTGCCATCAATTTGCAATGATGTTTGATCATGTTTGCTATTTATCTCTGCATTCATTGATTTCTGGATTGCCCAAAATTATTATCTACATATGCTATCACATTTCCCCTGTTTTAGAATTTTGTTTACTTGCTATCATTTAGATTTCCAATCCATGTTTTCACTTTTGTTGTACACAGAATACGAAGTACAGAGTTTGCAGAGATGCCATTTATTGGAACTCGCAACATTTATAGGCGGCAAGGGATGTGTCGCCGGCTATTCTCTGCCATTGAATCGGTATTACTATGAAAGTCCCTCTATATGTTTATGTAATCATGTGTCAAAATACTCAAAATGTACATGCCTTTGAAGCAGATAATATTATTAGCATAGCTTTTGGCTTTTTACCTTCACTTATGTTGCAATACTTTTTGGAGAGAGCAGTAGTTTTTTTTTATGCAGTTTGCTTGACTTGGGGAAAAGGATAGACTACAATAACATTGGTAATGATGTGAAATACCTGTGTTGAATAACAACTAGGGTGTTAAACAATGAAATAAACTAAAAAAATTGGAATGTATATAGACTAGAAAAACAAAACGCAGTTTGATCTTATTTAGAATAAGCAGAAATACCATTTGTTCTTGACCCATTAGTTTGTAATGGTGACCGATTTTTGCAAGTTAATATGACATTTTTGGTTGCACTTAGCTCGGACTTTTTTGTTCTCCTCCACCTCCATAATGACTCCACCTCTCTCTCACCACTGTCATGACAATAACAACTACAACCACCATTGCCACGACCACAATACCACCACTATGAAACCCATTCATACAAACCATGAAACCCATCAACTACCGACCGTGAAACCCCAACAACTATCCACCACAGACCCAGGAAACCACCCACCACAAAACCCCTTTAACAATTATCCACCCACCATATCCACAACCCATTCCAATCACAAAACTCCCTTAACCACCGATCTACCACTCCTTCAACCACACCTAAATACCCACCATGAAACCCATACCCACCCCAAAACCCACCAAACTACTTACGATGGAACACCTTCAATACCCACCACTACATTCACCCTAATCATCCTTCTACATTCACCCTACAATGAAACCCCTTCAACCTACCACTAAGAAGCCAATAAAAAAGTTACATGGTCAAATTTGACCGTTTACAACCGTCGTTTACAATATAGGAAAGTTATGCGAAGTTTTCATGGTTGAGTTTGACCATTATATTCTTAGATGTAGTCATGCAGGAAGGAGGTGTTGGCTTGGACGATAAGGGGTTGGAGAAAGAGAAAGGAGTGATTAGGTTGATTGAGGGGAGAGAAAAATGATGGACTTAATTTTGGAGGAGAAGAGTCTTGAGAAAGACATAACCGTTTTAGGAAGGTTAGGGACAAAAGTAGGCTTATTACGAGATTAAATTAAGGTGGGATTATTTGAGTTAATTTTTCCAAAGTCTTTACCAAACACTAAGTTTTGTATAAGAACCCTAATGCATATATCATGTTATAACATTCAGAAAATTGATTCTATAATTACAACCTTTTTGTGATTTTCTTTCTATAATACAACCTTTTGATTATCTTATATCTATAACTCAATTTCCATAAATAAACCAAAATGGTCGATGGTAAATTTTTTTAATCTTTTAAATTATACCCTTTCAGTAATGGGTGAATGGTGGATCTATTGTTGCAGCTCAATAATTATCAGGCTGGCATCAGGTCTGATTCTTGTTCATTGCTGCTCATCTTGTTCTTTCCCACCCACCTCCACCTCGTCTCTCTCGGTGTCTCTCTCTCATTTATGAATATGTAGTCGCTGCTTAAAACTGATGTACAAAAAGGCTCAAAGAGACGAGGATTTAACTGCACCTTAGGTGCGGCTCATTGAAGTGAGGCACACCTTACATATATTATTTTAAAAAATTCTGGAAAAATATGAGGGAATAAAACAGCTGCTTCTTTTGTTCAATCAAAATTGCTTTGCCTAGACCCACAAAGGCACATACTCCTTGGCGCCTTGCACCTATGAGGCGCACCTTTCCAAGTACTGCTTAAATCCTTATTACTGCCAGTAAAAGTAAAATTAGAGTGGTATCCAACTCCCTATGTATCTTATACTTTTTTTTAGTTGCAACAAGTGTCTTCACACCGACTCCTAGGTAAATTATGGCTAGAAGACATGATGGACAGCAAGGGGGAAGGGAAAGAGAGAGAGAGAGAGAGAGAGGGTGGGGGGGAGGGGAGGAATTACATCCAAAAATATATATATACTATATATATATATATACATATATTATTTTTATTTTTTCTTGTGAGAAAGGAGTAAGCATTTTATCAATTACAAATCAAAATTACAAAGATTCAGCTATACATCTCTCCACTATTGAACAGACTACACACATCAAAAAGTAAAAAAAAAAAAAAAAAATTATTGCAACTAATAAATAATTTCCAAAATAGGAAATTGTTGCCTCTAAAAAGATAGAGGAAGTATATCAATACTTACATTTTGAATTGAACAAATTTCTGCTTGGACTTGTTGACTAAAATTTGAGTAATTGTTATTAAATCATATTGCCACAAGAAAAAAGCTACAGTTTCCAACGAATTTACATCTAAACGAATTAATTGTTTATTTATATCTAATCCTCCTAAGGTATATGCTAAATCAAACTATCCAACCAGAAAAGCATAAGGTCAGTTGAAAACCCTATGTTCCCAAAATGTGTCTAAAATAATGAATCTAGAGCATTGCGGGGCATTGATATCCTTGTTTATTGAGCAAAAATTTACATTTATAATTTCCACGAGTCCATTGCCTTCCAAGACAAGAAACCTACGGGGTGTTTGGTTTGAGGGATAGGGACAAGGAGGATAAGAAGGTGGAATAGGGATGGGAATTAGTAGGTGGGATAAAGAAAAAACTGACACAATCCCTTGTTTGGTATGAGTAGGGGATTGGGATAACCAAAAAATTTACATAATTACCCTTATTTAAATTTCTTATTTTTTCTTCTCCTTCTCTTTCACTAAGGATGAAATCATCTTTTACATCATTAAAGTTATCCCCCTTTCTTATACCACCCCCCTCTAGTTATTATTTTTGAGGGATAAGTACTCATTTTATCCCTATCCCCATTCCCTTCACTATCCCTATCCTTCCAAACAAACAAAACAATTCTTAAATCTCTCCCCACTTGTCCTTATCCCTCCCTTCCTATCCCTCCAAACAAACACCCCCCTAGAGAATTGTGAATTTTGATTGTGATAGACTAAATTATAAAAGCACTTTAACATCAAGTATGCTGTTCATTTTGGAGTGATACACAACCTCACTATAAGTTTGTAAAGGTAAGGATAGGGCTTTCCAAATTAGGTGGGTATATTTTTGTATGGACTTGTGGTCCTTTGCATATTTTAGTTTGTGATGAATTATCTTGATTTCTGTAATTGTTGCCAAGCTGTTGTTCGCTGTTAACTTATTCTATTGATTTTAACTTCAGTTATGAGCTGGATGCATTTCAAGTGCTGTTGTATTTGCTGGTTTATACAATTTTATTGATATGGTTTTTCTTCTGTGTCTCAGGTCCTCCGCTCACTGAAAATTGAGAAACTGATAATTCCTGCCATCTCTGAGCTGATGGATACCTGGACTACTGTTTTTGGTTTCAATTCTCTTCAGGAATCTGACAAGCAAGACATTAAGGTACGAAATATGTTGGTGTTCCCAGGAACTGATATGCTTCTGAAGAAGCTATTCGATCAAGGCAGCGCTGATGCAGGCTTAGCAGGTAAGCACTAGTTTGAGGGAGTATTTGAAGAGTTGGATAGCCTGTTTCATCGGAACTATATATTAGTTAATCAATGGCTTCCTTTATATATGGGTTGCCTGGTTGAAGTTGAATGTTGAATGTACTGATTTTACAATTGCAGGTGCCAATGCGTTTCAAAATGATCAAACTGCCTCATTGGAGCCTGAATTGGGAAAGCCATCTGATCTACCGTCTTCGCCAGGGTTATGCAATGACGATTCCGATGCAGAAAAAATTGAGATTAAAGATAAATCTGTTACTCAATTTGATTCCGAAGATGTTTGCAATGATAAAACTTTACTGCATAATGCTTCTATAGAATTATGTGAAGAAGTGAAGCCTTCTGTGCCTGCTGAAATGAGTGACGATTCTATTACTGGTTCGGGTTCTCATGTTATTGTTCGCTCAGATGAAAATACTATGCTTAGTGCTGCTGTAGATAATGGTGACGAAGTTAGGCCTTCTTTGCCTACTGCCTCCGCATATGATTCCAGTGACAGCAAACCTTCTTTGCAAACTGCTTTTGCATGTATTTCTGATGAAGTTCAGCCATCAAATGCAAATGAGGGAGACCAAGAGACTAAAAGCTCTGAACTACTGCTGGATACCAAGTTCAACGAATCCTCTGGTCCTGATAAGCATAACATTTCTGAAGATGTAAGTGCAAGCAATTGTGATACTGAAAATGCTTTGGACGACAAGCCTTCTTTGCAAACTGATTTTGCATCTATTTCCGATGAAGTTCAGCCATCAAATGCAAATGAGGGAGACCAAGAGACTACAAACTCTGAACTGTTGCTGGATACCAAATTTAATGAATCCTCTTTTGTATCTATTTCTGATGATGTTCAGCCATCAAATGCAAATGAGGGAGACCGAGATACCAAAAGCTCTGAACTTCTGTTGGATACCAAATCCAATGAATCCTCTGGTCCTGTTAAGCATAATATTTCTGCAGATGCAAGTGCAAGCAATAGTGATACTGAAAATACCTTGGGCAACAAACCTTTGCAAAATGCTTTTGCATCTATTTCAGATGATGTTCAGCCATCAATTGCATACAAGGGAGGCCGAGAGACTATAAGCTCTGAACTGCTGCTGGATACCAAGTTCAATGAATTCTCTGGTCTTTTTGAGCATAACATTTCTGCAGATGCAAGTGCAAGCAATTGTGATGCTGAAAATACTTTGGATGAATCCTCTGCAAGACATTATGTTGGAGTGTCTGCCAATGCCAAATTGACACAAGCGACCAATGTGGATGTTACTAAATCAGTGTCTTTCTCTGTAGATGAGTCAGCAGCTGGTGCTTCTGAAAATGGTCTTTTAAATGGTCTTGCAAAGAATGATGAAGAAACCCAGTGCGACGGGATGTCATATTCCAATGATGGATCATCTGCATATGAGAATGATCATTCTTTATTGGAAGCATCTCATCTTAATGTTGTAATGGAAAAGCCTATGATAGAGCCTGCAACTGATGGTCATTCTTGTCATACTCCAGAAGTTTTAGGAGATGATGCCAATGTACTCCTTGATGTTTGTTCAGGTTCACAGT
This sequence comes from Suaeda aralocaspica, assembly GCA_016808085.1. NCBI lineage: Eukaryota > Viridiplantae > Streptophyta > Magnoliopsida > Caryophyllales > Amaranthaceae > Suaeda > Suaeda aralocaspica. Next base: position 5,423,312 of record PYUH01000055.1, on the reverse strand, counting down.
TGTTGCATGTTGACAGTGATGATCAAGATGCAGTGCATGGACCAAAGATGCACGTTTCAATAGCTGCTGCTGATTATGGAAAAGATCACTCTTCATTGGAACCATCTAATGTTGATGTTGAAATGCCCAAACCACCTGCTGAGGCTAGTGTTTGCCACTCTCCAGAAGCTGAAGTAGATAATGTTAATAAAGTCCAAAGTGAGACCAAAGTTTGTTCTGGTTTACATCCCTTACATTTCCCTGACAATAAAGACCTCGATACTTCTCATGAACCAAACAAACATGTTTGGAGAAGTAAAATGGAAGGTTTTGAGAACACAAACGCAAGAGAAGCATTGCCTGGAAAGGATCACTCTTTTGCAGAAGCATCTCATGCTGACGCTGAAGTGGAAAAATTTCACCCTGAAAATGATGTTTGTCAATCTCAAGATGTTGAATTGAATAATTCTGATCTCAATGATTCTCATGAACCAAACATCCATGTTTGGAGCAGTGAAGTGGAAGGTTCTGAGAATATAGATACAAGAGAAACATTGCCTGCGAACGATCACTTTTTTGCAGATGGATCTCATGTTGATGTTGCTGACAATGATATTTGTCAATCTCCAGAAGTTAAATTACACGATCCTGATATAGTCCAAGCTGAAACTAATGTTTGTTCTTCACAATCATTGCATTCTCTCGAAAATACTGATTTAGATGCATCTCATGAGCCAAAAATTCAAGTTTATAGAACTGATGTGGACTGTCCTCGAATAGCAGAAACAAATGAAGCATCGACTGTTGAGGATAGAGCTTGTAAAGCTACAGATAATATGAGTGATAAAACTGCCGCAGCAGAGAAGCCTCAGCCTAATTTAAATGGGGGAAAAACAGAGCAGCCAACTTCGGAAGATAAACCTGCCCATGTCCTGCCTGGTAGTAATAGTTCCTGTGGAGTATCTGTGGATACCGTTGATTCAAACGCACACAGCAGTGATGCTCCTCCCTCTATTAATGATGGTGGCTTTGGGTTTAATGGCTTGTTGGGTGTCTCTGAGCTCAATGATCAGGGTACCAGGTGATATGGACAGCCAATGAGTACAGAGGCAGGAGTTGCTTCTGTGCAAACAGCCTTGAGGTGACCTCGGCATGAATGTGCTTATGTGCATATGTTGATGTGGAGCTTGCTCCATGTGAATTGAGGATGTAAGTTTGCGAACATGCTATCGGATGTGACAACTTTCGGTCATTTTATGCGGTTGGGATGCTGTACATGAGTTGGTCCAATATTTTCTGCTCCTGGCCACTTGATTCAAATGTTATATTATAAGCCGTTTTGATGTGTTGTAGAGCAACTAGTAATGCGGCAATGATTTCTTATGTAAAGAGGGTTTTATGTTGTAGCCCTTATTTACTTGAAACTTTCCATGTTCAATAGGCGAGATATCTGTAGTCTATGTGAATGGTACAAATTTTTGGAGATGCAGATTCTACATTAGACTTTCTCGACGAGTCCGCTGTAACTGTATCAGTGTGTATATTGGCGCATAGATCAAGGGCGAGCATCATATGCCCAGTATCGTGTAATTTAGTTTTGTTCATCACATGACAGTTGACAGCAATTGCTGCAGGTAGTGACCATTATATATTATGGAGTATATATAAATTATCAATTCATGAGTTCATTGTGTACATGAGTAATTTCTCATTTTCATTTTGGCATAATAATTTTTCAATTCTGTATAGGTTCAGTCATTCAACAATAAATGTGCTTCAAAGTTCAAAGTGTGCTAGTAAATACTGAGTAGTGGTTACATTTGATTATGGTGACCAACAAAAGCAAGAATTGAAAAGGCACTGATTAGTTAGGTCTTATTGTTGGATCGGTAATAGTTAAAATATAATCAAGTACTCCCACAGTCTCACCGTAGAGAAAAGCTAATAAAAAAATGGTGAGGGGATAAAGAGGGAGGGTGAAAAAAGGGGGTCTCTTTGGTGGTTCACTTGAATAATGAACCACCAAATTTAAGGTAGTCAAATTAATCTTAATCCTCGATTTTGACAGTCAAAATCTATAATATAGTTATCCTATCTAAAATCAGTTAGGTAGTCAAATTAATCTTAACCTCCGTTTTTCCTTCCTCCAATTCTTACCCAACTGAGGGACATTGTTCCCCTTTTTTCCATCCATTTCTTTTTTTTAGACAAACAAAGTGGAATAGACCAAATTTTTAAGCATGTCTCTATCAATAAGGGAATTGCTTGTATATCTATATGCTAGACAGGTAAAGTGAAATTAAGTAAAAGCAGAGTAAGAGTTTCAAAACTAAACTAATTAAAATTAAATATGTACAAAACGGGTAAAGAGTAAAGTTACACGTGGGCTCCACTTACCTAAACAATCTAAACTAATACTACTTTCGTTTCCAATTAACTGCGGCACTTGAATATTTTAAATGGGAAGTAGATGCTGTATATGTACTTATAGGTTTTTTTTTTTTTTTTTTTATCAAGAGTATATAAAGCATCACATAGGATAACCTTTAAAATTTTATTTTTATCTTATTAAAAATAATTGAATCAATAATTATTGGGAAAAAAAGATAAAGATAAATAAAATAATAATATCCCTGAAAAGGATAATATTAAGAAAGGAAAGATCTCGGTATCACTAGACCTATATCCATATACGTTTTTCCTAGGAAGGATCCAAATCCGACCCAAATCTGCTAGGTCGAAAATTTTTAAGACCCGTGTCCGTAAAAACGAATGTGGGTCAAAGGATCTGGGGCAGGTCGAAGACCCATTGCCATCCCTAGGATCAGGGGCGGAGCCACCATTGTGCACAGTAGGGCACGTTGTCACGAGTGACCTTAGTTAGCACGTGACAACGTGCTCACCCATTCTGCCCCAAAAAATCACAATTAATTTACCAAAAAAAAAAATCTCGAGATGAAGATTAGCATGCAACTAAAACGTCGGTGAATTTCGAGTTCATCATTAAAGCCGACCTTCATTCAAAGGTTGAAGATGAATTGATTTTTTATTTATTTTAATTTTAATTTTAATAATGGGATAGGTTGGTGTATGTGGTGAAAAAATGACAGCTGGACATTTGTCCTACCTTTTCGTCTTCTTTATTCAAATCACAGGTGACCCACTGCCCCTCTCTATTTTCCCCTCTTCTTAACCCTCTTTCTTTTTTCCCTATTTCAATTACTAAGTTAATTTAAAATTTAAGTAAAAAGTTATTTATAAATCAATAAATTAAGCAAAATTAGTAGTATTGTCAATTAGTAATTATTTGGTTAATATGATTTTAATTTGTGGAATTTGTAATATGAAAATTATTGTAAATTAGTAAAAAAAAGTTTATGGAATTAGTACGTAGTCAATCGATTTCAAATTAAGAATTAGTGTGGATTCGATTGTCAATTGATTTCAAAATATAGTGGAGAACAACTGTGATAATCTTAAAGTACAGAGTATTAAAAATTTGTTGTAATTTGACATATGTAGACATTATTGTTTTGTATCAATAATTTATTTGATTGTGATCGATTTGACGACCCGCAAGTTTGTTGGAAGCGTAGTGGGCATACGAAATATATATTTAATAATATAGAGAGGAAATATAATGCACTTAATAATACAATTCTTATAATCTCTTTTATGTGTTTCTCATTACATTAATGAATTACATGACTTAAATAATGTTGGAGGAAACTAAATATAATCTTCTCATCCTAACAATTCTCTTATTATCTAATTATATGCATGGCTTCCCTTCAATTTCTCAATGCCTTATAATATTTATCTTCAATTTAAATACTCTTTTAAGAAGTCAAGTTTAGCTAATTTTAACACTCCCCCTTAAACTTGACTTTCTCACAATACCAATTAACTTCTGCATCCTATTAAAATCTTCAAACTTTAAAGGCTTCGTAAAGATATCTGCAATTTGATCCAAAGACTTTACGAACTTCAATTCGATTTCCTTTTGCTCAATGCATTGTCGTATAAAATGGAACCTTGTGTCAATATGTTTGCTTCGGTCATGAAAGACATTATTTTTTGCCAAAGCAAGGGCTGACTTGTTATCAATCATAATATTGGTGGGTTCCATTTGTGGTAGCTAGAGTTCCTTCAATAATCTCCTTAGCCATATTGAATGGCATGCACATGAAGTAGCAGCAATGTATTCTGACTCGCATGTAGATAGTGTAACAACAAGTTGTTTCTTTGAGCTCCATGAAACAACATTATTTCCAAGTAGAAACACGAAGCCCGTTGTACTTTTGCGGTCATCAATATCTCCAGCAAAATCACTATCACAATATCCCTTGAGTTTAAAGTCATTTGATGTAGAGTATAACAACTCATGATCTAATGTGCCTTTCAAATAACGAAGAATTCTCTTTGCAGCTTTTAGATGAGAAGTAGATGGAATTCCCATAAAACGACTTACTAGTCCAACAGAAAATAAGATGTCTGGTCGAGTACATGTCAAGTATCGTAAACTTCCTACTAGACACTTGAACAAGGTTGGATTAACTTTTTCTCCACTTAGATCATTCTTCGATAATTTCACTCCACATTCCATTGGAGTGCTCACTGGATTAACATTCAACATATTAAATTTTTTCAGTACTCCTCTTGTATAAGCTTCTTGAGATATAAAAATTTCATCATCATTTTGTGTAACTTCAATTCCTAGATAATAGGACATGAGTCCCATGTCTGTCATCTCAAATTCACGTGCCATTCTTTTCTTGAAATCTTCAAACATTTTAATATTACTTCCTGTGAAAATAAGATCATCCACATAGATGCAAACATAGAAAACATCATTGTTTTTCTTCTTAACATAGAGTGCATACTCATTAATGCACCTTGAGAATCCATTTTCTTATAAGTATTTGTCGAGCCGACTGTTCCATGCTCGAGGTGCTTGAATTGTTTCAACCCATTCAATTTCAATACTTTATTTTCCTGTGAAAATAAGATCATCCACATAGATGCAAACATAGAAAACATCATTGTTTTTCTTCTTAACATAGAGTGCATACTCATTAATGCACCTTGAGAATCCATTTTCTTATAAGTATTTGTCGAGCCGACTGTTCCATGCTCGAGGTGCTTGAATTGTTTCAACCCATTCAATTTCAATACTTTATTTTCCTGTGAAAATAAGATCATCCACATAGATGCAAACATAGAAAACATCATTGTTTTTCTTCTTAACATAGAGTGCATACTCATTAATGCACCTTGAGAATCCATTTTCTTATAAGTATTTGTCGAGCCGACTGTTCCATGCTCGAGGTGCTTGAATTGTTTCAACCCATTCAATTTCAATACTTTATTTTCCTGTGAAAATAAGATCATCCACATAGATGCAAACATAGAAAAAATCATTGTTTTTCTTCTTAACATAGAGTGCATACTCATTAATGCACCTTGAGAAAAAATCGTTCCGAAGATGTGATACACTTGGCTTCCATCCACTCCAAGCTTCTTGAGGTTTCACGTTCTTCAAACTCTTTGTTGGTGAACGATTTGACCAGTAGATTGCACATGCAACTGCTTCTGCCCAAAACTCTTTAGGCATCTTCTTGTTTTTCAGCATCGAACTGGCCATATTGAGAATCGTTCTATTCTTTCTTTCAGCTACTCCATTTTGTTGTGGAGTTCTTGGAACAGTAAGTAGTCTGCGGATTCCATGGTCTTCACAATATTTATTGAATTCGTTAGATGTGAACTCACCACCTCTATCTGTTCTCAAAGCTTTGATTTCATAACCACTTTCTTTCTCAACCATTGCTTTGAACTTCTTGAAGGTGTCAAATCCATCGGATTTATTTTTCAAGAAATAAACCCATGTTTTTCTGCTATAATCATCAATGAAAAGAATAAAGTAAGAACTTTTACCAAGTGATGGGGGTTTGATTGGCCCACATATATCTAAATGCACTACTTCGAGTAGCTTTGTCGCTCTTGAAACAGATTGCTTTGGAAATGGCTTTCGTGGATGTTTGCCAAGCAAACATGCTTCACAAATTTGATTAGTATGATCAATACATGGTAATCCTCTTACCATTTTCTTGTTTCCCATTTCCTTAAGACTTTCAAAATTAAGATAACCAAATCTCATGTGCCATCTCCAAGAGGGATCCTCAACACAACTTTTCAAACACATTGGACCAATTGTTTGTAGATTGATTAAAAACATTCTATTCTTCGTCATAGAAACACTAGTTATTAAATTAGAGTTTCTATCACGAAGCCATAGCTTTTGTCCCTCCATCAAGATTTTGCATCCATTGACTTCTAACAGCTGACCCACACTTAAGATATTACTTCTTAAGTTTGGAATGTAATAAACATCTAGAATTAATTTATGACTTGAATCCTTCAATTCAATCATAATTGTACCTTTCCCTTCAATCTTTACTTTTGAGCCATCGCCAAAAGTAACATTTCCTGTCACAGTTGTATCTAGATCAACAATTTTGTTTTTGTCTCCAGTCATATGATTACTTGCTCCATTGTCCAAGTACCACGTGCAACTATTATCTCTCTTATCTTCTATTTTGAGAGCTAACAGCATCGTTGATTCTTCTGTGTCTTCTTTGTCTTCAATAAGATTTGTTTGTTCTTGCACCTTCTTTGAATAACATTCCCATGCAAAATGACCATATTTGTTACAATTGTAACATTGAACATTAGCCTTATCATTATTTTTTTGATATTGATATATTCCTCTACCACGTCCACGACCTATGGTAGAAGTTTCTCCTCTATAATAATTTTGGGAGTTTCGTCCATCTCCCCCTCTTCCTTGACCACGACCCCGTCCTCGTTGGCCGCCTCTACCACGTGATTGAGAATTTTGTTTATCACGTGACTCTCCTTTATTATTAAAGGATATTTTGGATTGCAACACTTGTTGCTCTTCTTCCTTTATTCCTTTCTTTATCATTCGTTGCTCATGGGCTCGAAGAGTTCCATTTAATTCATCGATTGTCATCGAATCCGAGTCCTCATTTGACTACTTAAGAGAGCGTAGTATTTTCTCAACTACACGTGAGTCTTGTATTGACTCACCTAGCCTCATCATTTGGTTCACAAAGTATAAGACTCTTGTGAAATAATCTAAGATGGATTCTTTATCCAACATCTCAAGTTTTTCAAACTCTCCTCTTAGAGTTTGAAGACGGACCTTCTTCACTCGGCTTAATCCTTCAAAAGAATTTTGAAGAGTATCCCATGCTTCTTTAGAGCTAGTTGCATTTGCAACTTTCTCAAACATATCATCATCCAAACCTTGATGGATGACCGTAAGTGCACATTAATCATTTTTCCTCTCACTTTCCAAAGTTGCTTTCTCAGCTTCATTTAATTTAGTCTCATCTTGTGGTTTTGTATACCCATTCTCAACAATTTCCCAAACACCTTGTGCTACCAGAATTGTTTTCGTACGAAGAGACCATTTATCATAATTTTCTTTTGTAAGTTTTGGGTATTGAAAAGCTACGACATTAGTTTTTGATGCCATATTATATAAACTAGCTCTGATACCACTTTGTTGGAAGCGTAGTGGACACACGAAATATATATTTAATAATATAGAGAGGAAATATAATGCACTTAATAATACAATTCTTATAATCTCTTTTCAGTGTATCTCATTACATTAATGAATTACATGACTTAAATAATATTGAAGGAAACTAAATATAATCTTCTCATCCTAAAAATTCTCTTATTATCTAATTATATGCATGGCCTCCCTTCAATACCTCGATGCCTTATAATATTTATCTTCAATTTGAATACTCTTTTAAGAAGTCAAGTTTAGCTATTTTTTAACAAAGTTTGTGTGGTTATGCGGTGCCCACCCATTATCAAATTCTTGAATCCGCCCCTGCCTAGGATGGAAGAGGAGGATCTTATGTAGTTGATGATCACATGAAAATTCATGTTAAGATTCATGAATTTGACCCCACTAATAGGATTAAGGCCTTCATCGACAATAATTTTATATTGCAAAAAATCATGCTATTAAGAAGTACTCTTTTTGACTTTTCCCACAAAATTTAGAATTAGATTAAAATATTGATGATCAAATTGGATGAAATTTAATTTTATAGAAATATGATTGGGTAAAAGTAAAAAGGATTATTTATTAGATAATAACAAATATTAGTCAATCTTTTTTTTATATATGTATATTTTTTATTTATTTTTAATATTGTACTATCCCATGTGTCGCACGAGGTTCAAAGCTAGCATATACATATATAGACTTTTTTAAAGAGTTTTTTTAGTGTCATGTAGGATAGCTTTTTAAAAAATATTTAATTATCCCTCATTATATCCATTGGAAAATTATTAATTGGATAAAATAATATAAATTTTATTCTCATAATTTTCGAAATATAACATCAAACGTTAATATGTCTAACTATGTATAAGTAAAAATTTTAAAAATTGTATCATTAAAAGTGCACGACGAGACGAACCACACAGGATCTCGTAAGGGTATGTTTTTTTTTTTTAAAAGTATTTGTTTCATATACAAAAACATATAGGAAAAATTCATAAATATAATCCCAACTATGGGCGTTCACCTAATAAAAGACCAAACTTTGATTAATCAAAAAATGGACCCAACTTTCATGCTCATTTTCCAATTTTGGACCCTTCTAAATTTTTACCTGTTAAATCAAGTAAATCTTATTAATTATATTTATGAATTTTTCCAAACATATATAAGACGGTCTTATTTAGTAAAATCACTAAATTTAAGACCACTAAATAGTTAGACAAAAATAAATTTAAAAATAAGAAATAAATAAATTTAATAGTTAAAGAAAATTTACAAATTGTTAATAGTCTTATCGTAAGACGGTTTTACTAGAGGCTTATTGTTGTTCCATATAAACCAAGGTGAAAACGACATATCAATCTGGAAAATCTTATTGGAAATATATGATTAGATGAATACGATTTGCACACTTATGATAAAAACGCTTTAGTTGAGGTGCTATCTATTTATTTTAATAAAATCTAATATATATGCCAAAATTGATGGGAAAAATCCCAACTTTCACTCATCTGCTCAAAATAATCCTTACTTTGCTAAATCCAGTTATAATCCAATGTTTGACAAAAAATTCCTTATATGGACCTTTTTAACTGGAACCTGTTACAACAGGTTTTTGCAGGTATGTGTAGGTTAAATCCATCTAATTAGCCTCTAACCCCTCTAATTATTCTTTAACTCACCCCCATTATAACAAATTAGATTAATTAAAAAATTAAAATCAACCACCCCTTTTAGCAGTCACCACCAGCCAACCACCTTTAGCAGCCATAAGCCCCAACACCCAGACACCCCATCACCCTACTCGTCACCTGTCGTCTTGTCCCGTGCCCCTTCTGGTCCCCCATAAGCCATAACCCTTCCCCCTCGAACACCCACTACCCGAGCGACAAACAAACCCAATTAGGGTTTCTCCATTCATCGAATAAAGGAATTGCTTAAATTGAGTATTTTCCCCCTTGAGTTTCGGGACGGTGGAATATTTGGATTATGGGTATCGAGTTTGGGTTTAGGTTTGAGGTTCATGCGTGACAATGGAGTTTCGATTTGGATCTTTGGGTTTTTTGGGTGGGTGGCGATCATAGTCATCGTTTTGGGTTTTTGATGGTGGTCGATTTGGGTGGGTTATGGTTGTGGTTTTGGGTTGTGGGGGGTGATAATGATGATGGTGATGGTGGTGAGAAGAAGAGGGCGATGGATGGTAATGTTTATGTGGTTGTTTTGGTTAATGGTGGTGGTGATGAGAAGAAGGAAGAGGAAAGGGTGCTGGCGATGGTGATTATGTTGGGTAGAGTTGTAGAGGAAAGAAGGTGAAGGATGATGATGATGATAGAGATGATAAAGGGATGATAAAGATGAATCATGACTTGTTAAACAGGTTACAAGTCATTCAGTCTATATAGGGAATTTTTTATCCAACATCGGATTATAATGGGATTTAGCAAAGTATGGATTATTTTGAGCAGATGGGTGAAAGTTGGGATTTTTCCCATCAATTTTGGCTACATATATATAAAGTAGCCATTTTTAAAGAGTTTTTAGAGCGCCACGTAGGATTAGCTATTTTTGAAATAAATAATTATGTATATTTATCCAAAATAATAAAAAAATTATGTATATATATCATATTTAAAGAAAAAAAAAGATAATTTTTATATATACGCTATATATAGATTTAACATAAAACGTGAATATCTCTAATTATGTATAAGAAAAAACTATAAAAATTATATCATTAAAAAGTACACGTCGAGACGAATCAAATAAGATCTCATATGAATATGTTCAGATCAATGATGCATTTGGTCAAAATGTAGCAATTAAAAATCAAGTTCAAAATAAAAATCTAACTACCATATTACTCCGTAGTTACTAATTTGACTATGAAACACATATGTCAAACTATTGTTGGCCGGAGATGTATATCAAGAGATGATTACACAATTATTTGTGATAAGTAATTATAGAGGGGATAATTGGTAATTTGGTACGGAGTATTAGCTTAACCTTAGCCCGTTGATTTCCTTAGAGTGGCAAAGTCATAATATGGACTTACGGAGCACTTCACTAAATATCTCAATCTCAATTAGGCTACAATCATCAATCCTTAATTAATTACCAAAACAATTACTCGGTAGGAAATTGTGTTTGAATTTTGCTCCGTAAAATTAGGCCACCCTTTAAAATTTCAATCAGATTGCACATTTATCTCACATTTTGATGAGTTATCAAGACATCATCTAGGTATATAAGTTTTAATTTTTCTACTGCGTTCGTTTCAAATTAGTTTCAACAATTGAGTATTATTTGTGAGACATAAAATATTCAATTCAATCAATCAATTAATCAGAGCCTTAATTCCAAAAATTGGGGGTCGGCTACATTAACCAAAAAATAATCATTAAACATAAAATATTCAATTATTGCAACTAATTTGTAACATAGGCAATACTTTGTTTTATAATTTGTAGAGCGCGGCATTAGATTTTATTTTTCCTTAAGTTAATCACGTTCTATTGAATTAATTTTCTTAGAATATAAAAATTGCTCATTTTGATTTTTAAATGAAATAAAAAATAGTTTCAAATCAAATAATCAATTTTATATTCATTGAGAACATTGGAAAGTCAATTAGAATAACATTAGCTCTTAATTAGATAAAAACTATTATTTATTAGCTACAATAAGTTAATCTTTTAAAATAAAACATTACTAGCCTGTGCATCGCACGGTTTCAAATCTAGTTGTAATCTAAACGGATAGATAATTAAGATTAGTCAAGACTTCACAATCGTAAGACAGAATACCCGATTCCCTCCATTTAGGGATGCACATAGGAGAAAATTTATGGTGAGGAAAAAGCATGAATGTGTAAACCCAAATTCATTAGGATATAAATCATTAAATATTTGTTGGGGTGATAAAAATAATTTCTATTAATATTAGGATTTTATTTATGTTATAAATAGTCACAATTTATACATTTATGTAACATCATTGATGCGTCGAATATTTATGTTATTTTTCTCCCTAATTCCCTAATGATTTATGGACTAACCAGGCTCATTTGAGCCAATTTTCATGCTAATAGTGTTCTTTTAGTGTTTTGTGTGGTTTTGTAAAGTTTACAAATTTTCGGTTGATTCTACTACCTAATTTCGTCACTTGAGAGATAAAGATCACTTATGAGCATTTGGAGAATGATTAGAGACATTTTACGACTCATTGGAAAAATTTGACGTCTCACATGACACGTTGGAGAAATATTAGAAATAAAAGTGAAGAATTAAAAAGTTTAGAAATGAAGATTTTGACCACTGTCCACTATTTTGACCATATCTCAAAATCTATACATAGATTTGATTTGATACATGTTGCATTGGAAATTAGACTCAAAGAGATTTCCAACGGTAGGTCACAAGTCCCGTGGAACATCCTGTAGCAAAAGTTATAGCGATTTCAAAATGACGCCGAATTTCAGAAGCTTCTATTTCATGATGCGGGCGCATGTCAAGTTTTTTTCGGCCATTTTGTTGGGAGATCGACTTTTGGCGTAATTAATTATTAAAAAGCCCATTAGTCTTGTATTTAAGGCACGGTTTCCTCTGAGCACAGGATATACTTTTCGTCATTACTTTTTCCAGTTTTAGAATCCTAATTAGCTCTCTTAATTACTTTCTCTCTCTAGATTAGGTTACTTTAGTTTATTTTTGTTGAAGAATTTTCAATTCAATACAATTCAATTCAAGTTTCTTTTCCATTCAAGTTTGGTAATTTATTTTCTCTTTCTTTGTCAATTATTTATAATTCATGTTTATTAGTTTTATTAGTTCATGATAATTAGTTTTTGTTTCTTAATTAGTTTATGATTGTTTATTTAGTTAATTATTGTTCTGATTTGTTTATGATCATAATTTTAACTTTGTTTATTGTTTTAGTTTTTATAATTACAAGTGAGTAACTTATTTTCAAGGGTTTAGGAGATTCATGAACTCATTAATGGACTAGTTTAATATTAATCGATTAGTTACTGATTAGTAATTAAATTTCTATTATTGATTTCTATTGATTGCAATGAAATTGTGTGCAGATTTAGTTGTAAGTTTGGTAATTGTCGAAATTGAGGCCGAGAGGTAAGATTACCACAATAAGACCACCGCATAATAGGAAAAACGAGTTTATGCAAGCGAGAGCCGGTAAAGGAGTTTTGAGGGAGTCTAAGTTCGAGAGAATTAGTGTGCCCTAGTTTAATGAATTTTGTGGAATTGATTGGTTTATGTTTTATAAATTTGTTAATTGTTCATGGTGAACCGATTGCCATCGGTTTTAGTTAATTTGAGTCGATTCTTAGTTTAATCTCGTTATTAGTTTTTTTAGTTAATAATTAATCATAACCAAGACCCTTTTTACAGTTCAAACTTTTTAGTACTAGTACTGTTTCATTGCTTTCATGTGGATTCGATCCCTACTTCCCTAGCTATATTAGTTAGTGTTGTTTGGTTTATTTTTGAGAGGTGTGCGATAGCCTGCATCAATCATAAACACAAGTCATTGTTATACAATGCTATACTAATTCAGATTTCTAATATTTTTGTTGATTAATGTTTACCAATAGTCCAAACTTGATTAATATTTTTGTTATTATATTATTCAATTGTATGAGGTTGTGTAAAAGTTGACTAGTTTAAATTATATGTTAAATTTATTTTTAAAATTGGATATAATCATGATGTCATCACTATAAGTCTATAATGTATATATATATATGTATAATGCTACTACTCCGTAATCCGAATAGTGATGCACTGTAATTTTAGAATGAATAAATATAAATGTATCATGTTTTTGACAAGGGGGCGAAATATCATATCATATAAACATGTGTAGAATAAATTTGTGTATAAAAATGTTAAAATTAGATAAAAATTTACCGATCATATATACATGTGCATAATAAATGGAATGAAGTTATCTAAATAATAATATTTTCGGACAAAGGTTAATATTTATTAATAATAGAATATAATTTTTTAAAACAAAATACTGTACTAGCTTGTGCATTGTACGAGTTTCATTGTTAGTTAATGTAGTAAATGATTTGAGATAATAGGTTTAGAAAGATGTTACAAGTAAAAAAAAAAAATGTAGGAATAATAACTTAACAATGCCCATTAGGTTCAAGTGGTTTGTTATCAGCTTCAATTTAGTTAAATTTGATAAGTTCATATTAGATTCCAACTTCAAAGCAGTAAGACCTCTACTTCACTACTATTCAATTCAGTTTAGATTAGTTTGACATAGATTAATATGGAGTAACAATTAAGGTTGTTATGGTCCATTTCATAACTTAAGTTTCACCTTTCATGACCTAGAAAGTCAGCCTAATAAGTATCGACAATAAAGCAGAACCTTTACAATTACATTATGTGATGTTCAATGAGGCTCTTGATATGGCAATGCAATGAGTAGGGCAAATAAGAACTTGGTCATCAAGTGTAAGAGGCAACCTTGGGGTCAAATGACAAGTCCTAAGGATCAGTCAACATGGCTTTGTTGACACTGGTTTGTTCCAATTGAGAGTTAAGGACACTTTTCAATGGACACAAGGTTAACTTCATCGTTTACCTTGATGAACATGTAATCTACTTCATCAAAATGGACATGCCGAGGAGTTATTAATAGAAGTGGATACACCAAGCTCATCTTTCATATTTACAGCCTTAATTGGAGGAGATCGACTTCAAATTAATTGCTTGATTCATTTATATTGCACGAAAACGATCAATAAAATGAAGTCACAACTAAGTGGATTCATCTTCATAAGATGCATTAATTTTTATTGGAAATTACACACCTTTAAAAATTTTAAACAAATTATTTTCTTTTCTTTTATTTATTTATATATTTATTTTTAACGAGAACATACCTTAATCCCATTTTTCGGCGTTGACCTTAATTTTCCGCTGTTGACCAACCTGTTCTCTATCATCACCCCCAAACCTTTTTTTTTTTTCACCCTGTTTTTCTTTTTCCTTATTTTTTTTAATTTGCTACTCTTCACCTTTTCCTTTTTAAATTGCTACTCTTCAATTACTCCCATTAAAACCCTAACTACTTTCAGTGGATCAATATGCACCACATTTCTAGTTCATTGAGAAGTTTCATCAATTAAAGAACAATCAAAGACTACAATCACTCAAATTCATCAAAAATTTGAAAAATCGACAGATTCAAAACGAAAGAATACTCCGGTGTTGTCTTCGCAATTGTGTATGATACAATTCTTGAGTTTCTCAGATTGAAGTGCAATAATTAAGGAGATTTCAGGATCTGTGATTTAGCACAGTCAATGAGCATCTTCTTCTCCAGTGGTGCGATGGTTGTAGAAGATGATGAAACCACCATTGGAGATGAAGGTGAAGAAGATGATGACATCACCATTTAAGGTGATCGAACAAGATGAAGACATGAGCATTAGACTATTAGCGTCAAAGGGGATGGCAAAGAAGATAAAGGAGATTGAAATGCCACCATTAAAGATCAAAGAAGATTGAAACAGGAAAAAGGGGAATTTTGTTTGGAGGGAAATAAAGGAAATAGTACAATTAAGGTGTTAATAGAGAAAAGGGTAAACCAAAACCGGAAAGTGAGTTTAAGGTGTGTTCTCGAAAAAAAGAAAACTATTTAAGTTGTGCTCTCGAAAAAAAACTTATTTAAGGTGTGATTTCGAAAATTAAATAAATTTAAAGACGTATTTTCGCAAAGAAATGAATTTAAAAGGTATATTCTAACAAAATTTCCATTTTTATTTGAATTTCTATCACATGCATACAAACTTGACAACATGCATACAAACTTGACATATAGCATTGACCCTACGACTATATTTTATTTGTCTCCCCCACTGTCACATATCCTCTTCCTGGTTCCCACATTCTTCTTCTCATGGGGAAATTTAACATACGGTCTCTACAATTTTAATAACCATCTGTATAGGTTTGTCTTTAGCTGTTGCATAACAAAAATCTTAAAAACCGAAATCTACATTAACAAAAGAAGCACCAATTTACTGAGACGGAATGCTTGCAACTTCTAAGCCATTACCTGACAATCACAACAAATAATTTAACATCAAAGCTAAAAGAACTAGCTTCAGCAAGAAGCATAACGAATAGTTTAATCAACATACTATCTAATCAAATCTCGCTTAATCATTGCACAGACTCACCATCTGGATCAAAGAAAAACACCTGTTTTGTCTTCCCGTCAGGTTGAGTCTTTTCAAATGTCTCAATTCCCTTCTCCTTCACATTAATGAAGCATATGAAATCAGATAGCTACCTAACGGTTTCCATAAAATAACACAGCTTATAAAAATGGAACATGCAACATTGCAACATATTGATTGATAGGCCAAGCCAATGCTCAATAATTGATAATAAAGCATATATATTGTAAGAATTAGTTGCTCAAGTACTTAACTGAACTACCATATTCTTTTGGACAAGATAGAGTTGAAAACTCTAGATTTAATGTTAGCCAAAAAAAAAAAAAAAAAACTACTTGATAGTTAGTGCATCTTCGATTCTTCATTCCCCAATACCATTCGTATCAAATAATCAATAACATTAGCCTGCAACTCTATCCTCCTTTGAATCAGCATTTTGTTGTAATGCATCATCAACTCACTCATCATCTAGCAGGTTCAAATTCTTATGATTGCAATAAAAAATTGCATCATTATAAACCCTACACCTTAATACTACTACCTCCATTTCATATTACTTGTACCATTTACCAAAATTGGATGTTTCATATTACATGCAACAAAAGTTTTCTGCCTTTTTAAAGATTTTCTCTCTTTTTCTCTCTCCTCGTCACATGCATCTCTAACTCTCTCTTTATTCATCACTCCCACATAAATTTTGCCCATGAGTGCTTGTCAACTCTTTTGTTGCAAATAATATGAAACAAATATGATACGAAATTTTCAACAAAGGTATATTATTCTTAGATTCTCCATATAATTCCATCCCAATAACTCAATAAGGGGAATTCCAATATATATATATATATATATATATATATATATATATATATCTTATATGTATTTATTATATATATATATATATATATCACACACAAACTTGTTTCAAGAAACATGACAATATAGTGGCTATCCCGAATTAGTAAAACTACGATGTCTACAAGTGACTATTATTTCTACAAATCTATGTATAGAAACATAACTAGAAGGTGTATCATTCTTGCTATACCCACAAACCACAGCACATAAACCAATAGTCTAATATAGTAGAATCTACAAGTGACTATTTTTTCTAGACCACTATGTCTAGAAAAATAAGTAGATGGGCATATCCTAGCCTCCAAGGTCCATATTTTATGCATTCTTATTGTTTCTTATTCCAAACATCATTATATACATCAAAATAACCTCCCGCTACATAGCCCCTATCGACCCTAAGCTTTTAGCTTTTATCTTCTAGTTCCATTTACTTATATAGAGTCAAACTTCTATAATATTATTCAATACATGAATGGGTAAAACATAGTGATATGACAACTTGTTAGATTCATCGAAAT
The DNA here is from genome assembly GCA_016808085.1 of Suaeda aralocaspica. NCBI lineage: Eukaryota > Viridiplantae > Streptophyta > Magnoliopsida > Caryophyllales > Amaranthaceae > Suaeda > Suaeda aralocaspica. Next base: position 5,406,118 of record PYUH01000055.1, on the reverse strand, counting down.
TTCTATTTTCAAACTTTCAAAAATTTATAGTAAATGCATGATTATCATGATCTAGTATTCAAGGAGATATAGGTAATAGGTATCTATGTTCTTCCACCTTGAACTTTGTAACTCAACTTGTCATGCTTTTATTTTCTTACAAACAAGCAACACCTTTTTCGAATTCAAAGGGATTTCAATTAAACAACTATGAGTTCCCAAACTAATAGACCGGAAACTTCTATAAATTTTAGAAAAAATTGTCAATTACCCCCTTTTTAAAACTTGTTTTTGTCACTTATCACCTTTTAAAAAAGAAATTGTCAGTTATCACCTTTTAAAAAAAAAGTTTGTTAATGAAGACCTCAAGCAAAAAAATCCGGTTTGACTGCCGGAATTTGCATTTGACTCACTTAAAAAAGGTTTTGTTAGTAAATGTTTTGATATATACACTCCATCTCCCATTTTCACTTATTTCTCTTACTCTTCATTAATTTAAAATCAGAAACTCAACCTCCAATCATTTCCTCTTTTTAAAAAAAATTTTAAACTACCAAAAAAATTAAACTTGTGCAATTGGGAATCAAACACTGTATTAATTGGTCTTCAATTTATAACGGGTAAGTTAATTTCATTTCATCAAACTTCATCATTTTCATTTTCGAGTTGTGTTTTAGTTCTCAATTTTTTGACTCACTCAAGTTGATTTTGAGTTTTGTTTATGGCGAATGCGAATCAGAAGAAGAGTAAACAAAGTTTAATTAAGAGTACAACACAAAAAAAGTTTAATTTAAAGGAAAAAAAATCAAACCTTACCAAAAAAAATTGAGTTAGTTTGGAGAAAAAGAAAGAGTGGGAAGAGGGTTTTTGTTATGATTTAGGGTTGATCTTATAAGAAGATGGAGTGAGGGGTTTAGATTAGGGAATTTGGAGGGAAAGGGGGGGGGGGGAATTAGGAGGGAATGATGTTGAGGGTGCAAATAGAACTCAGAGGCAAATTCCGGCATTCTAACCGGATTTTTTCGCCTGAGGTCTTCATTAACAAAAAAAAAATTCAAAAGGTGGTAACTGACAAAAATTTTTGTAAAAGGTGATAAGTGACAAAAAAAAGTTTTAAAAAAGTGGTAACTAACAATTTTTCCTAAATTTTATAAAGAATTCATCAAGGAAATAGCTGGTCTACTTTTATTTTAAATGAGTACAAAAAAGATCAACCATAATTAATCTTATAGCCAAATTAGACACAAGGTTAAGAAAGCCGGCCAAAGATACTCATTTTTTACACCATACAGATGATAACAACCGAAATGCTAACTCAAAAATCACTAAACACAATTCAATTGAACTGAACTAAATTAAACTGAAATTAAGAATCCGTATAATAGGGCGTAAAATGTTTTTCCTGAACCCATTTTATATTATTTGGTTTGAATTAAAATATTAAAAGGTAAAACTTGCCAATATTTTCAACTGTGTTAAAAAACATTTTCCGTTCCGATAGAAATAATTAATTTTTTATTCAACCAAAGGAAAAAACTTAAACCGTAAAATCATTTTAAATACAACCAAACCATGTAAATTTTTTTTTTTTCATAAAAATGGGTTTTTAAAAGCATCCAATCCAAAATGTTTTCACCTAACCAAACCAACCCTACGGAGCAAAACAATAGGGCATTACAATTAACAACAGGTTCACACATAAAACATAAATAGCAAAAAAATAAAAAAGGAAAAGTACCTTGAGAAATTGAACAAATTCATCGAAATTAGTGACAGAGTAACAGATATGATGGCCTCTAGGAAGGTTATTTGGATCTTTAACAGAAGATTCAGCGCTGTAAGGACTTTCAGGGAGGTGGGTAGAAGGGTTTCTTTGGATTAAGTGAAGAGAAAAAGAGGGAGGAAACTTCAACCAAATCACATCAAAACCATCAAATTTTGGGCTTTCAATTTGCTCAAAACCTAGTATCTGTCACAAATTAAAAATGATGATATCAATAAAATTATAAAATACAAATCAAAAGTTGAAAGAAAGAAAGAACCTGTTGGTAGAAAGCAGCGAGGCGGTTAATGTCGGATGATTCTCGAGCAATGTGACTGAGGCTTACACCTTTGGCTGCCGCCATTGCTTTGGATTAGAATTCTTAACGGTGATCTATCGGAATCTCGGGTTCTTTCAAATTAAATATTGTATAACGAGTATGTTTTGCGTTTAATATTTGGGTGTGACATTATTTCGGCTCTGTTCTCTTCACGGGATTATTATCCTGATCTATTCCATTTCAATTCATTCTATTCCCGGATTATCCATTTCAATTCATTCTAATCCCGGCAATCCATTCTAATCCCGGCAATCCATTCTAATCCCGACAATATATTCTTGAAAATTTAAATCTTAATTAAAATTAAATTCTTAATTAAACTCTTGAAAATTTAAATCTTGACGACACAATAATGTTCATAACAAATTTGCTTTTTTTTTTTACTACATTTTTGTTACATAATAATTTACTGTAGATACAATATCCTTACAATTAGATAAAGAAGTGCTTCAATTATCCTCGTATATTTCTCTTCCTCCTCTATATCATCATCATCTTGGAACCTCATATTTCCAGCACACACATCTTGTCATATTTCATCTGCAATATTTGCACGAATGTCTCGCATTAACATTGTTCGTGTCGGATTAGTGAAATCTAAATCAGTTACACGTTCAATATTTTGGGGACCATGAGAAATTGGAATCTCTAACTTGTCTAATCGAATGAAATTATGTAAAGTGCATGTTGGCACAATTATAGCCAACTGATACGTTTCTTCCATTTGTGGCATCATTCTTAAAATTTTCCACCTTTTTTTTAATACTCCAAAAATTCTTTCAATTACATTGCGCAATGACGAATGTCGGTAATTAAAATTCTCTAATTTTCCATCTGGAGGACCACCAAAATCAACCACCATTGTTACAAAATATTAATAACTAATGATAATAATAATCTCGGCAATCCATTCTAATCCATTTTAATCCCGGCAATCTATTCTAATTCATTCTAATCTCATCCATTTCATTCCATTCCAATCAAATCCATTCCATTCCATTCTATTCCATTCCAGCCAAATCCCGTGAAGAGAACAGAGTCTTCCTGTGGTCCTTATTAAGAATGTTGTCATTAAATCCTTTTTAAAACTCATTAACAATGTTAATTTTATTACTTTAGTCCATATAACTGAAATATATAACATATTGTTTTTTATTTTATCTTTTTATATTTAGTGTATAAATATTAATATTAATAAATAAAGTTAAATAAAACTTGAATGGGACAAGTCTTAAACACAAATTTTAAGACCCAGTTTGATGATGTCACCCCAAACACTTGGGGCTAAACATGCTCTAAGGGGTTGTTACTTCAACTATATTTCAGTTTAATTTCGTTTATTTTAGCTCTAATCACTTTAATTTTGTTCAATTCAATTTATTTCCTAATTCCTTTTTCTCACAAATAATTTATTTGAGTTATTTTCAGTTCAGCTAAGCTAGGCCTCAATCAGTTCATTTTAGTGGTTTTCAATACAGGTTCTAAATAATGTAGTTTTCTCTCTATTATCCGAATGAATGAGAATTTGGAAGAATCCTGGATATCCATCCAAATAACAGAAAAACTTATGCTTATCTAACCTTTAAGCGTTTGATCAATAAAGGGAAGGGAAATTGATCTTTCTTAAGGCATGTTTACTTCAGCTGAAAACAACTTAATTGAATTGAACTAAACTAAATTGAACTGAACTGAAAGTTTTTATTATGGATTAATTATTTTTAATTATGGATTATTGATTTTTAACTATTGATTATTGATTTTTAACTATTGATTTTTAATTATAATTATTGATATTTAACTATGATTATTATGGATTGACTATGACAATTGATTTTTAACTACGGATTATTAATGTTTTTAATTAACTATGGAGGAATGAAATAGTAATTATTTTGATATAAATCTACTAATAATTATTAAACAAAAAATATTCGTTATTGATAGTTTATATTTTATGAAATAAAAATCAAATGCATCTTCATATTTTTTGTTAATGGTAATCCACTTATGTGGTATAATATTTTTTTTTGTCAATAATATTTCAATTATATTTTTGTTTCATTTGCTGAATGGCAGTTTCATAGTATTTTTTTTCTTGAAAATTATAAATTTATAAATGTATATATATATACACATAATTTTTTTCTTCATACTTCGTAATATTATATGTGTGTGTGTGTGTGAAAAAATAATATTGTGAACAAATGATCTACCTAAAATAATGTGGATGTGGGTATCCTCATCAATGTCTAGCACAACAAAGTCCACGGAGATAAAGAATTTCGCCACTCTTACCAGGACATCCTCTAAAATATCTTTTGGGTATTTCACAATTCCGTCGATCATCTACAAGGTAATGTTAATAAGTTTTAAAGAACCCAAATTCAACTTCTTGCACATTATGGACCCGGGGCTTTGGGGGCCCATGTGCCATTTTTACGGACATTGAATGTCTTCAATTTGTTGCATAGTGTGAGTATGCTTGGCTTAGGGAGTGAGTATAGAAGCTCAAAACCCAAGTAAGGAAGTCACCACCGTGCTCTTTTCGGAAGCTCACGGAACCCCATTAGGTCTAACCCGAACGCAAATTGATAGCCAAGGATAAGAAGATCTCATATCTCTAGATTCGAGGACGAGGTAGGGACAAAGTAGTTCACGATGTCCTCCTGCCTATAGCGGCCTCTACTTGTTCTCATATGTAATTTCATAATATTGAATTATATCATACATATTTTCGGTTTAATCCTAAAACAAATATAAATATTACAATCCAAGTTTAATTAATGCACACATAATTTTCTAATTGATGAACATGCATGGGAGACCGCTTTAGAATTAATCATGATTAAGAACCTTAGGCCAATTTTAAAGATTTATTTTTACTTTAGTTAGAACATGCTTTTAAGTCTTTAAATTAAACATGGATTCTAGGTGATTTAAAAGACATAAACAATTAGCATGAAAATCACATAAACAACCTAGAATAATGTATCTACTTAAGATTAATTCTAATTAGAAGTCAAGTAATTGATTAATCAATATTTCATGGATTAAATTAAAAACATGTCAATTATCTAAGAAAACAAATTAAATCACATAAATATAAAACTAACACTTTTATTGAAGAACTAAAGATGATGATGTTGGCCTCATCCAAAGTACCTTTCGTGTGATTGTCAAAACAACTTCTTAGATCAAATACTTGAAGAACTTAAATAACAACAACAACAACAACAACAACAATAATAATAATAATAATAATAATAATAATAATAATAATAATAATATGTTTAGGACTTATACTAATGCTTTCACGTGTTTAAGGTTGGATAGAAAGAATTTTGTTGGAGAAAGAAGAAGTGAGACACGAATTTCGAGGCTAGGGCACGAAATTCTAAAGAGAAGGTTAGAATGTCGAGATGCCTAAGCGTTGGGTGGTTGGTGTGAGTATATACAGGGGAGCAAGAAAGAAGGTTGAGCGCCTAAGCGCTCAACGAGCGTCAAGACGCCCAAGCATGAGCGCCTACACGCCCAGCGAGCGCCTAAGCGCTCAAGCTGAGCGCATGGACGCTCCTTGAGTGCTTGAGCGCTCTATTTGGGTGTTAAGGCGCCTCTTGGGCGCTTATGCGCTCAAGTCTGGCTTTTTGGATCATCATGCGGTCAATCTTCGAAACTTCCATACTTCTAATATTCGTTTCCATATTCCGAAATATTCCGGTATATAATGAAATATTACGAAATTTACTTCCATGCTTCACTTTATACATTTTCATAAACCTAAAATTACCTTATTTTGTACAAGCCTTTCTAGAAGGTTCGTCGTATCTGGTCATGTCCATATGCTTGAATTATTTTCTAAGTTTTTGAAATAAAATGAAAATAAAATAAAACAAAATAAGTTTAAAATCGTAGAAAGTAATATAAGTGCATTTCGGCCATCGGCACTTATCATCGGCAATTCCGATAATGGTTTTAGTTTTCAAAAAAGTTCGGNAGGGGGGGGGGGGGGGGGGGGGGGGGGGGGCGTTGCCCCTTAGACCCCCTAAACAGGGCGTTGAACGAACAACGAGAGCCCCGTATAGATTGTGGGGTGGGGTCTAAATCGATGAACGACTGACTCTCGACGTAAAATTAGGCATTCTTTTCAAGCATTCAATTTCAGACGTTGCGTTGAACCTATTGCAACGTGGTACACTTTAATCATCGGCCTTTAGATGGAACCAAATATAGGTGTTTACAGTTATCCCCCACTTTGACTGAGTCTGTATAGACGACTAGTCTCGTAAGACAAAAGTTAAATTATTCAATACCTGCAAAACAAAGGTTAGTCTCGCTTGCACCTGTGCGATCTCCTTAGGAAGCGCTTCATTATGTTGGAGTGAAGTTCCCTTGAGTGCTCCATTCTTGGGATAATGTTTATGATTATTTTCCTTCTGATGCCTTCAGCGTATAGGAAATGTATGATAGTGTGTATGTGCTTGACTTACTTCAGATGTGCCTCGATCGTTAGGAAGCTCCCTTCAGGTGTCTATACTGTATAGAAAAAGGTATGATAATGTGTTTACTCCCTTTAGACACTTAGGTCGTATAGGAAGTTGGTTGATGATAATGACAGAACCCTCTAACGGTGTCATGATGCCATAGTCATCTGACAATGTAGTCTTCATTTACTCGGACCTGGGTTGACCTTCTAGGGGCTTTTTCAAGATGATGACTTGGGTTGATTTTCCAGGGGCCTTTTTGAAGATGATGTGTATCGCCTAGCGATGTATAAGATAATTAATGTGATTGGCTTCCACTTTAGACGCGCCTCGGTCATAGGGAAGTGTGATGTGATTATTTGTTTGATGTTTTTCCACTTTAGACACGCTTCGGTCATAAGGAAATTTGGTAATGAAAAGTTGGTTACCGCTTGGAAATGTATGCAATGTATTTGGCTTCTACTTTAGACACACTTTGGTCGTAGGGAAATTATGTTGATGAGATTGTTTGAGTTTGATTTTATTTGTTGATAATGTGTTTCGGCTATTTTGTGGAGCTAGGCTTTTTGTGGAGTTGATGTGTTTGTAAGGGTTTTTTTTTTCTTGGGTGGAGCTTTGTGGGATTAGCCCTCCTGTCATTATGATGTTTGAGAGTTGGCTAGTTCATCCAATGCATGCTCTTTAGGCTGGTCTCCTAGTGTCGTTGAATATGATGTGATTAACTTGTTGATTGATGCTTCGCCCTTGATGCTTGATGAGATATTGGTGAGACCGCCATTTGATGATGTAACGCTTGGTGTGATTTGGTGGAGAACATTGTTTGGGTAAAGCCCCCAATTGGCATCTTGTTTTGTCCTGCAACATTTTCAACTTTTATAGAAATGGGCCCTAGCTTTGCATGTTTGGGGTTAATCTTAGATGCGTGACTTTGATTTTGACTTTTGATCTAGACTTGACTTATGTATTTGTTGACTCATGTATGCATGTGATCCTATATGCAAGGATGAATGTAAAAATGTACCCCATTTTTGGGTGACTATGGAGGGGTACCGACTCTCCCCCCTAGAAAAGGAACAAAAAGAGGAGGATGCACTTAAACTCACTCTAATACAAAATGATCAAGGAAGTAAGCACATGATGAATTGATGTTTTATAAAAATATGTAAGATAGATAATCAATTTGCTGATGCTTTGGCTAAATTGGCGTCCATGATTTGAATTCCAAGCTCTTCGAACGAAATGCCTTTCGTGGTAGAAAGAAGAAAAGAACCGGCTCACATTTGCATGGTGGAAGAGAGAAACGAGGTGAACGACCTCACGAAAGAAGAACCTTGGTATTTTGACATCAAAAACTATCTAGAAAGCCAACAATACCCTCCGAATGCATCAAAGAAGGAGCAACGAGCCTTAAGACTCCTGGCTTCTCAATACATCAATCAAGGGGGTGACTTGTATAAAAGGTATCACCACGGTTTGCACCTTCAATGTGTGGATAAAGAAGAGTCACAAAGAGTTATGGATCAAGTAAATGCGGGCATATGTGGAACTCACATGGACTCTCAAATGTTAGCCTCCAATATTATCAAACAGGGATACTATTAGACTACTATAGAAGAAGACTACAATAGATATGTGAGGCATTGTGATAAATGTCAAAAATACGCAAATTCTCAGCATATACCTCCATCTCTACTCCATTCTCTATCATCTCCTTGGTTGTTCTCCACATGGGGGATTGATGTAATTGGAAAAGTTACGCCTTCAGGTCATGAAGGCTATGAGTTCATATTGGTGGCACTTGACTACTTCACTAAATGAGTGGAAGCTACTTCATATAGAATACTACAAGCTAAACATGTAGCTCAATTCATCGAAACAAATGTATTATGTCGATATGGGGTGCCGCACGAGATCAGTAGTGACAATGGTACTCATTTTCAAGGCGAATGCGAGGAGCTACTTATAAAATATAAGATTCAGCAACATAAATCCTCACCTTATCGTCCTCAAACTAATGTAGCAGTCAAAGCAGAAAATAAAAATGTCAAGGCTATTCTCTCAAAGATGACTGAGACTTACAAAGGCTGGCCTCTTAAGCTGCCCTTCGCCCATAGGGGATACCGGACTTCTATTAGAACTTCTACTTGTGCAACCCCCTTCTCTTTGGTTTATGGGATGGAAACACTCCAACCAATTGAACTTGAATTCCCCTCCCTAAGGATAGTGTTAGAAAGTGAACTTCCTAAAGCAAAATGGGTAATAGCAAGATATGATGCCCGGCCTGGTTCTCTTGGATGAAAGACGATTAAAAGCTCTAAGCCATGTACAAGTCTACCAAAAAGAATTGAAAGATATTTCAATAAACATGTCAAGGAAAGAAACATCAAATAAGGTGACTTAGCTTGGTCCTCAAGGCATTACGCAAAACCGTCATGGACCCAATAGGGAACTAGAATGGTCCTTATATTGTTAAGAAAATACTTCCTAGAGGTGCAATTGAATTGATGGATATGAATGGTGATAATTTCTACAACCTCACCTATTTAGATCAAGTCAGGAAATACTATGTCTAGATTGTGATCATGGAGTTACTAAAACTACGATTGGCCTGATTCCAAAAGGATACGTAGACAACCTCGACCTGAGGTTCGGACCCTTTAATAAAAAAAATCCTCTCTCCTCTACAGGCCTTTAATCGCCTGCTAAAATCAATATTAACTATGTTTATTTTCTATTGAGATCATAACTGGCGATATATGATTTTAATTTGATATAATAATTAATAAAAAATAAAAAATTATTTATTGTAATAAAGCATGATCTATGCTAATTTAATCAATTAAACATGAAATAAATGTTTATTTGGATTAATTGCAATAAATGATAAATCATGGCACGCAGGCCTTATTCTTTAAATAATAATAAAATGTTTGAAAAACAGAGCAATTAATCCTAGCTAGCCTTAGGATCTTATTCTTTGTTGTCTCCAGTCTTCGAGCTATAGGGGTGTTAATGATGCGAGTCGAGCTCGAGTATCATTGAGCTCGACTCGAACTCGAAACTTAAAACTCTAGCTCGACTCGAGCTCGAAAGCTCGCGAGCTTTTAAAATGGAGCTCGAACTCTACTTGGTAGGACGCAAGGTGAGCTCAGCTCGAGCTCGAGCTCGAATCGAATGAAGCTCAAATTCATAACAATGAGTAACATGAAAAGAAATTTATCATAATTGTCTTTAGAAGTAACTAATAGAAACAAAAGATTACATAATTATCTTAAAAACTTCCAAATTTATGTAGTTATGTGCTAAATAAATATTTTACAGTTTTAAGAAATTTAGAACAATTTTTTATTGTTTAAATAAATAAACAATTTTTTATTTTTTTAATTTTATTTATTAGCTTGAATTTTGACGGTTGAGGTGGAAATAAATGAACGGCTAAATCAACACATAAGAACTTAAGCCATTAAGGGTTTAATTTTTAAAATTTGTTTGGGATACATTAAAAAACATTACTTATATATAATTATATATCGAGCTACTCACGAGCTTTTCGAGTCGAGTAGGGGCTTGCTCAACTCAACTCGTTAGAACCCCGAGTCGAGCTCGAACTCGAGCAGAGCTTATTCGAGTCGAGTGTTGACCGAGCTTTGATCGAGTAGCTCGCGAGTAACTCACGAGCTGTCTCGTCTCATTAACACCCCTGTCGAGCTATATCCTATGTCAAACTTCTTCTTGGGACCCAATTATGCTTCTTCGATACCTCTTCAACGCTTTATTTTCCCTTTCCTTTAGTACCTCTCTCCTCTCTTGGTCTTTTTCTTCCACTAGAAGCCAAATCATTGATCCTCAAAGGAGGAAGTTTCTCCAGTCTTTGCCAAACATGTGTCTTTCTCGGACTAAGTCTATCCTTAACAAAAGTAATAAGGAAATTGTTGAAGAAATTACTAGGCCTACAGAGTACAAGTTCAGTTTTCCTTCAAATACTAGGCCTAGTATTTGCTGGGCCTAGTAAAAATGTAAGATAAAAATATTTTTGGTATTTTTTCAAATAATTTTTTTCTTCAAATACTTTTGTGAACTTGTAAAAGTTCATAATTTGTCGTTGACAACTGAAGGTAGATATAGTTGTGATAAGTTAATATTTGATGCATATTTTACCCCCGATCCCTATTGATTTTTAGCTCTAACGTGGCTCTTTTGAGCCATTTCTACTAACTTTTGCTATTTCGAGTGCTTGTTGTGTTCTTTTTAAGATTTTACAGGAATCGATGATTTATCGTTGTTTTCCTAGCCTTTTGAAGCATTTGAAGAGTTAGTGAAGAGTTTGAAGTCATTTAGGAAGCTTTACTAAGGATTAGGAGTATTAAAGAAGCATTAAAGAAGTAATTAGAAGAAAACGAGCAAAGAAATCAAAGAAATGAAGCACCTGGCGATTCGCCCGGGTCGAGCCAGCTCGCCCGGGTAGTGGCGTTTCACCTCGGGTGGCCCGGGCGGCCTGCTCCGGAAGGCTTTTCACGCATCTTTCTTGATTTTTGGGCTTTAGTATATATTTCTGTTTACTCCAAAACCTATGCACGAAATTCATTATCATAAACTCTAGTTTTTAGCCCTAGTTTCCTCTCTCTAAGTTGTGAACAATATTCATTCATTCAATTCAATTCAATCGAGGTTCTATTGAATTCCTTTTTAATTATTCTTTTAATTATGTTTTTAGTTTATGTTTTTGTTTTAGACTATGTTTTTAATTCTTAGTTTAGTTTTAGTTTATATTATTAGTTTCTATGCCCTAGTTTTCATGTTCTTGATTAGCTTTATAGTTTTTAATTAGTTTATTAGTTTTGACCATGTTATTAATTTGTTTTGTTTTATTTATTTGATTTGTATTTTATGTTTTTCGTCATGAGTGAGTAGTTTCCTTTCTAGGGCTAGGGGATTTATGGATCGTTTCTGATGTTTTGTTCTTGATTGTTTAATTTGATTGTTGATGTTCTTGAATTCCTATTGTTAATTAGTATTGCTTTCACTTAAATTCTGGCCAGGTTTAATTGTTAGTCTGATATTGTTGAAATCGATGCCGAGAGGTAAGATTACCACAATTAGATCACAGGGATAATAGGCAAAACGAGTCTAAGTGAGTGAGAGCCATTAGAGGAGTTCTGAAGGAGACTAGATTCGAGAGAAGTAGCGAGCCTTAGTTCATGAAGTCAATAATCGGTTAATTAATTGTGATCCAATTCGTTGGTTGATCTGTAGTGAACCGACTTCCTAGGCTTAGTTATTGAAATATTTATTGTGTTTAATTTCGTTCCTAGTAGTCATTAACTTTTTAGTCAAAACCCAAAATTCAAAGGCCCTTTACGGTGAAATAACTTTTTAGAATTAATAGAGTTACTTGCTTCCCTATGGATACGATACCTACTTCCCTGTCTACATAGTTAGAGTAGTAGGTTATTTTTGATAGGTATACGACTGTCCCCACCAAGTTGGCCGAGGATGGAGATGAACATAGCACATCTTGGTTCTTATGAGCACTTCAAGCGCTTACATGTGTAGCCTGGGTTTTCAGTGCTCCCTCTTTCACCACTATGGAACTTGTATGCTGATAGATCTATTTCTTCATGGGATACTTTATATAAGGATAGGAGAACTCTATGAGAAACTATAACGAATCGTCCAACAGATACAGGACATGTAAACCTAGATTAAACATTATGTATAAATTGCTTGCAGTTGCTAACATGTTGAATCTGTAAAAACGACTTTTGTATCCTTTTGTTGCAATTGCTAACTATGGAAATTCTCACTTTAACTTTATTGTATGCATTGTCAAAATATAAAAGGTAATGAGTTGTTTGGTTTTGAGTAGTTTGGTTTAGATATGAACTTTAGTTTGGTTTAGACATTAGTTTAGAGGATTAGTTTGGTTATATAAGTTGGTTTAGATATGAGCTATAGTTGCTTCATAATCATATGAACGAAATTATACTAACCAATGAATTTAATTTCATGATGATCTACTTAAGTAACTAATAATAACATTAATAAGTACATTATAAGCAAACTAACAATAATAACATTCATAAACATGATTATTAGGACGCTACTCATCATTATCGTTGGGATCCTGATCTTCTTCCTCATGCTCCTTCTGCTGCAGCGTGGGGCAAAGTGCCAGGTTCCATCTAGAAATCAACTCATCTGCGTCGTTGCATGCCCTAGAAAAATCTGGGTCATGATAGTTGTTTCGATGCAATGTTAATTCCCTGACTACCCCGACATACATTCTCATCCACTGCGTTAATAAGATTCATAATTGGAAATAACATGTTAGAAACATATTCGTAATAAAATTAAAAATTTGTCAAATTATTAAATTAAAAACTAATAACAATAATCGAAGTACCTCTTCTGCCACCGTCCTACTAGGTATGCATGTTGTGTGATCGTGGTTGATCAGAAGTATTCATGGCTAAGAATGGGTAAGGTACCATGCCATGTAGTCTGGACTAACTCGATACGGTTTAGAAACCATAGACCTCTCGAAACATGACAACTGCAGCATGGATGAATGGGGAAAGGTACTCTAGGAGCTCAACATGCCTCCAACCCCATCCGTTACCTTGTAAACTCCACCCCGAGCTGGTTTGTAATGTAAACGTGAACAATAGGCGCAACAGGAATACATTGTCGTCAACCTAACTGACGAATACATCGCATAGGCATGTAAGACTCAACACATGAATGGTAGTAAATGGTACCCATGTATAACATCCTAGGCACGACAGTCTGTAGATCCCATCCATAAGGAAGCCACTCCACCTAAGTATCACATAATACATCATTAACATAAAATAAATTATTATATACAATAATGAAATATAACACGAGTAATGGTAATGAAGTCTAACTTCTTGAGCTGTGAGATGAACCATTTGTGTCCTTAATGCTGCCAACCGATCCTCAGCTCGCGGCTTAATGCGGAAACTTCACATAAGTGCACGAGGTGCGAAGGGGTCAAGGGTCAACCTATCACAGTGTGGCCTAAAAGTTGAGAAATACTCATATATCTAACATTGCAACAACGTCAAACAACCTGTCATACCCATAGTACCACCACGACTCACAACCCTAACTGTCGATACAACCATGCAAGTGTCACTGACCCCCACGACACACCCTCCATCTTGTCAATCTGGTCACCAAAAACAAAATCATGGACAAATATCCTAGATCCACTCTTATCCGAAAACAAGCATGCTCTAAGGATCAATGAAAACATACCAACAAACTACGTCTCCTCATCACGGCTTCATTTGCTTACTCTTCACCTTCTCATCTTTATTTTCCTTCCAATTTATTTGATTGCTCTGTTTCACAAACTGAAATTCAAAACAACATCGAAATAATAAAAGTTGTAGAAGAAAGCAAGAGTAAAACTCCGATAATTGAAGAAACAGAAAAGATCAACATTTTTAATAACGACATGCCAAGAGAATTGCCAATTAGTCTCACACTCAATCCTCAAGAAAGGGCTGAACTTATAACAACTCTCACAGAATTATGAGATGTGTTCTTATGGTCATATGAAGACATACCGGGAATTGTTCCAGAAATAGCTAGACATATCATCCCTCTAATGTAGGGGGGCCAAGTCCGTCAAACAAAAGCTTAGGAGAATGAAACCGGACGTCCAAATAAAAATCAGAGAACAGTTCATCAAACAGTTATAGGTTGGATTCATTAAGGTGGTCCAATACGCTGATTGGGTTGCCAACATCGTTCCTGTACCAAAAAAGGATGGGAGAGTGAGAATGTGTGTAGACTTTCGAGACCTGAACAAGGCCTGTCCAAAAGATGATTTTCCACAACCCCATATTGATGTTCTTTTTAACAACACGGCTATTAACACCTTATTCTCCTTCATGGACGGGTATGCTGGGCATAACCAAGTTAAGATGGCAGAAGAAGACATGGAGAAGACAACATTCACTACTCCATGGGGGTTATACTGTTATACAGTTATGCCGTTCGGCTTAAAAAATACTAATGCCACGTATCAACGTGCTGCAGATACACTCCTCCACGACATGATGCATAAAGAAGTAGAGGTGTACATGGACGACATGATAGTAAACACCAAAGAACAGAGTGAACATACTCATGCCCAACGAAAATTCTTTAAAAGACTTCGAAGGTTCAATATGAGACTCAATCCTCAAAAATACGCCTTCGGGGTTACCTCGGGAAAACTTTTAGGTCATGTGGTTAGCGCTCGAGGAATCGAAATCGATCCAACAAAAATCAAGTCCATCATGTCCTTGAAACCACCCTAAAACCGAGAAAAAAACCGAGGATTCTTAGGGAGGCTCCAATACATAAGCAGGTTCATCTCCATGCTCCCTATGATATACGAGCCTATCTTCAAGAAATTAAAGAAGAATGCTCCAAAAGAATGGGATGACGATTGCCAATGAGCCTTTGATAAACTCAAGAATATCTCACTAATCCATCCGTTCTAGTGCCTCCTACCCTGGGGTATCCCTTGAGACTTTATCTAACTGTCACTCGAACAACTGCTAGAGCTATGCTAGCACAAGAGATTAATGATAAAGAAAATGTTATTTATTACTTAAGCAAGAAGTTCTTACAGTACGAAGAAAAATACTCCAACATCGAAAAAGTTGTGCTTAGCATTGCTATGGTCCACTAAGAAATTGAGACATTACTTGCTCACTTATACCGTTCACATAGTAAGCAAGGGATATCCACTGAAGTATCTCTTTGATAAACCTGCCATGAATGGGAGAATACCGCGATGGATGGTAATGTTGGCTAAATATGATCTTAAATTCGTGTCACAGAAGTCTATAAAAGGCGGTATCGTTTCAGAATTCTTAGCCGATTCTCCGGATGAACCTCGACCCGAAGACTATGAATTTCCCGACGAGGAGTTGATGATGACGGAAGATGAAAGTTGGTCTTTGTATTTCAACAGTGCCTCCAACAAACAAGGATATGGGGCTGGTGTTCTACTTGTCTCATCGAAAGAAGATCATACACCCATTTCCGTGAAATTAGACTTCGACATAACTAACAACGCCGCCGAGTAGGAAGCTTGCAACATAGGGCTCGAAGCGGCTGTAGTCTTGAAAGAGCAAAAATTACGAGTTTATGGGAATTCATATTTGATCATCAGTCAAATTTATGGGAAATGGAAGGTTCGAAGTGAGAGTTTGGCTCCATAATTATTTGGAGTAAATAGCTTCTCAAATCGAGGAAGTAGAATATACTTGCTTGTAGAGAGAAGATAATCAATTTGCAGATGCCCAAGCTAAATTGGCGTCTATGGTTCGAATTCTAAACTCATTGACTGAAATGCCCTTGGTGGTGAAAGAAGAAAGGAACCCGCCCATATTTGCATATATAATCGAAGAGGGAAACGAGGTGAACAACCTTCCAAGACAAGATCCTTAGTACATCGACATCAAGGATTATCTAGAAAGTCACCAGTAGCCCTCGAATACCTCAAAGAAAGAACAACGAGCTTTAAGACTCCTAGCCTCTCAATATATTATCTAGGGGGGTGATTTGTATAAGAGACACTATAACGGTCTACATCTTCGATGTGTGGATAGGGAAGAGTCACATAGAATCATGGATCAAGTACATGCAGGCATATGTGGAACTCACATGAATGTTAAAATGCTGGCTTCCAAAATCATCAAACAAGGGTATTATTAGACTACCATGAAAGATAATTGCAATGAAAATTATCAAGTTATGTGAATGAGAATAAACAGTAACCGACATGATAATCAATAAAGGGACTCATAAAAATTTGAATCAATAAGAAGCAAGGAACTCATGAAAAATAAGATTAGGGTTAGAAAGGTTTTTACAGAGCTTCCATTAGTTGCTTAAGGAACGAAGCCTCTTCCCACCACCTTCCAACTCTTCATCAGATGAGAGTTGTTGGTTTGCAGGAAGAGGAAGAACTGTTGTTTCATCAAAACCACCATGGGGGGTGTCAGAAGCAAGGGGTTGCACATCAAGGGGCTCAACAGCAACAATAAAAACATGGGACTCATCATCTTCATCAACCAATTTCACGCCATAACGACCCCTCCTCTTCCTCTTTGAAGTACTCCTCACAGCAAGAAGATTTCCCGTGGGTTGTAAAACCTTAGGAACCTTCTTTCCCTTTGGATCTACTTCATAAACCCCCGGCCCTTTCCTTTCAGATCTGATTCATTTTCCCCAATCGCATCACCAAGGTAAGGGAGGAGGTTGCGGTTGAGATGTTTGGCTGCATCACCAGAGTAGTAAGCAGGTTTGGGGAAGCGAGCACCCTTCTCAATACCTTCTATCAGTAGAAATAGATACTGAATTTCTTTTTCATTTTGAGTTTCAAACAGTGCTTTGTGAAGTGGAGATAGATTTGCCATTTTTTTACAAAGGAAATGAGGAGATGAAGAGGAAGATTTTAGGGTTTCGCGGAGGTAGGTGAGAGAGTGAAAATAAAGTTTGAATGAGGATGAGAAAGAATATGAATGGGTTAGATGAAGATAATAAACCCAGATATTCAATGCAATTGAAGGCATTGATGATAGGCAATTAAAGGGTTAGATGAAAATTTGGTGGGAGTTGTTAGTAGTTAATCTGCCAATTAACATTTTGTTTACTCGGAAATTGTGAATAAAGAAAAAATGAAAGGGTAATTTCGTAAATTCACTTTAAAACTTTTGCCAAAAAAAAGATAGGAAACAAGTGTTGCAATTATTGTGAAACATCCGTTTTTGGAAAGTGTTGCAATTATTTTAAAACGGAGGTAGTAGTTGTACTGGTACGCGTTTTAAGTTAAAACTCAAAAGCCAACTATTCGTAGAATAAAATGGGCAAAATTGTTGGGTTTTTATGGGCCACTATAATGTAGTGTTATTACTTGAGTGTTGATTAGTATGATTACCCCCAATATGAGTGTGGCAAAAATCAGAGGCATTTCTGAAGTTGTCATTCCCAATGAGATTTTTTTCACTCCAACACTACTACAATATGCTTGATATCCCGACACTTTTTCCCCGACACCTTTAGAAATGTCGGATGTTTGTTTATGTATCCTTATGTTTCCAAC
Organism: Suaeda aralocaspica; assembly: GCA_016808085.1. Taxonomy (NCBI): domain Eukaryota; kingdom Viridiplantae; phylum Streptophyta; class Magnoliopsida; order Caryophyllales; family Amaranthaceae; genus Suaeda; species Suaeda aralocaspica. The sequence continues at coordinate 5,388,425 of PYUH01000055.1, read as the reverse complement.
ACTTTTCCCGACACATTAAATTATCAAAAATTTGGCAAACTAAACTACTCCTTTTTGGTGGGATTTCAAAATTAATTAAATCAAATTATAAAAAAAGGGCGGTTGAGGGAGTTGTAGTTTGTAGGGTTTAAGAGTACATCCTTCCTCACACATTATTCATAACTCTCAAACTGCTAACACCATATCACCCACGATTATTCCACGAACAAAATCAAAGCACGATTATTCTCCATTGCAATTCAATCTCAATTCCCAAACAATTCTTAATCGTTAGTCTTCAATTGCAATTGTCCCACACAATTCTCCGTTGCAATTCAACCCCAATTCAATTGCAATTCCCACTCATCTCCCACGGAAATTACAACACCATTCCCACAAAATTCTTAGTCGTATTTTATCTTCAATTTCAGTATTAAAAGTCGTATATAATCCTTGGATTGGTGGAGTTGCTTGCTCTGTCCTGCTGTAATTTCCACACAGAATTGCACAAAATCAGGTATCCATCAAACTATTATTCGCTTACCTTGTTTTCAATTGTGTATCCATCACACTGAAATTGTCTATTTTGCAATTCATATTACGAGCGAGATGTATTGTGTGTTTGAATTGTACCTGGAATAATTTAGAATTCTAGTTTAGTTTAATTGGTTTGTTAATTTGTTTAATTTACTAAACTGCTTTCAATTTGCATGCTAAAAATTTTGAATTTTTCTGTAGTTTATTCTGTTAATATGTTCATTCAATTTGCATGTAAAAATTTTTCTAATTTTCAATTTTATATGGTTTACATATTCAGTTAATATGTTTATTCAATTTTTTACATGCTAAATTCAATTTTAAATTCAATTTTGAATTTTTCTGTAGTTTGGCAAGGACTTTGAATATTATGCCTAAAATTTTGTTTCTGATCATATTCATCATCTTGTAACTGATTTTGGGCCTCCATAGAAGTGACATCTTCATATGTGATGTGCATTCTTTCAGTATTGTACTAGTGTTTAAATTACTTAATATCTCAATTCTCTATGTAGCATATCACCTTATCTCAAGTTCTCAACCATGCTATCTAGAAATTTTTCAGCTTAAATACGAGGCTTCATGGTCATTTTGTAATGATGTCCTCAATCGGCTCAATGTTTCTGTTTTGGAGAAATAATGCTAACTATATAAAAATCTAATTAAGATGAACTATCCATTTAGCTTATCGGCTTGTTTCTGGTAGCTTGTTAAAAATGATTTGACTAAATAATTACTGGCTTACTGCGTCAATTGACAGTCGAACTATTAGGTTATATATATATGTATATATTATTATTATTTATTTTTACCTGAAATTATTTGTTTGTGTTTGTCAAACTGTGTCAAAGTAAAATTATATTTAATGAATTTTTTAAAGATATTATTGATCAATTTTTGTGAATTGGCAAGCTTGAAACTGTTGAATGTCAAAATGTTGTATCTAATTCAATGTTGTATCTAATTCAATATGTTTATTCAATTTGTTACATGCTAAAGAGGTTGGTTGGGGAGGTGGTGAAAGTGTTAGGCCGTAGGTTTAGGCATGGTTGCAGGGTGCAGCTTTTGTTTTGTCCCCATAATCTTCCAATATCAATGAATCTTCTGTTCGTAGTCAAAACAATCCATTGCACTTCCTGATTGGCTGAAAACACAAGTGTATACATGTATGCTTACTAGTTAGTCAAGTAAAATTCATAGTGTAGCTTAATTTCAACCTGTTTATTTGGTCTGCATCTAAGAAACATGCAGGACAGAACCAAAACTCCACAGCCTCCACACCAAAACAGACTTCAGAAAACCTGAGCAGCATAAGCACGCCAAACCAGACCCCAACCAGCAACCTGAGAGCCCTAAACTTAGCCAAACACAACCCAAAACCAACCTGAAACCTCCTCATCAAGCAGCCAACACCAGCAGAAAAACAACAAACCTCAGCCAAGCTTTGTCAACCAAAACTAGGGCTAAAAAAAGTCACTAAACTTATCCCCTACACCTGTTAACCTGAAAACAACACTCACAAGACCAGGACACAGGAATAAGGAATCTCCATCTCACCCAAACTGCAGACTGAGAAAAAACACCTGCAGACCAGAACAAAACCCTACTGCTGACTAGAAAAAACAGCCTTCACAATCTCCACACCAACATAGACTGCAGATAACCTGAGGAGCAAAAATCATGTCAAAACAAAACCCAACCAGAGCCCAGAACTTAGCCAAACACAAAACCACAACCATCCTACAAGCTGCACAAATCAGCTCCACAGAATTACAACCTAAAGGCCACTAGGCAAAACTGACTCAGAACTGCACCTAGAGCCAACCAAACAACAACTATACAAGAAACCTAACTGCTGAGAACAAAAACATTAACCTACAAAACACCATCCAAAAAGACCTTACAAAAATATGCATATAGAGGTCTCTAAGCACTACTACAATAAATAAATTAAAATTTGAGAGCAATAAAACAACGAAATTCAAACCACTACTACAATATATTGGAATATACAACTAAAATGACAAGAATATATAATCCATTACTTTAGTAAGAAATAAAGTACACTACAAAAAAACGCCGACATAGTGACTTTAATTACNAAAAAAACGTCGACATAGTGACTTTAATTACCCAACCTTGACATATATATGTACACTCATATGATTATCAATTTTCAATTACTTATTTTTCTGTCATTGCTATATAAATTTCATCGTCAATTAAGAGTGAATGTTGTAGATGTTTTTTGTATGGGTATATTTTTTTTTATCATTAATATATTTTAAATGGTGCAAGGCTTCTTTTATTTTTTTAATTTTGAAGGAAATTAAATGGATAATAGTTGGATTGAATTACCTAATAATCATCCGGCTTATCGTGCTGGAGCCTTGAAATTTATTGAGCTGGCTAAAGAAGGGCTTATAGACGGAAAAGCTTTATGCCCTTGCAAGAGATGTTTAGTGAAAAAATGGTTGCCTATACAAGAAATAGAGCAGCATATTATGTTCAAAGGGTTTGACAAGCAGTATAAGAGCTGGATCTTTCATGGAAAAGGAGATGTTCTTGAGCGTGTACTGAGTGATCACCGAAAGTCTACTAAAAATACTACTGGGGAGACCCTAAGTACCCAAATGGGACAGGACGATATGAGGGGCTTATTAGGAGATGCATTTGGTGTTAATATCCCTGGTGTTGTTGAACCTATAGATTCAAACCAACCTGGTTCAAGTGATCAATTGCCAAGCTTTCAACATGAACCTACTTCTTATCATTCATCATTTCAGGAGCCCACTCCATCCTCTGTTAACTTCTTGATGAAAAGGAGAAGGCCAATTTGAACGACCTATGAGAAGATTCTCATAAGGGACTTTTATGAAGGATGCAACAACCTTTTCAAACTCATTCTTTTTGCGGCACTTTCACTAATGTATGTTTCCATATCTGAATAATCCTTTGACATGATTCTTGAATATAATTGAAGCATTTCTCAAATTATGCAATCCCATCTCCTATTACAGAGCAAGAAAATGAGTAATCACTTGGGTCTTGGGTATGAAAAATTGATGCGTGCCCAGCATTGCTTTTGTTTCCGGTGAGTAATTCAGAAATAATGAATGTCCAAAAATGTAATACTTCTAGATGGAAGTCAAAGTTGCGATGCAAATGCGATAATTACAAAACACAAAAAGGTCAGCCCAAAGTTAGCCGTAGTGTTGCGAACTTTTCCATAATCCCAAGGCTAGAGATTATATATTTCACGTAAGACTGGCTGAAGATATAACATGGCAGGGAAGGATCTCGAGAGAGAAAGGATGGGAAGTTAGGCATCCCTCGGATGGCTTAGCATGGAAAGATTTTTGATAGTCGGTATCCTAATTTTTCCAAGGATGTTCCGTAGCGTGAGATAAGGTTCTTGCTAGTGATGGTTTCAATTCTTATCGCTTAATGAATAGCACGTATAGTACATGGCCATTGGTTTTGGTGGATCTTAACTACCACCATGGCTATGTATGAGCGGTGCTTCCTTAATTCTTTCCTCCATAATTCCCGGAAAAATCTAGCCCTGGTATGGATATTGACATCTTCTTACAACCCTTGATTGATGAGCTAAACTTTTATGGGAAGGTGTAGATGCTTTTGATGCTTATAAGAAACAAATTTTCAAACTTCGAGCAGCCTCAATGTGCACAATCAATGATTTTCCCGCGTATGCAATGTTGTCAGGTGGAGTAATAAAGGTTATTATGCATGTCCTTCATGTGCCCTTATACACATTGTACTAAATTTGCAGGAAATTATGCTACTTTGAACATCGTAAGTGGTTGCCATCTAATCACCCTTATCGATGTCAAGGCCATTTGTTTGATGGAATGAAGAGCATGGCCATGCTCCAATTTGTCAATCAGGGATGGAAATTCGTAACTCAACAAGAAGGGGTTGGTTATGTTTACGGAGAAAGGAAAAAGTCTTCAAAAAAAGAGGCAAGACAAGATGATGAGTTGATGATAGGGATGAAAAATGTTTTGTGTAGTAAGAGGAGTATATTCTTCGATTTACCTGATTGGGATAAAATCTTCTTCGTCATAATTTAGATGTTATGCATATTGAGAAAATGTGTGTGTAATTTTTTAGGAACATTTTTGGAAATGGAGTACAAAAACAGAGATGATGATATCTAGACAAGAAATCGAAAAGATTGGAATAAAGTCTCACCTTTGGCTTCAAAAGGATTCTAACTAACTGGCATGAAATTATGCTACAACGTCTTATTATATGTCATCTCAAGATAGGGCAACAATTCTTAAGGGTTTTGCAAAAAGTAAAAGTTCTAGATGGGTAGGGTCTAACCTCTCTCGTTGTGAGATGAAGCAAAAAAAGCTTCCAAATCTTAAGAGTCACGCAATCATGTTCGCACTGATCAGGCTACTGAAGATCGTGTTCGCACTGATGGGTCAAGGGGAAAAGGAAAAAGTAGTTTTTCTGTTGCGGTCAATGCCAACTCTTCCAATGAAGAACCTCGAGATTGACAGCATGTGATATTTGATGCAAGTGAGAATGTTCGTGTTATAGGTATTAAATATAACATTAACGGTAGAAACAATATGGAGCCTAGCTTTGTTGTTGGTTGTATATTGCATGTTATTACTATGGAATGAAGAAACGTTATTATGCATATATTGCACTAACCACTTTTTTATTGCTTGTTATATGGATCTTTTATGTTGTGATGACACTTTTCCTCACATTTTTAATCACAAATTCAATGGGAAAGTGGAAAATGGAGTGGATCTATACAACCACATGATGTTTGGTTCATGAAAGATGGATTTAGATTTGAGGTTTCTTTCAATCATATAACCCAACCAATTAGAAAGGGGGGAGTAGTGCTTGTGAGTTTTATTTCAAATGTCGCTAAAATCCTGAGTTTGTTTCCAATTGATGTAGAAATTGCGGCGAACTGTAACCAACAAGTGCAAGCAGACATTGTAGATCTGATTCGCGTAAGTTGGTGCAATTATGGTTTCAAGATATATAAATCCCATTATCTATTTTAATGAATTATCTTACACATACTTGCTATTTTTTTTCTATTTTTTCTCTTTAGGGAAATTCATAATTCCCAATGGTAGGAACCTACAATGATGCAATGCTTAATCACGTCGGTAAGCATCGTAGCACATGGAGTTTTGAGTTGAAAGCTAGATACTTCAGCCCAGAATATGCGAACTAAGCAAGAATTGAGACAACAAGCCAAGGATTCACAGGTACTTGGTTAGAACTAGTGAAATATAGGTATTCATAAAAGTAGGTACTTTTTTTTTTTCTTCTTTCTTTTTCTACTTCAATTTATTTAGTTATTTGAAGCGTTGCTCCTAAAATAATGGTATGTGTTAATGGTCAGAAATATGTTGCCAATGGAAGAGAATTGCGTTCCCATGCTTGGTCATCTTCATACCAATGGTTCTACAAGCTTTGCTACTTTAGAGATGAATTTGTATGTCATAAAATCTTTCTCCTTGTTTATTAAAAGTATTAGAATTATATTACTTAAATAATATTCAAAATATTGTAGGAGGCAAAACATGGAAGGGAGCCAGGTGGTGTGAATTTTTTTGATTTAACTCACAAAGCAAAGGATGGAGTTTATCCCGAGAAAACTATACTGAAGAATTCATTGTATGTTTTCACATTACTCTTTTTTCTTGTACATTACACATTACTTTATAATCGTATTTTGGGTTCATTTGGTGTTATTAAATGATGATATGTACTATTGGCATTTCGTGGTGTTCTTATCTATTAATCGGTGTCCTTGTGAGTAATTGTAGAGTGTGGCAAAATCTAAGATTGATGAAACTGTTGCTAGTTCTTTCATCATCGAAGACAATAACAAAGATTGAAGATGAAGTTTTTAATGAGGTCATGTACGATAGAGAATAATAACCAAACCATTGGGGTATGGGTTTGGAGTGAAGCGAAGTGACATGATGGGCGTGCATCTCGTTGTTACGAAAAGAGGCATCACAATCATAATGAGTATAACAGAGACTATGATATTCAGTTAAGTTTGCAAGGCATAAAAGCCACAACTAACCTGATAAAGAGAATGGCATCTTCTATGAGTGACTTGTTGAGTGGCTTGTGCACAGTGGTCGTATATTTGCAAAATTGTTGCCGGCCACTAATGCTGTCTTTACGCTCCATAAATGAGCAGTTAGTCTATGTCCTCTTCAATTCACTTGTATCTTGTTTGATTCGTTTTGTTTTGTAGTGCGGGTTAATTCTTTTGTTATTGGTCAACAGGTGGTTGCCAGTTGTATTAGGTTTAAAAGTAGCAAGTATCTTATTAGATCTAAACTCAAGTCAAGAGTGTCCTCATCAACATTAGATCTTTACATTGTTTCAAGTTAGTTTAGAAATTAGTTGTCAAGATTACACTGACAAGCCTTTTTTTTAGTGTTATTTGACAATAACATGATAAGCTTTTATTGGCCTTGATATGCATAATACTAAACATGGGTGAGGGACAGACCTAAATGGAAGGGTGCCAACATGATGCTTTCAGTTTAACCTAAATGGCATGACAAATAACAAAATGGCATGACAAACTGCCCTCATCCTCGTTAGCTGTCAAACCTAAGCCTTCTACTGCCAGCCCTCGTTACCTATACCGAATTCACTTTTGCAATTCTGTATTTCTAGTTTAGGAAGAATGATTTTGAATTGTCTGTACTTAAGCCTGGAATGACAAAGGAAGGGGTATCCNAAAGGAAGGGGTATCCAGAAAAATTAGCAAAGACTCATAGAGAGTTGTAGCCTCAAGCTACTGCATTTTGAGACTAATGGCCTCAAGTCATGTATGAATAGAATTCCAATTAATCAAAATCAACCTTACTTTATTCATCAGATTACATTAGCATCTAAATCCTAAGTTACAAAAAGTCAGTACATTTCAGAGACCTTGCTGTTTTGCGGTCGCCTTCGTTTTCCCCTGCCATTAAAAATTGATTCTAGGATATGTATAGGTACATTTTCAGACCTATTACATATTAATGTATAGTTCAGACCATACATACACTGTTTAGTTTAGACCTATTACAGATTAGTTCAGACCTATTAGTCATTAGTTCAGACCATACATACACTCATTATTTCAGACATGTTAGAAGCTATTCTCACAGATAGAAGCAATAACATTAGTTTAGTTCAAACCTGTTAGTTCAGACTTGTTAGTTCATACCTGTTAGAAGCAGTAAAATTTGTTAGAAGCAATAAAATTAGTTCAGACCTGCCAATAATGCATAGATGGTCTTAGCCAAACACATAGCATATAGCCTTCCTCTAGAGCTAGTCTTCCTACCTATATAATAAAAAGAAAGAATAATATAAGCTTGTGTGTTTTTATAGTTCATCTTGTGGCTCATATGTACACAATAGGTAGAACACATGCAACCATTAAGATATTTGAATGGCAAATCCCCTTTTGGAATAGGCAACGTTTCTTTCATTCTCTAGAATGTTAATGCTTTTATGCCTTGTTATATGTATTAATCAAATGCTTTTTTTTTCTTCAGAATATAGAAGATTTGAGTGAAGAAACTGAAGACATGGATGAATCGAACCGACAAAATTCAACTTGATGATCTTACACCAATGGCATACCGTCGTATATGACCGTTCATAAAAATTTAGTAGTCTTTTGGTTGTTAAACTGAACAATTGTGAGTGTTTTTAGTACTTAGATGTTTTAACATTTTAAATTATTAGTTTCTATAGTATTTAGATTGTTTTTTTTTGAAGAAAAAAAAGCAGATTTGATTTAATCAATAACAAGGCATAAAAGCATTAACATTCTAGAGAATGAAAGAAACGTTGCCTATTCCAAAAGGGGATTTGCCATTCAAATATTCTTAATGGTTGCATGTGTTCTACCTATTGTGTACATATGAGCCACAAGATGAACTATAAAAACACACAGCTATATTATTCTTTCTTTTATTATATAGGTAGGAAGACTAGCTCTAGAGGAAGGCTATTATGCTATGGTTGGCTAAGACACACTTCTCTTATGACTACCTTATTTGGCAGTTTTTGGTCTAACTAATTTTATTTGCTTCTAATCAAATATTTAATGCAGTCCTTCATAACAGGTATTGAATAAAAAGTCTGAACTAACAGGTTTTAGAACTAGTAACTCCCCATCGTTATTGCTTCTATCCGTTTGAGACACAATGCTTTCTTTTTC
>PYUH01000055.1:5331266-5369011 GCA_016808085.1 Suaeda aralocaspica | reverse complement strand
TTTTTTTTTTTTTTGGATAAGATCTAAATTGTGTAGGATAATTTTGGATATGTTTATCTTTTATAAAATCTGAAATTTATCCTAACTAAAAGATACAAAATATCTAGGTAGTTAAAATAAATAATTTAGAAAATAATTTTGGCCATAAAAATATTTATGGGCCTTGGAAAACCGAAAATACCCCATTTTGGGCCTAATATGGTCCGAAAATAATTAAAATAAAACCCATAATTATTTTTGCTATTTTTGAAAATTAAATTTAAATACTCAAAACCTCTATTTCTAATAAAACCTTTTGTAAAATAAATTATTTTAAGCCGTAAAATATAAATAGACTTTATTTTCCGAAATTCATAAAACTATATATTATAATCGTATAAAAATATAATATAAAGTCTTAAAAATGCGGGGGATTACATAAACCCAGATATTCAATGCAATTGAAGGCATTGATGATAGGTAGTTAAAGGGTTAGATGGAAATTTGGTGGGAGTTGTTAGTAGTTAATTTGCCAATTAACATTTTGTTTACTCAGTAATTGTGAATAAATAAAAAATGAAAGGGTAATTTCGTAAATTCACTTTAAAACTTTTGCCAAAAAAATAAAAAAGGAAACAAGTGTTGCAATTATTGTGAAAAATCCGTTTTTGGAAAGTGTTGCAATTATTTTAAAACGGAGGTAGTAGTTGTACTGGTACGCGTTTAAGTTAAAACTCAAAAGCCAACTATTCGTAGGATAAAATGGGCAAAATTGTTGGGTTTTTATGGGCCACTATAATGTAGTGTTATTACTTGAGTGTTGATTAGTATGATTACCCCCAGTATGAGTGTGGCAAAAATCAGAGGCATTTCTGAAGTTGTCATTCCCAATGAGATTTTTTTCACTCCAATGTGATTATATTGAGACCGGATAAAATCACATTGGAAGGGTATTTTACCATAATACCCCTGATTGTGGGCACAATCTAATTGGAGGTAGTTAACACTCTACTTAATTGACTAGAAAGTTTGTAATTAATAGATGTTGGATATATTGGGTACAAGTCTAATGGGTTGTGGATTTCACAAATTGTGATGTGGCTTAGAATATGGATTTTTCGGATTGTTTTCAGTTCAATTTAGTGATTTTTGAGTCGGGGTATGATATTTTTTTATTTGTACTTAACTTATTTCAACTCAAAACAATATGGTTTTAGAGAGTTAGAGCGTATATTTTACTTGAGTTAGGTGTGGCACAAGTTAAATTTGTAATGAATGGAAACATCGTTGATTTCATGGTTCAATTGGTGCGTTCTCTTTGGATTATTAAATGTTACATAAAGTCATTAGATACGATTATACCTAATTGAAGGTTATTTAATCATTTAGAGCCTTAAACAAACTTGATTCTAAGAAACAATCGATTAGATGTGCTGGACCAAAGCTAAATAGATTGAGCTTATTTTGCCCTAAATTATGTTGTCAACCGTATTTAAATTTATATGAACTGAATTATTTTTAATGTAATGACTGATGAGAATACACCTTAAGAATTAAATCACTTATGCATTGTGGTTTATTGTATGCAAGGTATAAGATGTACATGTGATGTTGATTAAATGTGTTAATTATGTCTTTATTCAAGTGAACTTAGAGGTATGAAAGAATTTGTGGGATGATATAAAGAGTAGAACAATAACATAAATCTCTTCCAAGGAGAGTACATCAAACCATGCCTTACAAAATTATCAAAATATATATATATATATATATATATATATATATATATATATATTAGTGAATTATGCTACTAATAATCAAATTGGATATGATTCAAGATATTAGAAAATGTAATAATCTGAAATTCTCAAAATATAAACAGCCTAATTATAGGGCAACTTATTATGTGCTCCCAGGAGTATATTTCACAATATACTCCTGGGCGCGTTTCCCACACGCAGTTACTCTGAAAATTGATTTGCAGTTTACATTAGTGTAATATTCAATTTTCAAAGTGTAATATTTATACTTCAGAGTGTAATATTCATAATTCAGAAAGTAATATTTTAAATTGTGAAGTCAATACTAATTGTTTAAATGCTTCTTATTTCGAATACTATGAATCAAATGCCGTTAAAGAAGAGTTTTATGATCATATTTGAACATGCCATATTTATAATTAAATTCATAAATTCTTCTTTTTTGAATTATTCGTTCTCTTTATGGATCTTCAAGTCTGTTATAATAGTGAATGTTCATCAATGGTAATTTTGAATACCAAAATATTTTTTTTCAACACTAAAGATCCATTTTCTAATGCAAAATATTTATATCACAATGAGTGAAATAATCAAAAATTTAAATTTGCAATATTCAATTTTCAGTGTAATATTCATTATTGACTGTCTAATATACATTATTGAATGTGTAATATTCACTTTCTTTGATCATTTTCCATTTCCATATAATCTCTGTTTTCATTGTGTAATATTCGTTTCTAAATGAGTAGTATTTATTTTTGAACTAGTAACATTTATTTTCTGAATATGTGATTCGATATTCATTTATATATATGTAGTATTCATTATCCTTGTTCATCTTCCATTTACATATATTCTTGTTTACAAGGTTTCACCTAAAAAACAAAAAACAAATAAAAAAAACGTTAAATTTAATATTCATTCCAAAATGAATTCCACGTCCTAAAGTTTAAATTAAATGAGGTTTCCTTAACTTTTGTAAACTAATATTGATTTCAAAAAAGTGATCACATTACAAAACATGAATATTACCTTTCAAATAATGAATTTACAATGTAATAATCAAATTTCATAAGGTAATATTCATTCCAGAGAAAACAAATATTGCATTGTGGAAAATGAATATTACATTCTGAAAAATGAATATTACATAACAAAAAACGTACATTATAATATGAGAACAAAATAATACGTACTATTATGTTTTTTAATGATCTATTAAGAAATAATCAATTTCAGAAAAATTATGCAGTATCAGTGAATATTTACAATATTTTTCAAAAAGAAAAAAAAATCATACTTTCTTGTTGATAGAGTTACGTTAATTTTGCTCGAAATTAATTTTGAATTTAAAGTTTTTTTTTTTTATCAAATTCTGAAAATATTATCAACATATAATTTTCCATTATTGAAGGTTTGAATCTTTGTTATAGAAATTTGAGTAGGTAAGATGAGAGAGAAAGTGGAAAATAAAGGAGAGAGAAAATTGGGCAAACAAAATAAACCGGAAAAAAAAAGATAAATAAGGAGTATATATAGACTAGTTATATATAGTATATATGAGAATATGCTCATAGGAGTATAGGCCTATGACCCATTATTCATTAAAAGCCCGATACACAAATCCCCACTTTATCCCCCAACCCCAATCTCCCTAGTAAGTAACAACAGCCCTTTGTTTTGTTCCTCTGCGGGAGCTCCCACTTCAAGATCATGATTATTCAATGCAACACAAACCTTCTTTCATGGAGCATTAACACTGTACAGTCCTTCAATATATAAATCAAAAATCCTCGCAAATCGCCATTCAACATCTTGACCTCCGAAACCATATCATTGTCCGTCAAATCTTGCCATCAAAGATACCACCTCGACGCCTTCTCCGTCTCCGGCCAAAAAAATAAATAACTCAAAATTCTGCAGCTGAAGGTGCAAGGGAAAAAGCGTTATGATCAGCAAAATTTCATTAGGAAATAATTAAATTTTAAATATTACACTTGCCAAAACAACTAAAAAAAACTGCAGTAAAATTAATTTTCATGACAAATACAAAAATTGTAAGGAAAAAACAAGCATGGTCCGTACCATGACTAAATACGTCTTTTTCCGCCATTTTCATGAAGTTTGGCAACAAGGATATCATCAAAGAGAGAATGACCAGTTGCTGCAGATAGACCAAGCACTCCAGGTATCCACCTTAATGTGGGACCATTATGGCCCCTGAATATCCCAGCACGTACATACTGGTTAATCCAAATGTCAGAATAGAATAAACCCTGCTAGCCATTAATCTATCCAGTAACCAGGCAGCGCCTAACTGTACTTTACGAGCAATCAACAAGAATAAGATCTGACATATGAACTGAAGTCCAACTTTCAATGTGGATACGCTAAAGCAAAACAAATATCCAATACTGTCTATAGTAAAATTTCTACATAGTGCCAAGTCTTCTTTTGTTTTCTCAGTGAGTAAAAAGTCCTTAAAACATCTATTGACTAATTGTGAAGTTTAAGAAAACCAATATAAACCACACCACTGTAATCTTTGGTCATGACAATTAAGTAATAAACTCTCAATGACTCAAATTTCATGGAAAAATAACAAGAACTGGCTTGCAGTTGTTACACCAACTATATATACTTAAATTAACTGTACCAGTCAAGAAATAGGACTGAAAGAGTAAGTACAATCAAAAATAGCAAAAGAAATGTTCGGCTACTGCTGTTACGCTGTATAGCCTGGGTCAACTCTTTATTGCCGAGATCCACATTTTTTGTTGCTTCAACTGCCTACAAACAACCAAAAAAGGTGCGAAGTGATTGAATCAGGGTTGATAGATCAAATACCAAGAATCCAAATGAAATGCAATTATATGTCAACTAGGAGAATTCACAACACACTCAGCCGTTGAACTTTTGTAGAAAATCCTTGTGAGATAAATCACTTGTGCACTATCCGATGGAACAACAGCATATTTCATGTCAGAATGGGGAGGGGTGAATGTTTGGAAGCACAAGAGCCATGCTAGTGAAAAATGATAGGTGAGTAAATATCTGTAATGATAAAATTTGGATTTTGGAACCCGAGTAGCACGGAAAAGCTAGGGTTTCCAACTAACCGAAACAGAAACATTTCAGAAACTAGGAAGCGCCAATACATAAAAACAAGGAAATGGAGAAATGTTTATCAAAATAAAAAATAAAAAAAAATTAAAACATTAAAATTAACAAAAAAAATTATACAAGAAAAATTCTTAAGATGTCTTAAAAACAAGCAAATACCTTTGAAATGCATTCAGTTAAAAAGGTTATAACGGAAGAAAAATAGTAGTATGGTTGTCGATTTTTTGAGATTTCACAAGATACTCCACATTCAAGTTGTCTTAGATGGGAAACAGAGTTTCCAAAACGATGAGACGTTAGGTCCTCGAAATTTCCGTGCTTCATTGTTTGGAGCAACCCAAAAAAAGAAGTGAACAAAACCTTGGAAATCTAGAAGAATTTTCCTTTTAAACAAGATGATCAGAACTCAGAAGTTCAGGATTCAGACCTTCAATACCTACAATTCCAGCCAGACAAATTTGTATGCAATTAGTAATGGAAGCTTACCTGATCATACAAATACTCAATCTGTTGGGCTTGCTGGAGAACATGAGTAGACATGAGGTGATTCAGCGCAGACATCTCCACCATCTTAGTTTCAGTTTCTTGAGCTGCATCTAGAAGATTACTCAGCTCCACCTACATTACATAGTTTTAGCCAGATGAATCCTACAGGCAAATACAAAGTACAACAAAAAAAAAAGGTGCATTGAATATCAGGCAAAAGAGCGATATGCATATACAACTGATAACCTGAAGTGCACGAGTATCATCATCTAAAAGTTGTTCTTGGACTCTTTGGGAAGTAGGTTCCACTTCGTCAGTTTCCTTAACCTCCCCTTGCTTTGATCCCAAATGATCTGTTGAATTGGAATCAGGAATAAGGTTTCCTTTTCTTCTAGGCATTACCCTATTCAGGACATCTTGAAATCGTATGGCTCTCAACCGATCAAATTCTGATGTAACCGAATGAAGCTTTTCACTCAATATCAAAACCTGTGGAATTTTTTAAGCAACAAGTGATAGATGAGAAGGAATAGACTACTTTGCAAAGGAGTACGGAAAAACGAAATGAAAAGTCACACACCAAACGACATATATTAAAGCTCAGTACCTCACAATAGAAAATCTGATCTACAGAAAATATCTGCTATTCAAGCATTACCATGAAACAACTTTAACAGGCTTTAGAAATGATAGATGAAGAGCTAACAGCTCAAGCATGAATAGGACAGCAAGGAAATGAACAATGATACTGAGATCCTATGCAGGGTAACAACTTATTAAACTATAAAAAAAGAGACACAAAATCCATTAGTCTTCATTCAACAAAAATTGCAGGAATTAACAGTTTTCATTCTCACTTTTGATGAAGCTTAAATGAAACCAACTACAACAAACTACTCATATCTCATGACTCACCATTCCGTGTTTATGTGCAATTGTATCAGCATTAGTAGAATCCGTCCTCATACCAAGCCAGCCCTTTGAGTTGGCTTCTTCATCACTTATACTAGCTTTAAGAATGTCTATCTGCTTTTGACATAACTTGACAAAAGAAGTAACCTGCAAACAAATATAGCTATATGTCAAAGAACTCGTAATAAAAACTTCACATGAAATTACTTTCTGAATGAACTTCATTAATACTAATACCATCTTCAATGATTAACTGATGAGCTATTTACACTGTCAAACATTGCATAAACAATATGGAAGATTGGAGTTTATAAACAAGGCCCTCTCCATCATCTCTTCTCTTCTACAGTAACATCATTTCAGATTCTGCCAAACTTGACAGGAGTCATTATAACCGGTGAACAACGGGATTATTACTTTCCAACCGGTGAAAGGTGTGACTATTTGATTTCATTTTTCCAAAAATATATATATATATATATATATCAATTGGTGTGTTTAACAACATGAAAGGCAAAAGCCTTAAAATTTGTTTTTTAAGAATTTGTTAACAATCAGCTGTGCCATCTACATATGAATTTGTTCTTTAGAGTGTGATTCTGTAACCAGTCCAATCACTTATCACAAACCATAGGTATAGTAGAAGAAAGAGGACAGACTCCTCAAAATTGCAACGATCAATATATACAATTTAACCACACATCAAACAATCTAAGAGTAATGAGTCCCAAGCCAAGCTTCTTACAGGTTCTTTTGATATGTCGAGCATGCACAAGCAAATACTAGGCCTACAGAGTACAAGTTAAGTTTTGATCAAGTTCTATTGAGTTACCTCAAGGTGCCTAGCAACAAAATTTTCACAATATTCTCAAAAGAGTGAGAAACCAAAACACTATCACTAAGTTATTGCCGTAAATCTAAAAGAAATTAGGACAAATTCGACGAGTTCATAATCAAGTGTTGAAGTATGACAAACTATCGAAAAAACTTCAAAGATAAAATAATAACAAAACTAGCTAAATTCACAATATAAACCTAATAAGGCCATTTGAACTTACTTCTTGCTCAATGCTATCTCGCTCTTGTTCAGTAGTCCGGTGCAAATCCACATAATCACGCTTATGTTTCATCAAATACTGTTCTAGCTCTCCAATGCTCTCAAGCTAGAAAAGCCAAACAAAGTCACATAATCAGCACATAGCAGCATCAGAATGTACACCAAAATTCTTCATCAAATGAAGTTAATGCCTCAAACATGGTAAAATGATTCACTTACAGTTTTCAAAGAAGATTTCGTAAACGGAGTCCTTTCACGAGGCTTGTGTATAATGAATGAAGCCATTAAAGCAGCCATTTTAGACTGAGAAGGCAAGATTAAACTCAATAACAAGAATTTCAATATCATGCACCAATTGTAATCATAAAATCCAGTCACACTTCAGGGTAGCCAGACATCACAACCATTGATCAAATTAACAGCCAAAATTAAATGCAATCTCTCATCTAGAATAATTAAATGTCAAGGAAACGACAAAGTATAGCTTGAAATTCATTTTAAGAATTAAAAAACATAGAAAATCATAAAATTAAAAGGAGAGAACGAAAGTTACCTCATTGAATTCTAAAGATATAGCTTCACGACGAACAGCGTCTTTGAAATCCTCGGTTCTATCCCTAATTTTTGCCATTGTTCAGAGGTGTAACTAGGATTTTCTTGGTGATAAGTCACTAGCAATTATAGATTATCTGTAACAATACCAAAACATATCACAAACATATATATATATATATATATATATATATATAATTTAAAAGAAAAAAAAAATCATAGCACAATGACATACCATAGAACACAAAATTCCAAATTACAACCAAATAATACTATAACACTCATATTACAACCCAAAACTGATTTAATCTCATTCACAAACAAATATTCTGATTTCATCTTCATTTAATTTAACAAACTTAACTTATTTAAACTAATTTTACTAAAAAAACCCTAAGAATCATCTAATTAAACTGATTAAACTAACAAATTATACATGTGAGGCATAATGACAAAACAAACTCACAAACTAAACTGATTTACTCAACCAATATCAATTCCAAAAACCCTAAGAATATAAGATTAGAAAAAAGTACAACAATTAAGAAACAAAGCCATATAAACTACCTGGAACTTTGGAAGAAGTGGCCACTGACCAAATCAGGTGGCCGGAAAGGAGGAGCCAATAGAGCAAAGGACAAAGGGGGGCTGAAGAACTGAAGAAGTCACGCAACAGAAAGTGGAGGCGTGGAGCCGCGCTGGACAGTAGCCAGCAGGGTAGGAACCGTGATTCGTAGAGGTGAAGACTGAGGAGATGAGGGGATTTGGGATGAGAGATGCGTGTGAGAGACAGATGAGGGGGTAAGGCCGACCTTCCTTCTTCTAACCACAACCCCTGCTACTGAACAGAAATAAGAAATTCAGCACAATTAACTGATATAAAGCTCATATAAAAGAAGAAATAAACTCAACTATCAAGATGTGCACAAAACAACATGTGATCTCAACGACCATTCAGTTTAATAAGACTGAAGCACATTCAATTACCAGAAGTGGTTTATTTTATTTGGAGTGTTTAATTTAGGTTATATGTAGGGAGTCATTTAACGCACTCCACATTAGGTCCCCATCGACTCCCCTCTTACCCAAATAAAGCACAATGAAAACCAGTTAAACACCACAAACAAGAATGTGATTCATGAAAAAACCATTGCAATTCCCCACACTTTGTTGAAATTCAAAGTGGAAAATTACCTCTAAATCCAATTCAACAACAAATAAACACTTCTCCCTAAAACAACATTTTTCACATACACTCATCAAGTACAATCTTTAAATCAGTTTGCTGTGGGGCTTACAGCATTGAAAATCCTTAAAATCAGAAAGCAATTACTAACACAAATGTTCAAGATGAAGTCCACGCACAAACATCAAAATTATTAATATTATACAACAAACAAACGAAAAGTAATACCAAGCACGACAAAAATTATAGATTGAACTAGTAACTAACACAATAGAAGATATATAACAAATCACAACAATAAGTAATAGAAACACATATCTTAAAGTTTACATTTTGAAACTAAAATTGACTCCTAAAAGAAACTGGTTAATTATTCAACTACAACTGTTCCAACTAGCTCCAAAAGAAATCTTTCAAGAGACATTAACACAATACGACTTGATTAAAAAAAACATATACATATACAACATAGCACAACAGCCAACAAAGCAACATACAATATAGATATAAATAGAACAGCTGCAAACCAGAACAGAATCGGCAGCGCGAACACAGAGCAAACAGAAGGCAAAGAAAAGGTTGAACAGAATCGACAGCAGGTGCAAGAAAGGAAGAACAGAATAGACAGCAAGCGCAGAAGACAGGGCAAAACAGAAGCGAATCTATGCCCCACTTTTATCCTTGTGGCAAAAAATCAGATTACATACAAGATAATAGCTTAATTAGCTCACCTAATTATTTTCAAGTTCTAAACCACACTAATTTCAATTAATTTTTTCTGTCTTAGCTAGCCTAATTTTCTACTGCTTTGCTTAAATATCAAAATTAACATCTACTTTTATAGATTAAAGTTTCATGGAATTTCTTGATACAAGCCCTGCATGCTTAGTCTTATCATCTTCAAGAGTGAAGTAATGAGAAGTGGGTAGAGTAATTAGTATTAGCCGTAAATTTAAATTGAAAATAAGTCAAAATTTATAATTGTAAGTCCTCCTATTACTCCTATGGTATAACAATTAATGCAGAAACCTTGTTTTCCAAAGCTTGAAAGCGCATGGAGGTGAACTCTTTCATATCTCCAAATAAGAGCTTGTAAGAAGTACCACTGAAACCTTGTTTCTTTAGCGATCACTCTAGTAGCCTTTTAGGCTTCAACCATACCCGACTCACCACCTTGATTAACACTGTGATAGCTAGTGTACATGCTACTGATAATAAAGTGGTGTAAATGTAATGTTTACACCAAAGTCAAAGATTAAAATAACAGCACAATTATCATCAAGAATTCATACTAAACATCTATTTAAACAAAACAAATTCAAAAACCAATACTCAAACACATTACCAAAAACAGTCAATCACCAGCACAATTAGCTTAACATGCAAGTTTCCCAAGAGCATCCCAAAATAGTCACTTAAGCTAGATATCCAGAACAACAGTTAAATAATTCACCAAATTAACCTTGAAAAAAACTGAAAATCAAATTCATTTCACGTTCATCATAACCGAAACTGAAAATCCAATTGCACAAGTATACAATAAATGAATTACCTTGAAGGTCAAAGAAAGATTTCAGTCAACAAAACAAAACGAAGGAATTACCTGAGATTTGGTATTTTCGATTTGGGGATTTCAGGATTTAGGATCTGGGATTTGGATTAGTGGATTCGATTTGCGTTGTTATTGTGGTGCCATGAATAGAGAGTGATAATGATGTCGATAGTGATGAGATCAAAGGGTTTAGAGAGAGTTGAGAGAAAGAATACGGAGTTGAGAGACGGTGGGTTTTTTAAAGAATTTTTTGGGGATTTTTTGGATTTTGAATTATTGAGAGAAAATTGAAGGGATAATTGAAGGTTAAAATTGAGGAAAGAAAGAAAATTTGAGGTAAAAAGCTTGGTTCAATTGTTGGATTTGTAGCCATCATCACCAATGGAGGGAGGATTGAAGAAGAAGACTTTGAAATGCCCAACAAACAAAATAAGCAAGAATAATAAAGGAAAGAGGAAATAAGGAGGAAGATGGTTAATAACTATAACTATTGAGGGTATTTTAGTATATTCATTTCATTAAAAGGAAGGAAGAGTATAAAGTGGGATTCATTAAGGGAAAATTTGGATGGAAAAAGTTAGATGGTAGTGGTATAAAAAAAATATACATGTAGGTAGTTGTGTAAATTAAATTAGAATTTAGGTAGTTGTTGACCAAAACATTTAACACGAAGGAAGTTAACAAAAAAAAAAAAAGCTAATAACAATGATAATATTTATTATTATTTGTTTCCTCCTTCAATTACTTTACATCCTGTGATTATTTCCAATAATTTAATGAACTAATTAAGCAAATAATTATTATTTTTTATTTGAGACCAAAAGAGGTAGACATACACAATGGAGAGAGTGTAGCGGAGTTCGCGACAATGCTCGGTGACACGAAGATGGCGCAACTCATCAAGACAAAGCATTGCGTTGAGTTTCCCAATTCGGAACCTCCCAAAAGGCATTATACCAACACCCACATCCAAAAATATGAACAATAACCTCCCAATTTTAAGAAAGGTTGAATCTTTAAATGGGGTTGTGTTATTTTGAGGTCCTTGATTGTTTATGTAATTTGAATATGATTGCGAATTATGTTGGTGAGAGGTTTTCTATGAGAATGAGGTAGTCATTTTGGGTTTAGTGGGGTTTTTTTTTGTGGGCTAGTTGGTGCTTTATGCTTGTGGCTTTGATTTCATTCGTGATTTTGTGTTTTAGGTAGTTAAGATGGTTTTAAGCGTTGGTGGTTTGTTAGGTGGTTGGGGTTGGTTTTAGGGTGGTGGAGGTATTTTTGATGTTGTAGAAATCAAATCAATGGTGGTGGAATGATGGTTGTGTTCTTGTGGTTGAACTAGAAAGATGAGGATGAAAATGTCTATGGGAAGGAAATACAGGCAAGGTGATAGGAGAAGAAAGGTTGGGATGAAAGTTAACGGTCATTAGCTACTAAGTGGAAGCAAGGGTATTATGGAGAAAATTATCTCACTTTAAGGGTAGATGTAGAACTTTTATTTTGAAGGAGCACAACATAGATAACGTAATATAATAGGGACATAGTGTAGAAAAACCCTTTTTTTGTTGCACTTTACAAAATAAAACNAAATTGAAGAAGTAGATGGAAAAGCTTTTCAAAAGTTCAAAAGAAGGTAAAAGAAAAAAAAAAAAAAAAAAAACAGAGAGAGAGAGAGGAAAAAGAAAAAAAATTGACACAAATTATCCCAACTATTAGTCAGATTCTCAAATTAATCTCAACTACTCTTTAAATCTAGTTGAACCCAACTATCAATGTATTTTCTCATATTAGTTTAATTACTTTGGTAACTTGCTACGACAGATTAATTGAGCATCATCAGGTTTTTTCTTTAACCATTTTTCTCTCTCTAGAAAGCTCAACCGCTTGTATCTTTCCTCGTCAGCAACATAACCACCCACCTAGGATATCTATGCTGTCATCCCTCGTATCAAACAGTCAATGTGTATTATATTAAAAAATGAAAAATCAAAATACTATACTGAAATCAAGAATGATGGTTTTCAATATTATCATCGTTAGCACCAAAGACCATAATGAATCCTTGGTTTTTTCAGACGATAATAATCATCTTCCTTCTAATCATCCTTGTTGCAAGCATTATTAATACTGTCTCAGTCTTTTCTTACTTGCTACATTGGACCAAAAACTGTGGGGAGTATCAATATTAATAATTATTAATTGAGTGTTGTTGTTGTTAATGTTGAGCGTTGTTTTTGTTGGGGTGATTATTGACTTATTGCGGTGGTGATGCTAGTTTTGGTTCATGTCTTCAATGAAAGCCCTAGGTGTGAAATCATTAACAGCATGAACCCGAGTCTCATATTAGTTTAATTACTTTGGTAGATGAGGGAGTGAGTTTGATGGTGGTGAGAAGAGAGGTTGAAGTAGTGTTACAGTTGCTACCCAATTCAAACCACCTTCGATTAACCCAGATTCATCACAAAGCCCACGAATTGGAACAAAGCTATCGTCAAATTTAACAGATTAAACACCACCAACAACCAATTTGAACCCGAAATCCCTAATCATGAACCCAAAAGTCCTAATTTTGCCCCTAAAACTCGACAATGATCAACCCAAAGTCCCCAAATTTATAAGGTTTGGACCACAACCAAACAATTTGTACAAATAACAGGAACTAGCGAGATTTTGGAGGATCGTTGGTGGTGATATAAAAAGGTTTTGGAAAATTGGTGGTGGTGGTACAAATTTGGGCATTGGTGGGGTTTTGGCAAATTGGTGGTTGTCGAGGTAGTGGTGCTAGTGGGGAGGAGAGAGAAAAAGGGTTGAGGTTAGAGAAAGGGATGATAAACCTATTAATGTTAGAGTGGCCTGCTACAGCAGGTTAGCAAAATCATTAAACTAATATTATAAATTACCCCTAATAGTTGGGTTCAACTAGATTTAAAGAGTACTTGATATTAAATTGAAAAGATATCTAATAGTTGAGATTATTATTTGCATCAATTTTTCCAAAGAAAAAAAAATAAAAAATAAAAACACAAACAAAAACAAACAAAAACAAAAGAGGAGAAAAAAAAGAAAAACTCAAAACCACAACAAATTGACAAAACTCACTAAAGGCAAAAGGGTAAGAGAAGAGGTGACAATGACCACCACAGTACCACCGGTCACTAATGGAAATTTTGTCTATTAGCATCGTGGGTTTTATGCCATTTTTGTAACGTGTCAATTGAAATCACGGGGTCCTCAATCCCGTTGAATTTCGACACGATTCCGAATTTGATCCTTGCAACGGTCCACGCAAGTGGTAGTGAGCGATAGGTAGTATAGCAGTAACTTTTTTTTTTTGTGATAGCAATACGTACTCATACCACAACTACGCCTTCGTTTGAGGAATAAATTTCGTAACGTGTCAATTGAAATCATGGGGTCCTCAATCCCGTTGAATTTCGACACAATTCCGAATTTGATCCTTGCGACGGTTCACACAAGTGGTAGTGAGCGATAGGTAGTATAGTAATAATTTTTTATTGTGATAGCGATGCGCACTCATGCAAAACTACGCCCCCGTTTGAGGAACAATTTTTGTAACGTGTCAATCAATCAAATCACTCAAATTCATTTAAAATCATAACACATTACACACACAATCAGGTAGATCAATGGTCATAAAAATAAACTAATCATCAAAACATTTTCCATACAAAATAGCTAAGTGTAAATTGGTTCACAAAACAAGATAATGAAGGGATAATTACCTAGTGTGTATAAGAAATGTTGCCAAAGAATTATTCTATACACGATCAAGTATATCAAACAATAGTCAAAAGGACTGCTAATAAGACATTTTTATTGGATAAAATCTTAATCGACTATGAACAGTTATTCTTACTAGGTTAGAGTTAGAGTTACTCTAATGAGAAAATAATGTTACTTCAACAAATTGTAAAAGAGGGATAGTTGAAATTGTCAAAAAGATAAAATATAGTATAAAAGAAAGTTCATACGTTCAAAGAAAGGGAATAGTCAGGGGAACTAGGGAATCCTCTATCTCTTTACTGTTGTGAGGTACTGGAACAAAGTATAAACATTTATGTTTTAGTTTTGGGTTTCTGATTTTCGTTTTTTTTCCTTTGAAAAAAGCATTAAGAGCATTCAGTTGCTTATTCCTGGTAAATGAGCTTTCTAGTTGTTGTCTTTGGGTTGATGATTATGGAATACTTCATTCGGATGTTGTTTGAATTTTTGATATTTTTCTATTCCATGTTTTAGGTGTATAGCTTCCTACAGGCTAGTATAATTTTGTGCTAGTGGCTCATTATCAAGTTTTAAAAGATCACAAGAATACTAGTTCGGAATGCAGTGTTTTCTTTGTTTCCTGTTTTTTGAATGTTTATTGGATTAAGGTGATCGATTCTTCAGCTTTTGTTCAGTGAAAAACATGTTTTCATGTTATCAGCAGTTACCTCTCTTACCTTTTTTGGCCTTGTATTGACAATTGAAGTTGTACTATTTTGTGTTTGCTACTCCATCCTTTATCAGAAAGAAGCTTTATAAGTGTTATGTTCCTCATCTCAGAAACGTATTGGAAATTACAGGAAATTTATAGAAAAATGGCTCGCCTTTTTATTTCCTTTTCCGTGAAAGTATTTATTTAGAGAAATCATTTACACCTTATATAGTCATCCTAGTGTTTTACAAGTGCATCTTACAAATTACAACAGTTATATCATGACAATTACGTTGTAATTTATTATATTCCTACAGCCTTCTATTGATAATTTCCATGTGCAGTGGCTTTTGATCACATAGTATTGAAGACTTGTAGCTGGTAGTATTTATTAAACCTTATTTTATTTGTTTTCAATGTTGCACAGAAGCTGTAGAAATTTATATTTCCTTTTTTAAGAAACATTTGCTTGCTTTTTATTTTATACTCCTAAGTTACATTGCATGCCATTCTTTGTATTCAATCACAATTTCACATTACCCTCTTTGAGTTCTCAATCTGAACCAAGTTTTCTGTTTTCTAACTTACAACTTTTCAAATTGATCATTACTGTTATGATAACATTATTATTTTTGCAATACAATGAATAAACTTCTTTAATGCAAACCATCTTTTCACACTTGCCCAAATTCATAGGAGTAGTCCAAAATTTTAACAACTTCCGCATAACAAAGATGGAAAACCATCAAGCCACCTAGAATAAAGAGTAAAGATTACATAGTCTATTACACTTGGACAAGAAAAGCCGCATTTATTAACGCAACGAGAAAGGGCAAAACGTAAAGTAGGAATAATACATAATCACACGTGTAACAAGAAAGGGCAACACACTATTTGTTCAAACACTAATCACACGAGAATTAAGGGTAAAAGAAGGAACATTGAGAGAGATAATACTCATAATTGAAGATGACAGAAACAAAATCATTACTTTGACCAAAGTAGTTATAGATGAATGCTATCACTTCCAACAACACCCACAAAAATCCGTTTCACCTCAAAAAAACTCATAATTGATTTGATTATAGATTATAATCCAGTTCATTACTTGCTAAAATGGCAAAAAGGTTTCGTGTTTTCTGACGATTCCACCTCCAAAAACTTGCAATACCAAAACTTCCAATCACATGAACACACAACGTAAAACTCACAAAATAACGAAACAAAGAGATGAAAACAGAAAAATAAACCTAATTTCATGCATGTATCCTTTATTTTGCAACCGAAATCAAATCAAATGTACAAAATTAAATTCATTAATTAAAGCCTGAAAATCACGAAGACCGACGAGGATGATGTCACCAACAGCGATCCAAACCTTTGTTGGTTTCGCTGCTATGGGGGTTGTGGTTGTGGTTGTGAGGGTGTTTGGGTGGTGAGTGACGAGTGTGAGGGGATGGTGCTGGCTGGGGTGTTTTGGGTGTTTTCTTTCTTCTTTCTTTTCTCCTTTTTTTTTTAATATTAATATACAGCTCCCTATACAGATGGGAGAGATTGAAGTGATAACAAAACCATTGGGCGCTGACTTTCCAGTGGCCCGAACAGATAGGAGGGATCAAAGTGCGTCCAACACCTAGGTTGCATGGAGTCGGGAACGGGGTCGAAAAACGAATACGGATACGGGGACAGAAAACGGCTAATCTAAAAAACATTGTTAATAGGTACGACCAATTATAACATGAAGAATCTGAATCGTCCCCAATACAGGGACGAATCGGGTTCGGGGACGGCTACCTGTCAGAAGTACCCATGCTACATAGGCCAACACCATTGACCACTGATTTTCCAATGGTTTTCCCAACTATTCAAGGGCCTAATTTCAATTTTTGAGCTTTCACAATACTACCCAAGCACCTAACACAATAAACAAACCTTATTAGCACGTTAGTAGTTCCAACAAAATAATCTAAAATAAGTGAATTAACAAATTTAAAAAATTAAAAAAAATGCACGATGTTCTAACTCAACAGGGAGATGACACACCTTTTCGTACACAAGTCTATATGTAGTAATCCTAATGGGCGTTTTGAAAGCAGTTCTATACGCTCAAAGTGCATCATCAAGTTTCATGGATCAATCCTTCCTCGATCTCGTCACCATTTTTTCTAAGATAGTTTTGATTTCTCGATTGGAAATTTCTACTTGACCACTAGTTTGTGGATGATATGAGAGACCAACTCGATGATTTACTCCATACTTCTTCAACATAGCTTCAAACTTCTTCTCAATAAAATATGTGCCACTGTCACTAATCAATACTCGTGGAACTCCAAATCCTGGAAAAATAGTCTTCTTACAGAACTTAGCAACCACACGAGCATCATTAGTAAGAGTAGCAATGGCTTCAACCCATTTTGAGACATAGTCAACAGCAACTAGAATGTACTTATTGCCATATGAAGTGGGAAAAGGTCCCATGAAATCAACTCCCCAGACATCAAATAATTCAACCTCAAGAATGTTATTCAACAGCATTTCATTTCTTCTAGAGATACTACCTGTCCTTTGACAACGGTCACAAGAGCTAACATAGGCATGAACATCCTTGAAAAGAGTTGGCCAATAGAAACCACATAGAAGTATTTTTGCGGCAGTCTTAGTTACTTTAGCATGGCCTCCACATGATGAATCATGGCAATGAGATATTATGAAATCTACCTCACTTTCAGGAATACATCTTCTAATCACTCCATCTGCACATGTCTTGTAAAGAAAAGGGTCATCCCAAAAATGCTTTTTCACCTCATGAAAGAATTTCTTCTTTTGTTGCAATGAATATCCATGGGGAACAGTACCACTAGCCAAATAGTTGGCTATATCAGCATACCAAGGGATCTCCTCAATAGAGAGCAAATAAATGATCATCTGGAAACGAATCATCAATAGGAGGGTCTGTGTCACCTTTATCATCCAAGACAAGTCATGAAAGATGGTCTGCAACAACATTCTCTGCACCTTTCTTGTCTTTAATTTCCAAGTCAAATTTTTGCAAAAAAAGTATCCAACGAATCAAGCGACGTTTTGCATCTTTTTTACTCATCAAGTACTTCAATGCCGCATACACCACAACAAGTACTATCACCTTTGATCCAATGAGGTAAGATCGAAATTTCTCAATTGCATACCACAACAAGTAACTCCTTCTCGTTTGTAGCACAATTCATCTGAGCTACATCCAAAGTCTTACTCGCATAATAAATGGCATGTAGCTTATTCTCCTTCCTTTGGTCTAATACTGCTCCAACCGCATAATCACTAGCATCGCACATAATCTCAAATGGAAGATTCCAATCAGGTGGTTGAATGATAGGTGCTGATACGAGAGCTTGCTTTAACCTGTCAGAAGCTTCAGCACAAGCATCAAGAAAAACAATTGGGACATCTTTGCCTAAGAGTTCAGTTAGAGGTCGAGCGATTTTTGAAAATCTTTAATAAAATTTCGATAATATAAAATCCAGCATGACCAAGAAAACTCCGAATTCCTTTTACAGAATTAGGAGGTGGTAAGCGCTCAATGACCTCTGTCGACTTCGATGCCCCTATGAGAGACAACATGACCCAAAACAATACCCTGTGTAACCATGAAATGACATTTTTCCCGGTTAAGAATAAGACTAACTTCTTGACATCTACGGAGCACCTTTTCTAAATTAGTAAGACAATAATCAAAAGATGTTCCATAAACTGAAAAATCATCCATAAAAACTTCTACACATTGTTCAATAAGATATGAGAAAATTGCCATCATACATCTTTAAAAGGTGGCAGGGGCATTACATAGTCCAAATGGCATCCTGCGAGATGCATAAGTGCCATATGGCATGTAAAAGTTGTCTTTTCCCGATCACATGTACGAATTGGGATTTGAAAGAAATCTGAATATCCATCCAAGAAGCAGAAAAAAGGATGTTTTGCCAACCTCTCTAGCATTTGATCAATAAAGGGTAAGGGAAAATGATCTTTTCGGGTGGCTTTATTCAATTTTCTATAATCTATACACATTCGCCATCATGTCACAGTTCTAGTAGAGATTAACTCACCCTTATCATTCTTAACAACGGCCATACCTCCTTTTTTCGGAACAACTTGTGCGGGGCTAACCCACTTACTATATTAGATAGGGTAGATTATACCTACAGCAAATAATTTTAGAACTTCTCTTTTCACAACCTCCTTCATGTTTGGATTAAGTCTTCGTTGAGGTTCAATAGAGGAGGTATGATCGTCCTCAAGAATGATTTTATGCGTACAAAATGAGGGATTAATACCCTTAATATCATCAATGGTGTACCCTATGACATTCTTATATTTCCTCAACAAAACAAGCAGTTTCTCAATTTGGATGTCATCAAGCTTAGCATTGACAATAATAGTATTAGTATTATTAGCACCTAAATACACATATTTTAATGAAGAGGGGAGGGGTTTCAACTCTACCTCAGGGGGTGTAGAACTCCTCTTGTAATCCTCCACATTAAGCACTTTAAAGTGAGAGTCGGAGCATCATCTAAGATCTTCTTGTAACTCAAGGACTCCATATCATCATCAATTACATCCTCCATTAGAAGCTTCACAAGCAGATCATCATGTGATACCGTGGTAGCCTTGACTTCCATGACCTCATCTAGAGTATCCACTCTACAAATAGTTTCTCCTGTAGAAGGGGCTTCCATAGAATTCATGAGATTACACTCTATCTTCTCACTACCAACTTCAAAAGTGATTTTTCCATTCTTCATATCAATGATTGCACCAGCAGTGGCCTAGAAAGGTCTCCCAAGGATGATAGGAACCTGTGCATCTTCCTCAATCTCCATAACTACAAAGTCACATGGAATAAATAATTTTCCAACTCGGAGAGGAACATCTTCAAGTATACCAAGAGGAAATTTAACTATTCTATCTGCCAATTGTAAAGAGATACGTGTGGGTTTTAGTTCACCCATTTGAAGCTTCTAGAAAATTGATAAGGGCATTAAACTGACACTTGCTCCAAGATCACATAAGGCCTTTTTGATTTCAATGTCACCGAGCTTTATAGGAATGGAATAGCTACCCTAATCTCCAAGCTTTTGTGGAAGCTTGTTTTGCAAAATAGCACTACACTCCGCAGTTAATGCAACGGTAGCATGCTCCTCGATCTTCCTCTTGTTTGAGAGCATATCTTTTAAGTACTTGGCATAGGAAGGCATCTCTAAAATAGCATCTAAGAATGGAATGTTGATGTGCAGCTTCTTCAATATATCAAGGAACTTCCCATACTTCTTCTCTACCTTAGCTTGTGCCAATCTTTGCGGGAATGGAACAGGAGGCTTGTAAGGCTGAATGGGAATAATAGTAGCTTCCTTTTTTGACTCGTTCTTAGGCTCAACATTCTCTACAACAGTCTCCTTACTATGAGATATCTTCATTAGTTGATCTTCTAGCTCTCTACCACTCCTCAATGTCACAACATTCAATTGACCCTTTTGTGGTTGCTCAGTGTTTTCAGGAAATTGACCAAGATTCTTCAATGATTGTCCCACTTGTTGAGCAAGCTGGTTAATATGATTCTCCATCAGCTTTTGATGAGCTTGTATTTGTTGAATAGAGTTATCTATCGTTTTATTGTGCTTCCCTTGCTCAGCCATGAAGTTCTCTATCATGAGCTCTAAGTTACACTTTTGAGAGGATCGTGGTTGTTGATCGAATGATTGATTAAAGGATGATCTAGCTTGAAAACCTGATGGGTTGAAGTTGCTTTGAGTTTGTTGAGGTGGATTCAATTGTACTTGGGTGTTTTGTATGAAAACGCAGGATTATGTTTCCACCCTTCATTGTATGTGTTGGAATAGGGATCGAATGGCCTCTTTTGAGAATATTTATTTATATTGTAGCATTCGCCTGTTCAATCGTCATTCCAGCGGTGTTGGATTGACACTCAATAGCGCTATGTCCTTGTACCCTACATGTGTCACATGAAGCCACCACAGATGGCCCTAATTGAAGCTGCTCAACCTTGTGAGATAATGCTTGCACAATGTTAATCAATGTAGTTAAGACATCAACATCATATCGACCTCCTTTCTTTGTAGTACTACGGCCACCAGGACGATAGTTGTCATTTGCAGCCATCTTTTCAAGTAACTCCTTAGCTTTAGTTAGATTTTTAGTCGTGATAGAACCTCCAGATGTAGCATCAATGTAAAGCCGGTTGTGATGAGTCAAACCATTATAGAAAGTCTGTATCAGCATCCATTCAGGAATTCCATGGTGAGGACATTATCTTTGTAATCAATGAAATCGTCTCCAAGCATCATACAACGATTCATCCTCTTCTTGTTGAAAAGTGGCCAACTCATTTCCTAGTCGTGCTGTCTTCTCTTGGCCCAAAAACTTCACTAAGAATGCCTTCACCAATTTACCCCATGTATCAATTTTACCCTTGCCTTCATCTCTCAACCACTCCCTTGCCCTATCTCGAAGAGAGAAAGGAAAAAGGCGTAGTCTTATAGCATCATCAGTGACATTGTTGATCTTGATGGTGTCACACTTCTCTACAAAACTGTCAATATGGCTAATGGTACACTCAGTTGGAGAGCCTGAAAATGAGTCATTGGAAATGAACTGAATAAAGTGGATCTTTAATTCGAAATTCGTAGCCTCTACGGTTGGCCTCACAATGCTTGAATATACTCCAGTTGTTGTGTCCGGTACACCATATTCCCACAAAGATTTGGGTTGTTCAGCCATGTTTTTCCGCTTGTTTCGATTTCTTCTATATTTACCCCCTTCCTTACGTGCAGTAGCTTCGAATTTAAGGTCTATTGAAATCAATTCCTCTGAACATGTACTTCGAGTTTGCATGCAACAAGAAAACTAGACACAAATAAAAGATCAAACCAAAAGGAAATAATAGCCAAAGCAACTGTCCAAATCAAAAGATTAGCAGAAATAAATCAAAAATAACTAATTCAAATACTGTTAGTCCCCGGTAATGGCGCCAATTTGATGGGGTCGTCGCAAACCTATCAAAAATAAATCTATCTAAACCTCCTAACTAATGTAGTCAGGCAAGTAGGGTCGAATCCCAAGAGACTAAGCGTTCCAAATTGGTTAAATTGACTCAAATTAATGCTAAGCACGTGACCAAAGATATTGATTGAGAGAATTAATTGACTAAACTAGCTAAAATGACTAATGCAATCTATTAAGAATTAAAGAAAAATTCAATGATTAAAAACACCTAGAGTTAAGCATCACCACTAGCATAATCAACGCAAATACTAATTCCTACCCCAATTTAATAAATCAATTGCTCAAGAAGAAAGGCACACCCTAAAAATACCATAAACCTCTCCCGAGTATTTATGGCTTCTCTAATTTGCAATCAAACCTACTCCCGTGGAATCATACAAATTAAAGACATTAAACACGACACCCTATTTTCTTAACAATCCATTCTACCTATTCCCATGGAGAATTTCATGTCCTTAATTGAATTAATCAAATCCGTCAAAACCCAACTCCCGTTGTAATAGAGACAATGGAATCATAGCAATACTAATTATCACTAATCTAGTATTGGCATAAGCACATTGAATTAAGCAAGAACAATTAACAATTAAATTGGGAATTTAAGGGAATTAATTAAGCATTAATCATGACTAGGGTTTTACTTAACCCTAGAATTGATTTACTACTCACTCATGATAATTAAGCAAATCAAAGAAATAATAAAAGAAGGCATAATTAAAGGCAATAGCAAGAAAGAAAAGAAAAATTTTACTTTAATTAATGGATGAACAAAGAACTTGAATGTTGAAGAGAAGAGAAGAGCACCAAAAATAACCTACAAGAGAGCTTTTCCAATTTTTTCGATCTAACCTCTCCCCCCTTTTCCTTCTAGATTTATTTTTCCCTATATATTTTCTAATTCCCCTGCAAGTAGGAAAAATAAAAATAAAATAATTAGGAGAATATAATTTAGGAAATTACAAAAGATATCAAAATAGATCCTTATGCAGTTATGCACAGCTTGGCCGACCAGCGGCCTTTGAAAACCCAGCTGGCTAGGCAGCTATTCAAGCATAAAAACGCACTCAACCATTAGGCGTTGGTTCGCATTCTGAAACGTTGGGTTGACTTCGGAGGGTTGTATCTTGAGTTCTAGGCATTGGAATGAGACGTATGACCTATGAATCTAGTTTCTAATGCAACTTCAATCGCATCAATCCAATGAGTATATATCGAGTTATGACCAAAATAGTGAGCATTGGTTAAACTGATCTTTCACAAACTTCAACATTTCTTCAATTCTAGCTCAAATTCACCTCAACAAGCTACGCCATGACCCTTATGGATTAAAAATAGATGTCATATGATGATAATCCGCGAGTTAAACGTCCATAAAATTCAATTCTTTTCTTATAATTATCCGCTTCATTCAACCTTACTCCGAAAGCTTCCAAATAGCAACAAAACTACCTGAAAAATTAAGAAACCACAAACGAAGCGTAATACAGAAAAAAAAGGATAATTTATGCAATTAATGCCTAAAATTCAACTATACGGACCTAATATGCTCTAAATATGCACCCAAAAATGCCTAAAGTTCCGATATAAAAGTGAGTTATCAGTTTCAAATGAAGCTTTTTCATCCGAATTCATTTATGGTTTTGGGATTTTTTGGGATTTCAATTTAAAATAAAATACACAAAAATTTTAAAAAAAGAAAAGAAAAATGAAACAGAATTTAGAGATTATTATAGTGTAGTATTGTCATCAATTTGTTGATTGTGAAGAGGAGTTTCGTGCATGCAACGA
Source organism: Suaeda aralocaspica (assembly GCA_016808085.1). Classification (NCBI taxonomy): domain Eukaryota; kingdom Viridiplantae; phylum Streptophyta; class Magnoliopsida; order Caryophyllales; family Amaranthaceae; genus Suaeda; species Suaeda aralocaspica. The sequence goes on along the minus strand of PYUH01000055.1, from coordinate 5,345,104 downwards.
CTAGCGAGGAAATCAAATAGAGTAGTTATGATTTGTGAAGAAATTCTGAGAAAATGTGAGAGAGAAAGAGGGGAAATGGGTTAGTGTTTTCAATTAGAGTTGACCAAATGGTTGCGTTTTGCTAAATTGAGGAAGAAGAGGTAGAGTACATTAATTTGTTCTTAGCTTTTTGCTAAACTAAGGGGAAGTGGGTTAATGCTTATTGCTTTTTGTGAAGAAATTCTGTTGAATGATAGTGGTGGTAGTGGGGTAGGGTAATTGGGATGAAAGAAAGAAGACAGAAGTTTGGACTCAAGGTACCAAAGTACCGGTTACCAACAACGGTCTATAGGCAACACCCAACAACAATTAAAAAACTAAATAAGTGTTAACTGGTGCTTTAGGTTACTGGTAAGCTGGTCCAAAAACTAAAAATATGCTATAAAGTTGGGTCCAAAAATGAAAAAATGAAAGTTAGGTCTTTAATTAAATTACCGTCTAAAGTTCGGATTATTTTCATAAATTTTTCCAAAAAAAAAAAAAAAGTAATACATGTCTTCAAGGGTCAAGGTTTTTCTGTAAAGAGTTATTAGTATCGTTGCCACAAAAAAATGATATTAATAGCAAAGTATTAATTTTTCATCCCAACGATTTGGTGTATTATTAGTGTCCTTTTTGTAACAAACGATAGATATCATATTGGTATTGTTTCCGGTGTACTATTAATATCGTTTTTGCAAAAAATGATAATACTAGGTGTCGTATTGGTATCGTTTTTGTACAAAACGATACTAACAGTTGTCATATTAGTATCGTTTTTTAACAAACGATACTAATCGGTCCATATTGGTATCGCATTAATAAAAAAGATATTAATACTATGAACTTTTTCGGTTTTTCGCAAAGAATGTTGGATCGGATTTGAATTGCATTTTTCGAACAAATTGTTGTTTGTAGAGTTTCAAATGTGGTAACAAATCAGCTCCAAGTCAGGTGTTTTTTTTTTCTTTGAGAAAAAAGTTCGTAAGTTATAAAAGAAAAAAGAAAAAAAAAAGAAAGAAAGTTGCTCTCTTTCATTTTTGCTCATCCTACCAATCGATCAACAAATCTCCACAAATCACTCTACTCTTTATTGATCAAATTGCTTTTTATTCTCCACATCAAATCTCTTCAATCTCCCGTATGTTCTTCTCTAATGATGTGAATTTTCGTGTAAACAAAAACTTACAAGGAAATAGAACTAAATTTTCGAACCTATAAAGACCAAGTCACCAAGATTCTTAAATTTAGGTTGATTAACTAGTCCTTTGATTAAAGCCTAAGCACCCTCAAAGCTACTAATTAATCACCAACTCTTCAATTTTCGGATTTTGTTTTCAAGTAAACAAACAAACTTTTATTCAATCCAAACTTAATTAATTACATCCTAATGTTGAGATTATTTATAGGTATAATCAACAACAAAATCCTAATAGAAATAGACTAAAAAACACGCCTAAGACTAGGAAAATAAATCCTACTTTTGCTCACAAACTAAAGATAAGATTGCCACATCATCATGCAACTTGCACTTAATCTTATCTTTCCTAACAAACTCTAACTAACTAACAAATCAAGAAAATATCCTAACAACTTATCTAAATAACTAATTAACAAGATAATCATCAGATTTTAAGCTAAAATTTACAAAAATACTTGCTGCCCAAGAACTTGGAAAAACGCCCAAAAACACGCTTTAAGAAACAGTTCCTTTTGTGCGCAATTTTTAAGATTCTTTCAAGAACTTCAAGAAATGCTTCAAGATCCAATCTTTTAATCAAGAAACCTTCAAGAATCTGTCCTCCATGTATTTTAGCATAATTATGATGATCAAGACTCATCAAGAATTAAAAGACTCAATGCTAAAAATGAGAAAAACCCTGTGGGAAAAAACTCATAGGCAAAAACCATCTTGTTCCCCAAATCCACCATTCTTGCCTTGATTTGCGTGCCGTATTATTGACATGTGACCATGCACACGCAAATCCCTACCCTTGATGCACCCATATAGCTTATATCATTGTATGCAATTATTTCACCTATGGTTGCATCACCATTGCCACTTTGGATATCACCATTTATATCACCACCTTCGAAGTTGTTATCAAATTTTCCATAACTTATTTCATTAATATCACCACTATCACTGATACCTGCATTTGTATCATCTAATTTGGGGAATTTGGAGATTTCTATAATTTGTGTTCGAATTTTGTTATTCATGGAATTCTTCCAATCTCTCAAATTGTATTGTATTCTGTACAATTTAATTTTTTTGGAATCTTTGTTCGAAAAGGGAAATTTGAGCATTGTTCTGAATAATTGTTCTGATTTCAATTTGTTCTACTTGATTCCCGAGGTTCATTTATTCTTCTTTTTCTTGATTTCTCATTAAGAAATTCTGGAGGAAGATATCAATATCTAAAAGTAAAGTAAATTAACAAATATTTACTATAAAATTATGACGAGCACAATCGTAACCTTGATCACTGACATGTTGAGTTTTGGACTTAAAGAGTTATGCTCTGAAGGAGCAATTGTGTTAACTGTTACTGAAGGTTGATTCAATACCAAACATTAAGGGAAACATTATGTAGAAGGATTATTGATCGTTTATCTTCTTAACTGAGCTCTGAGATTGTTTGCTTCTATTTTATGAATTTGTTTAGGGTAAATTTTTGGAATAAATTTGAAAATTATGAGTTAATACATATAGTTGATCTGTTTTTGAATCAAGTTGTATTATGTTAATGTCTCTTGAAAGATTCTTTTGAAGCTAGTTGGAACAGTTGTAGTTGAATAATTAACCAGTTTCTTTAGAAGGTTTCAACTTTAGTTTCAAACTGATGTGTAAACTGTAAACTTTAAGATTTATGTTTCTATTAGCTTTTTTTGTCAATAGCTTGTTTAGTGTTTTTGTGAACAACTACCTACATTCCAAAATAAATTACACAACTACCTACATATTTCAATTTTTTTTTTTGTGAAACACTACCAACTAATGTTTTCCATCCAAAGTGAAACGTTAGTGGGCCCCACATTTTATGTTTCCCTTCCAATTTCGTATGGTTATTGTATGAAATTACCGAAATGCCCCTTAATTAATAAAAGAAAGATTGAACTCTTCTCTTCTCAATTAAGTCATTCAATTTTGAACCTACACCAAAAAAAATTCATTCAATTTTTCATTCATTTGACAATCATAAAATTTTAATCTTAATTCAATCCTTACTTCAACTCTTAATTAACCAAATCAGAATGCTTAAACCATAGTTTGCAGGAGTTTTTAAACTGAAGAATCCCAAACTTGTGTCGTTGTTTTGCAAGAGCTTAGAGGTCTGTTAATGGAAGTTAGTAGTGTTGGTGGAAATGAGTTGCTTACTTGTGGAAGTGAAAAAAAAAATAATTTCTTAATTTAAGCTTGTTATTTTTCATTGAAGATTATGCTTTTGTTGCTGTAAATTTTTGGGGAACATATAAAACACACAACTTTTTAATTATGCAAACACATACCTTGAATTAGGTTTTAAAACCAAAAGCCCCAAATCTATTTTAATTTTTAGAGTTATTTTAGCAACAATTTTGGAAGAGAAGAAGAAGATGAAGAAATGACCGTTGCAAATGAAACTAATGGTTGAAATTGGGGCAAAAACGATTTTATATGGAGCGAAAGGTAAAAGGTGGGACCCACTAATGTTTAATTTGGATGAAAAACGTTAGATGGTAGTGTTTTACAAAAAAAAAATGAAACATGTAGGTAGTTGTGTAATTTTTTTTTGGAATGTAGGTAGTTGTTCACAAAAACACTAAACTTGTAGGCAGTTGTTGAAAAAAAAAAGCTTTCTATTACTTTGTAATACCCTATATTTTCAAGTATTTTAAGAAGTTGTTTTCGTATTTTATGTGTATGTTTTTAGTATTTTTATTGAGAATTCAAGTTCAATAAAGAAAAAAATTTAAATTAATTGATAATTAAAATAATTATTTTATGTTTTCTAAAATTTATAAATTATATTTTATGTCAATTTGATTTTTATTAAATATTTTAATAAGTTTCTAAAAATAGAATTTTTAAAGTTTCCTAATTGTTTTAAAACAAGGGCACAAAAAGTAAGTTCAAACATTAACGGTATTTATGTAATTGCACCAAAAACTACTTTGGGCCTATAAATACCCCTTAAATCAGAAATTTCAGTTTTATTTGGCAAAATAGTGAATTAGGATTTCCAAAAAAATAGAGAGAAACAAAAAATTTTGTTCGAAAATTCCGAGAGAAAAAAAATCTCTTTGCTCGCCTCCCCTTCGCCAGAGCCGTCTCAATTAGTTTGGGGACCCTGTGTGATATTTACCACGATCATTATAAACACGAGGATTTTTTTTTTTTAATATGGAGCATTTATGATATACTCACTGTTTAAAATATTTTGTAAAAAACAATTGTATAGGGTTGATAAAAATAACAATCATAATTCATAAAACTAAGTAAATGACAAACAAGCATAAAGATAGTGAAAAGAAAGGGTTGAAAATAAGCAAGAAGGTTCTTCGAACCCACAATCATTCTTCTTCCTCATGCAATTACCGACCACTGATCTATATGCAATTAATAATAATATGTTTGTTAGATATTTCATATAAAGGAAATTTTTAAGCGAAAATGGGCCCCAAAGAGATGTGGGCCCTGTGTCGTCACCCATGTAGCACATGCTTCGCGTCCCCTTTCTTCGTCCACCGTCCCTCGTCGGCGCCGCCCCTCGCCGTTGCCTGCTGCCGACTGCCACCTCGCCAACCACCACCTTGTTCCTCCTCTTGTTTGGTATTTTTGAACCCCTTATAAAAAAAATACAAAAAAAAATATATAAATAAAAAAAACTTATTCTTCCTCTTTTCTTTTTAATTCAAATTATGCATAAATTTATGTTTATAATTATGTTTAATCATGTTTTTATGATTCTAATCATGTTTTATAAAGTTATGATTATGTTTAAAGTATGAATTTATAAGGTTGTTCATGAAATTTTAAATTAGGGTTTATCAAATCATGAAATTTGTAGTTTTATCACTTTTAATGATCTAAACTTTTATATTATGATCATAAATTGTTGTAGTATGAATTTGTGATGATTTTATGAAGTTTAGATTTGTTTCAAGGATTTTAGAGTTTGTTTAATATTGCTGTCAAATTTTTAAATTCATGAGAACTGAGAGTAAAAATATTATGAACATATTTTACTTCATGAAAAATTATTTTAAAGCATAGATTAGATGTATAATGATGGTATTAGATTGTTAAAAAGTTTTATGCTTGATTTATGATGTTTTGATGAGTTTTTAATGAGTTTTGAATAAATAAATAAAGTTGAAATTTTTATTAACACGTGTTTATGCCCAATAAAAATAGTAACACGTAAAAATACTAATCTCACTATTCTTTTAAAGGTCATGGGTGAAGAAAAACTTTGGCGAAATATGCTTCGTCTTGTCACCTTTAATGTACCCTTCCTTGAGTTGTGCAATACAGGCTGCATTGTCTTCATATAATGTAGTCGGATCTTGTTTTCGACATAATAGACCACAATCTTCTTGTATGTGCTGAATTAGAGACCTTAGCCATACACATTCTCGACTAGCCTCATGAATTGCTAAAATTTTTGCATGATTAGAAGAAGTAGCAGCAATGGTTTGTTTCATGGAACGCCAAGAAATTGCGGTACCACCATATGTAAATACATATCCAGTTTGTGATCGAGCAACATGGGGATCTGATAAATACCCTGCATCTGCGAACTAACTAATTCTTCTTTGGAGGGTGTTAGAAAACAACAAACTTATTGTCGTACCTTGTAGAAGCGAAAATATATGCTAAACCCCATTCCAATGCCTTCGGGTAGGACATGAGCTAAACCTTGCTAATAGATTAATAGAGAATGATTTGTCGGATCTTGTGTGACTAGCAAGGTACATCAATGCTCCTATTGCACTTAGATATGGTACTTCAGGACCAAGAATCTCTTCATCATTTTCCCGAGGGCGAAAAGGATCTTTATCAACATCTAGTGATCTTACAACCATTGGGCTAGTTAACGGATGTGCTTTATCCATATAAAATCTTCTGAGCACCTTCTCTGTGTATGTAGTTTGATGCACAAGGATTCCTTCTTTTAGGTGCTCAATTTGTAGCCCTAAACAAAATTTTGTCTTACCAAGATCTTTCATTTCAAACTCTTTTTTCAAGTATTCCACTGTTATTGGAATCTCTTCTGGAGTTCCAATGATATTCAAATCATCAACATAGACAGCAATAATCACAAAACCTGACCCGAATTTCTTTATGAAAATACAAGGGCTAATAGGGTCATTTCTATAATCTTCTTTCAACAAATATTCACTAAGGCGATTGTACCACATACGCCCTGATTGTTTCAATCCATAAAGGGATCTATTTAACTTAATACAATGTTGTTCTCGAGAACGCGAACCAGTTGCTTCAGGCAACTTGAAACCTTCCGGGAGTTTCATGTATATATCACTATCAAGTGGGCCGTATAAGTAAGCTGTTACAACATCCATTAGTCGTAAATCAAGTCCATGTCTTACTGCCAGACTAATTAAGAATCTGAAAGTAGTTGCATCCACCACAGGAGAATATGTCTCCTCAAAATCAATACCAGGTCTTTGTGAGAATCCTTGTGCAACTAAACGTGCTTTGTGTCTCACAATTTCACCCTTTTCATTTCTTTTCCGCACAAAGACCCATTTATATCCCACTGGTTTTACACCTTCGGGTATACGAACTACTGGCCCAAATACTTCTCTCTTTGCAAGTGATTTCAATTCTGCATCAATTGCTTCTTTCCATTTTGGCCAATCATCTCTTTTCCTACATTCTTCAATGGACTTAGGCTCATGATCCTCTTTTTCATTCATAACATCAAGTGCTACATTATATGCAAAAACATCATCGACGTCGATTTCATTTCGGTTCCAAGTTATTCTAGACATGACATAATCTGTTGAGATCTCTTCATTTTCAGGTACCTGAGGTTCTTCTAGAACACTATCATTTGTCATGTCTATGGTCTCTTCTGGAGATCCTTCATTTATTGCTTCCTCAATCTGGCCATTACTTATCATTGCTCCTTTTCTTTTCCGAGGATTCTTATCTTTGGAACCTACTGGTCTACCACGCTTCAGGCGTGCCTTAGACTCATGAGATTGTCCTTCAGGGACATCAATCTTGATAGGAGCATTTACAGCTGGTATATGTGACTTAGTTACTCTATTTAGGTCAGTAAATGCGTCTGGCAATTGATTTGCTAAGCTTTGTAAATTAATTATCTTTTGGACTTCCAATTCACATTGTTTAGTGCGAGGATCAAGGTGGTTTAATGATGATTCATTCCAACTAATTTCACTTTCCAGCTGCTTGTTCTCTCCCCCTAATGCTGGGAAAACTAACTCGTTAAAGTGACAATCTGCAAAACGAGCAGTAAATAGATCACCTGTTAATGGCTCTAGGTATCTAATTATTGATGGGGATTCAAACCCGACATATATGCCCAGCCTCCTTTGAGGACCCATCTTAGAGCGTTGTGGTGGAGCAATTGGAACATACACAGCACATCCAAAAGTTCTTAGATGGGAAATATCTGGTTCCTGACCACAAACCAATTGTGATGGGGAGAATTTATGTTTACTGGTTGGCCTGATGCGAATTAGTGCTGCAGCATGTAAAATAGCATGTCCCCAAGTAGAAATCGGTAGATCCGACTTCATAAGTAATGGTCTAGCAATCAACTGAAGACGTTTAATTAGTGATTCTGCAAGACCATTTTGTGTATGAACATGTGCTACAGGATGTTCAACATTTATTCCAATAGCCATACAATAATCATTAAAAGCCTTTGAAGTAAATTCACCAGCATTATCCAGACGTATATTCTTAATAGGAAAATCTGGAAATTGTGCTCGTAATCTTATCAATTGAGCAAGTAACCTCGCAAACGCCAGGTTGCGGGTTGATAGTAAGGACACATGTGACCATCTAGTCGATGCATCGATTAAAACCATAAAATATCTAAATGGTCCACATGGTGGATGTATTGGTCCACATATGTCTCCTTGTATACGTTCAAGGAAAGAAATAGATTCATAATTTATTTTCGCTGGTGATGGCCGAATGATCAACTTACCTTGGGAGCAAGCAGCACAAGAATAATCATTTTGAAGAATCTGCTGGCTCTTCAAAGAATGTCCATGTGAATTTTCAATTATTTTTCGCATCATTGATGAACCGGGATGGCCTAACCGGTCATGCCAAACTATGAAGCCATTTAGAAACTTTNCGGTCATGCCAAACTATAAAGCTATCTGTAAACTTCTGGTTTACAATAGCATATGTCTCAATAACATTAATCTTTGTGTAGTACAAGCCAGTGGAGAGTGCAGATAATCTCTCCAAAACCTGCTTAGTGCCTTGGGTTATACTCGTAATTTGAAGGAATTCATTATTTCCTTCACTTATTGTCTCAATATGGTATCCGTTTTGACGGATATCTTTAAAACTCAATAAATTTCTTTGAGACTTAGGGGAGTACAAAGCATCAAGAATTTCGAATTTTGTTCCCATAGGCATCAATATAGTTGCTCTTCCGGAGCCTTCAATAATGTTTGTAGTACCGGATATATTATTTACACTTATATTATTCATCATCAATTGAGAAAAATATCTCTTATTTTTAAGTATTGTATGGGTAGTTGCACTATCAGCTAGACATATTTCTTCACCATTTATTGTTAATTGAGCTTGGAGAGCATTCATGTTCTTCAAATAAAATAATAGAAAGTAAATAACATATCCTAAAATATCCAAACATTCAAAATAACTATAATAAGATTAAAGCAACAAAGTCTTAAAGCACAAAACAAACTACTGTACTATCAAGTTCATGCATAAAATAACAAAACCAAAGTAAATAACATAAATTATTCTAGCTAAATTATGAATGTAAACTACTAAATCTTTATTTGCTAATAGTCATAATTGTTTTTGACTTAATTATTCCCTTCAGGGGTGGTGAAGAAATCTGCAACCTCCAGGTGAGTTGTATCACCATTATCAAAACCACCTTCACCATCTTCATATACCAAGTTAGTCTCCACTTTCTTTCCTTTCTTTTTCAGAGAATGTTGATAAAGGTCAACAAGATGCTTTGGTGTACAACATATACGAGACCAGTGGCCCTTTCCTCCACAACGGTAGCATATAGTCTCACTTTTAGCCTTCTCATGCTTTTTACTACCATCCTCATTATCCCACTTCCGGTGAGAATATGAGTTTTTGAAATGACCACCTCTACCTCTATAATATCCACGACCTCTTCTGCGGCCATGACTTCCACCACGACCTCGACCACTGCTGCTGGCAGGGCCTCTATTGTTAATTCGTATCCCATTGTGGGATGCAGCATTCACTTCAGGGAATGGAGTAGAGCTAGTTGGCCGTGATCCATGAATTTTCAATAAAAGTTCATCATTTTGTTCAGCCACTAGAAGACAAGATATCAATTCAGAATATTTTTTAAAACCCTTTTCAAGATATTGTTTACTCAATAAGAGATTATCCTTGTGAAAAGTGGTATATGTCTTTTCCAACATATCCTCGTCAGTTATTTTTTCTCCACATAATTTCAGTTTAGAAGTGATTTTAAACGTGGCTGAGTTATACTCACTTACTGATTTAAAATCTTGTATTCTTAAATTAAGCCATTCATAACGAGCTTGAGGGAGGATAACGTTTTTCTGGTGGTCGTACCTTTCCTTTAAATTATTCCAAAGCACCATTGGGTCTTTCACAGTTAAATATTCAGTCTTAATGGCTTCATGAAGGTGATAGCGAAGGAATATCATAGCTTTAGCTTTGTCTTGACTGTTTTCTTGATTTCCTATTTTGATAGTTTTTCCAAGACCTTTTGCATCTAGATGAATTTCAGCATCCAATACCCAAGACAAATAATTCTTTCCAGTAATATCAAGAGCCGCAAATTCAAGTTTTGCTTAGTTTGACATGATACACTATATACGAAAATGTGCACAAATTAGGAACTAATAGGTATTATAAATAAATACAAAAGTGTTGAAGAGAAATCAAGTCAATCTCATAAGATATTCCAGTAATTATTACTCTAGACTCTAGATTTTCGATAGGTAAAAGTTACCATTATTCTATAAAAAGAGATACTAAAAAATAAAACCTAAACTGAAAAATACTAAAACCATTGGAAGTGACTCAACAAACCGAGCAGAGAAACACATAAAGAACGAATAATATAACATAAAGGATGAACAGTGAACAATGTATGATATTAATTTCTGTGTATATATCTCTGTGAAGTAGTGAATTTGTAAACAATCATTATACGTATACTGGCCTTGTTAATTGATGTCACGAATTACTGATGTTATATTTTACTTTCTTAGAGAGGGTGTATAACATTCATACGTAAATAATAGACTCAGTTATAATAGTAAAATATAACATCAGTAATAACAGTAAAATGTAAAATCAGGTTTTTTTTTTATTATTTTTTTTATGGTCTCATGTTAATACTAGGGTTAGTTTGTATTATTATTTGAAGTAATAATACTATTATAACAAAACTGATGTTAACAGATATATTTATGTTACTAATAAAAAAAACTGATGCCATATGAGTAATGAAAATAATAGGCGTTAGTGTAGAACAAATGCACAGAGTACAGCATCATATAGTTGAATGCTTCAAATCAGATCGAAAGTTCAGACCAACCATCAGATCCAATGACCCATTGACCCATACATATAAATGATAAACTGAAGTAGCTTAGCATAGGATTCATTTTTTTTTCTTCACCATTAATCAACAACAACACATGCCAACCAAAGTTACAAAGATTAACTGATATGCTGTTCACAGAAAAGTCCTAGAGAAATAGAGTCAGGTACAAGAAAAGACAACATAAAAGTAAAAGAGAAACTTTCTTGCCAATTTTACATAAAAATAAAAAATAAAAAAAAAACATACAAGAAGATAATCATACGCAAGTATATTATTGCTTGGCGATCAATTTCAGGAAAAGAAATACAAAATAAAGCTACAACCCACCGAAGGTATGAATCTAATTTCATCAAAATTATCATAAAGATCAAAACTTTAAACTCTTAATTTCATACCCAATTGATTAATTTTCTTAAACAATGATTAATTATGATTTTAATGTTTAATTGAACTGGGTCAATTACAGGGACTACATTTCAACCATTATCATTCAATACTCAAAAACCCCTATTTCCAATTGCTGGATATCCTATGATCCACCATCAAATTTCTGCTTACAAATCTATATGTTTCAGTTTGGTTTACATTTGTTGAAGAAAGTTTGAATTTTGATGATTAATTGTGTTGTAATTTGATTAATTGAGTGCTAAATATTTTTTTTATCAACCAATAATATTAGCATAAGTCTTTGTTACTAGATATCAATATACCTACAAAATAATTAACACTTCGTATATACTTTGGTTTTGTTACCACAAAACAAACATTAATATAATTGATTTCCACTTTATCAACCACAGTACCAGATTCCAAAACTATATTTACAATTATGGAGACAATAAAAACGGATCTAAAACCATAGTTCAATCCACCAAACTATAATTATAAGTAAAGAGGGAAAACGTACCTGATAGTAGTTACCTTTGTATGCTCAGTGATTAGGGTTTCGTGCTGATAACGTATTATAGAAAATAGGGTTTAATAAAAAGTTTTTGTGGGAGAGAATAAAACTTGCCTTATTATTCAGTACCAAAAGTATATGTATATATATATATACAAGTATTAAGGGTTTCCTGTAGAGTAAACCCTAATATCCATAATGTTCTAGATTATACCTAAGGAGTATAATGGACATCCACAAAATAACAATATTTTATAACATTATGATTATTTTTAATGCATCAAAATATTGTATAATAATCTTCAGACATGACTATAATGTTTTATGATCAAATTATGAGATTTAGAAGGGTTTTAAAGTGTTTTTAAGTAATTTTATGAAGCTGCCATTTTCGGAAAATTACCGAAAATAAAGTGTTTTGCGAAAGAAAAATTAAAATAAGGTATGAAATTGAATAGAGACTATATAGGGAAGGTTTTGAACAAGTTTCCAATATAAAGGTTAGCTTAGAGTTGTTGTAGAAGTTAGTCAACAAGGTTTTAGTTTAGTTTCAGTTTTCTCTATATAGGAGATTTCGAGTTAGTTGACTTTTAGACACCACTACTATACAAGGTATGTAAGTACTAAAGACGAAAGTAAAGTAGAATTCATGCTTGGTTGTTGATCTTACATGTTATGTATATAAATATGAATTGTTGTTTGGTTGACTTGCACGAGAACTATGCTAGTACGAAAGTATGATCCTTATATTTAGTTGACATTCCACAGTTATAGCATTATTAATTTATCATGAGTAATTGGAATGTTAAAGTTATTACTAAAGTTGGCCAATAGTTAATGAAGAAGAAAAATGAATGAAGCTAGTTAAGTTGATTAGTTACTTAATCAACAAGAAAGGTAGGTAGTGAATTTTTATTCACATGTTTAATAAGAGTTTAATGAACAAATATTTATATAGTCACTCACAGTTTAATGTGTGGTCAAGAAAGATAAATAGTTAATCACTCACAGTTAATATGTGGTAAATGAAGTTTAGTTTAATTAAAGGACACATGCAATTAAATTTTTTTTTTAGAATCGCTTTAAATCCAAGATAATTAATATGGTTTGTTTGATTCTATACATGCTTCTATGTGATGTTATGTGCGAGTCATAATATTGTTATACCTGTTAATCACGTAAAGTAAAAGTGGATTCGCATCAAAACTCTTGGAACGTATGTACCTTGAGTATGAGCAATGGGGGAAGTCGTATGGAACAGTGATCTATGACTTCTAATTGGGGTACAAGACGTTGTACTCTTTTATATTTTAAATGCGCTGGAATTCTGTCACTTAATGTAATATAGATAATACCTTCTTGGGGTTGCTCCTAAGTTGGTGCCCAATAGAGCGATTTTAAAGGAAAGGAAACCCGTTCGATGCGAAATCCAAAGTTTAAATATAATAAATAATTTTATTTGAGTTGAGTCTATGCACAGGTGAAGAGATGTCAACGGCAAGAAGTTTGTGTGTTATACTTTTCTTTTCATTTAATATTAATTATGCTTTGCATAGTCTTTGGTATTTATGTACTCAACTTTGTTGATTGCGTGCGTTTGTGTGTATGGCTTTGTCTTTGACTTGGTTCTACGATAACTCACTTGATAGCGAATAGTTGTCTAGAATAAGAGAAAGCTATAGGTACATGTGGGCATAGTCAATCATGTTGGCTTGGAGAGTGAGCACTTGGATTGTAGTTTTCTTAGTTTTGTGGACTTAATAGTTATTTATTGTTTGATGTTGACTCTTGTTTTTGGATTTTAAAGTTTGTTTGGTTTTGAAGGGTCGTTAAGACGGTTTTGAAGTGTAATAAAGATTTGATTTGGTTTTTTTTTTTTTTTTTTTTTTTTCGGGTTTTGACTTTGCTTTGTTTTGGGATTATTTCAAGTTTCATTTTGAATTTTAATTTGGTTTTTGGTTTTCAAAGACTTCCGCTGTAATAGTTGGATAAAAGCCTTAGCTGTTATCACGGTGGCGGCAACATTTCGGTTTTTTCCTAGTTAAGGAGGGATTATATTTATAATTATTTATTATTGTTTTCTATTATATTTCCGAAAAATC
>PYUH01000055.1:5308722-5331241 GCA_016808085.1 Suaeda aralocaspica | reverse complement strand
CAAAAACCCAAAAGTCATCAAAACAAAAAAAAAAAAAAAAAACCAAATCAAATCTTTATACACTTCAAAACCGTCTTAACGACCCTTCAAAACCAAACAAACTTTAAAATCCAAAAACAAGAGTCAACATCAAACAATAAAATATATAAGTCACAAAACTAAGAAAACTACAATCCAAGTGCTCACTCTCCAAGCCAACATGATTGACTATGCCCACATGTACCTATAGCTTTCTCTTATTCTAGACAACTATTCGCTATCAAGTGAGTTATCGTAGACCAAAGTCAAAGCAAAGCATACACACAAACGCACGCAATCAACAAAGTTGAGTACATAAATACAAAGACTAGCAAAGCATAATAATATTAAATGAAAAGAAAAGTATCACACACAAACTTCTTGCCGTTGACATCTCTTCACCTGTGCATAGACTCAACTCAAATAAAATTATTTATTATATTTAAACTTGGATTTCGCATCGAAAGGGTTTCCTTTCCTTTAAAATCGCTCTATTGGGCACCAACTTAGGAGCAACCCAAGAAGTATTATCTATATTACATTAAGTGACAGAATTCCAGCGCATTTAAAATATAAAGAGTACAACGTCTTGTACCCCAATTAGAAGTCATAGATCACGTTCCATACGACTTCCCCATTGCTCATACTCAAGGTACATACGTTCAAGAGTTTTGATGCGAATCCATTTACTTTACGTGTTAACAGGTATAACAATATTATGACTCGCACATAACATCACATAGAAGCATGTATAGAATCAAACAAACCATATTATTATCTTGGATTAAAGCGATTCTAAAAAAAAAATTTAATTGCATGTGTCCTTTAATTAAACTAAACTTCATTTACCACATATTAACTGTGAGTGATTAACTATTTATCTTTCTTGACCACACATTAAACTGTGAGTGACTATATAAATATTTGTTCATTAAACTCTTATAAACATGTGAAATAAATTCACTACCTACCTTTCTTGTTGATTAAGTAACTAATCCACTTAACTAGCTTCATCATTTTTTCTTCTCATTAACTATTGGCAACTTTAGTAATAACTTAAATTCCAATTACTCATGATAAATTAATAATGCTATAACTGTGGAATGTCAATAATATAAGGATCATACTTTCGTACTAGCATAGTTCTCGTGCAAGTCAACCAAACAACAATTCATATTTATATACATAACATGTAAGATCAACAACCAAGCATGAATTTACTTTACTTCGTCTTTAGTACTACATAACCTTGTATAGTAGTGGTGTCTAAAGTAACTAACTCGAAATCTCCTATATAGAGAAAACTGAAACTAAACTAAAACCTTGTGACTAACTTCTACAACAACTCTAAGCTAACCTTTATATTGAAACTTGTTCAAAACCTTCCTATATAGTCTCATTCATTCATACCTTATTTTAATTTTTCTTTCGCAAAACACTTTATTTCGGTTTTTCCGAAAATGGCAGCTTCATAAAATTACTTAAAAACACTTTAAACCCTCTAAATCTCATAATTTGATCATAAAACATTATAGTCATGTCTGAGATTATTATACAATATTTTGATGCATTAAAAATAATCATAATGTTATAAAATATTGTTATTTTGTGGATGTCCATTATACTCCTTAGGTATAATCTAGAACATATTGGATATTAGGGTTTACTCTACAGGAAACCTTAATACTTGTATATATATATACATAACTTTTGGTATGAATAATAAGGCAAGTTTTATTCTCTCCCACAAAAACTTTTTATTAAACCCTATTTTCTATAATACGTTATCAGCACGAAACCCTAATCACTGAGCATACAAAGGTAACTACTATCAGGTACGTTTTCCCTCTTTACTTATAATTATAGTTTGGTGGATTGAACTATGGTTTTAGATCCGTTTTTATTGTCTCCATAATTGTAAATATAGTTTGGAATCTGGTACTGTGGTTGATAAAGTGGAAATCAATTATATTAATGTTTGTTTGTGGTAACAAAACAAAGTTATACGAAGTGTTAATTATTTTGTAGGTATATTGATATCTAGTAACAAAGACTTATGCTAATTTATTGGTTGATAAAAAAAATATTTAGCACTCAATTAATCAAATTACAACACAATTAATCATCAAAATTCAAACTTTCTTCAACAATGTAAACCAAACTGAAACATATAGATTTGTAAGCAGAAATTTGATGGTGGATCATAGGATATCCGCAATTGGAAATAGGGGTTTTTGAGTATTGAATGATAATGGTTGAAATGTAGCCCTGTAATTGACCCAGTTCAATTAAACATTAAAATCATAATTAATCATTGTTTAAGAAAATTAATCAATTGGGTATGAAATTAGAGTTTAAAGTTTTGATCTTTATGATAATTTTGATGAAATTAGATTCATACCTTCGGTGGGTTGTAGCTTATTTTGTATTTCTTTTCCTGAAATTGATCGCAAGCAATAATATACTTGCGTATGATTATCTTCTTGTATGTTTTTTTTTATTTTTATTTTTATGTAAAATTGGCAAGAAAGTTTCTCTTTTACTTTGTTGTCTTTTCTTGTACCTGACTCTATTTCTCTAGGACTTTTCTGTGAACAGCATATCAGTTAATCTTTGTAACTTTGGTTGGCATGTGTTGTTGTTGATTAATGGTGAAGAAAAAAAAAATGAATCCTATGCTAAGCTACTTCAGTTTATCATTTATATGTATGGGTCAATGGGTCATTGGATCTGATGGTTGGTCTGAACTTTCGATCTGATTGAAGCATTAACTATATGATGCTGTACTCTGTGCATTTGTTCTACACTAACGCCTATTATTTTCATTACTCATATGGCATCAGTTTTTTTTATTAGTAACATAAATATATCTGTTAACATCAGTTTTGTTATAATAGTATTATTACTTCAATAATAATTTTTTTTTTTTTTTTTTTTTTTTTTTTTTTTTTTTTTCGGGTTTTGACTTTGCTTTGTTTTGGGATTATTTCAAGTTTCATTTTGAATTTTAATTTGGTTTTTGGTTTTCAAAGACTTCCGCTGTAATAGTTGGATAAAAGCCTTAGCTGTTATCACGGTGGCGGCAACATTTCGGTTTTTTCCTAGTTAAGGAGGGATTATATTTATAATTATTTATTATTGTTTTCTATTATATTTCCGAAAAATCTAAAGGAGAAAAGTTAAGAAATTCCAAGGTGTTACATTGTTGTGATTGATTATATATCTTCTATTGTGTTAGTTACTAGCTCAATCTGCAATTTTTGCCGTGCTTGGTATTACTTTTCGTTTGTTTGTTGTATGAAATTAATAATTTTGATTTTCACATGTTTGTACGCTGACGCTCTTGGAGATATTAGGACTTCATCTTGAACATTGGTGCCAGTAATTGCTTTATGATTTTAAGGATTTTCAATGTTGTAAACCACAACAAACTGATTTAAAGATTGTACTTGATGAGTGTATGTGAATAATGTTGTTTTAGGGAAAAATGTTTATTTGTTGTTGAATTGGATTTAGGGCCTGTTTACTTCAGCTTAAAATCCGTTCAGTTCAGTTCAGTTCGGCTCACTTCAGTTTACTTCAGTTCAACTCTTCTCTTATTTTGCTATTAATTAATCCTTCATAAAAAACTTTCAGTTCAGCTCAGTTCAGTTCAGCTGTTTTCAGCTGAAGTAAACAGGCCCTTAAAGGTAATTTTCCACTTTAGATCTCGACATACTGTGACTTTGTGAGGATTGCGATAGTTTTTTAATGAATCACATTCGTGTTTGTGGTGTTTACTTGTTTTTCATTGTGCTTTATTTGGGTAATATGCGGAGAGTCGATAAGAACCTAATGCTGAGTGCTTTGAATGATTACCCATATTTTCAGATTTAATTTGCAACCTTAAAGTTTTAGGATTTCAAAAATTTTGTGACGGAAAAAAAAAGAGAGAAAAATTCCGAAAAAATTTTTTCTTGAACCCCCTTCTTCGCACGCCGCCTTCTTCTTTTCTAGCACCGGTGGTTAGGTGTGCCAACGAGCCAAGTCGAGTCGAGTCGAGCCGAATATTAGCTTGTTCGAGCTAGGCTTGATAACTATTAATTGTGCTCGAGCCGAGCTCAAGCACAACCAAGCTTTCAAAATTGTTGTTCGAGCTTGGCTTGTTTAAATTTGTAGTGTTCAAGCTTGAGCTCAAATCAAGCCTATAAGTAAGCAAGGTTTTAAATAAACAAGCCTTTTACATATTTTTTTTAATCATCTCCTTACAAAATTTACGTAAAAAATATGTATTAAAAGCAAAAATATAATCATAAATAAAAGTGAAAAGCTTAATGCAATGTCAACTTATTCAAATAATTAAATTTAATTGGAATAAAATATAATACTCCCTCTATTTTTTAGTTGCAACATTTCAAAAGTTGCACTATTCATCTTTTAAGCTTTGATGTAATTTTATGATCAACGTATTAGAAGAAATATAGACAATATGGATCTTGTTTGATTCGTCTTGTTGTGCACTTTATTAATATATAATTTTATAATTTATACAAATATATAATTAGAGTTATAAATTGCTAAAAAATGTGTCTCGCCAAGTGTAAAAAGTGATTTGTTGTAACGAAAAATAACGCAGGGAGTACAATTTATTTATGTTTGTAATCAATAGTTATAGTACCTTAAAAAAATCATGCTTGAATGAGCTACAAACGAGCTATAAACGGGCTATGACCGAGCTTCTAAACAAGCTATGAACGAATTATTTGCGAGCCTTAACGAATTATTTGCGAGCCTTAACGAATCATCGAGTAATAACCTGTTTGAGTAAAGCTCGTATATTAATCGAGCTTGATTTGTATATGAACGAACTTTAACCAAACTTGTTCACAAGTTGTTCAAGACACCATGGAGTAAAGTCGTACGGTTCACCCTGGGTGCAAAAACAAAGCCGTCATATTTGTCTAAAAGTCAAGCAACTAGACGTTTTTGACTAATCAACGTAGAGCTTATTCCTACTAGCAACCAAATCATTTCAGCATCTATCTATATTTGATACTCCGTATTTCAACCAACAATTGTATTCAATTCCCATGTGCTGTTGTCTATTGATAAAGGAATTTCAACAAACTCTATATAAACACTTCAATGCATGCTCATTTTTTTCATAGTATTCCCTTTTATCCATTCACTTAATCATGGAAACATTCAAAAGAAACCATCTTATCCCCATTTTTTTCATAGTCTTGGCTAGTAGCATCTTACTGAGTTCGGTGGAATCAGCATGTAATGCCATCGATAAGGAGGCGTTACTCGAATTCAAGCGTCACATCGAGTACGATAGTGGCGGCCAACTCAAAACATGGGATCCCAAGACCGATTGTTGCACCTCTTGGAATCAAGTCACATGCGATAATAAAACTGGAAGGGTGATAAAAATCTCTCCATTCCGCCCATCAAACCCTATGGATCTCGATATCTCAATATTTGCAAACGGTACACTCTCTCCTTTCCTAGGTAACCTTACATCCCTTCAAGAACTCGACCTTGGTCATTTTCAACAATACTATCTCGAAAACCCTGCTGGGATTAGAGGTCCAATCCCACCTCAACTAGGCCGGTTATCACAATTAACTTATCTTTCTCTAGCTACAAACATTCTTACTGGCTCAATACCTACATCGTTTGCTAACCTTCGTCGGTTGAAAACTCTTGGCCTTGGCCCTAATAGGCTCTCTGGCACTATACCCTCTTCTCTTTTCAACTCAATGAAATCACTCAAAAATTTATACCTAGACCAAAATAAATTCACTGGCACAATACCATCATCAATCGTAAATCTAGTCTCACTCGAGAGTTTGGATCTTAAAAACAATTCTTTCTCGGGTGAGATTCCAACAGTTATTAGCACCCTAAAGAATGTGCAATCTCTAGAATTATCATCTAATAAGTTTACAGGGATGATACCAAAATCACTAGCTCAACTCTCCCAATTATATCAATTAAAACTTGACCATAATAAACTCACTGGAAGTATTCCAGCAGATGTGCTGAACCTGAAGAACTTGGTGTTGTTTGATGTTTCTGTGAATCAACTTAGTGGAAAAATTCCACCCCACAAGTCAAATTTTCCCGCTTCTTCATTTTCGGGAAATCCTGGTCTTTGTGATGCTCCACTTCCTCCTTGTAAGAGTTAATGTGGTGTATGTTAAGAATTATTAGTCTTTCGTTTATCTTAGTATATGTAGCTAGCTAGTACTCTTATGTACCGAGCAATATTTGGAGCGAGAAGTACTCAAAATAATGTAAACTATCGCTTTCTAATTTATGCAGCTGTACAAAATCCTTTATTCGAGTCAATAAAAATACAACTTTGATTACTTCTTAGAGTAGTTGTTATTATGGTGGATAAATGTCTTATGAGTCTTATGTTACTATGTTGTGTGAGTCTTTATATGCCTTTACTGGAATGATACCAAGTTCACTAACTCAACTTTTTCCAAATTATATGAATTAAAACTTGACCATAATAAACTCACTAGAAGCATTCCAGCAAATGTACTGAATCTCAAGAACTTAGCGTTCTTTGATCTGTCAATGAATCAACTCAGCAGAAAAATTCCACCCCACAAGCCGGATTTCCCCGCTTCTTCATTTTCGGGAAATCCTAGCCTTTGTGGTGCTCCTCCTCCTCCTTGTAAGAGTTGATGTCGAGTATGTTAAGCATTATTAGTCTTTGTTTATCTTAATATACATAGCTAGTACTCTTATGTACCGAGCAATATTTGATATTTTGGAGCGAGAAGTACTCAAAGTTTAAACTATTGCTCTCACATTTATGCAGCTTTACAAAATCCTTTATTCCGGTCAATAATAATACAACTTAAATTACTTTTTACTCCCCTGTTTTACAATATTTGTTACGTATTCCATTTATGGTGTTTCCATTCAATTCGTTTGTTATACTTGGAATTTTTCCAATTATATAAGTCTTCTTATTGGTTTTTACATGAAAGCATTAAATATAGCAAAGTTATAGCCAATATTTTCTTACTTGGGATTGGCTAACATAAATAAAAATAGTCATTAAATTATCATGAACGTTAATTAAGACATTGAAATTAGCTTTTCTCTAATTAAATTAATATATACTTTGTCAGTATTTTTAAACTGTTAAATTTATCTCAATTTATACTTTTCAAATATATATTTTATAATTTTTTATAATACCAAACTCGAGATATTAATATTATAAATTACATCTTAGAGATAGGGAAAAAAACAAATGTAACAACTAAAAAAAAACAAAGATAATACTAACATCATACCTCAACTCTTAATATTTGCGCTAGATCCCAAACGTTACAATCATTTTAAAACGGAAAGAGTAGTTATCATAATAGAGTCACTATTATCATCAAAAGACTTTGAAGTAACTATGTGACGGTTAAATACTGTATTAAACCAGAGGCGAACCTAGGATTTGAAAACTACAGGGGCCTTAGTTCCGGACTCGAATCGGCTAATAAAAATCATTATTTCCTAATGAGGATTTTTTTTTTCATTAGGTTAATGTTGAACTAAAAGCTATATTTAATTAAATGTCAGCGTAGTAACAAATTAAAGAAACAGTACTACTTAAACTGCACCCACATTTCAAACTAGCAAAATCATCGATCAAAAGAATCTGGTTGATATCTTTATGCGTATAAGCATTATGAGCACTAATTTTTTGATTAAAAAAACTAGAGCTCGTCTTCTTCAAGATGTAGCCTTTAGAAATCACAATTGACAAGAATAATTAAATTAACATTTTTTTTTGGTATTAAGAAGCCACAAGAGCGGGTGATTAAATTAACAATTACAAAAATAAATTACTAATAAACAAATTGTTGAATTTTGAATTTAGGTATAGAAAATTTAAGATGAAAACAACAATCAATGGAGTATGAGGAATTGGGGATTTGTAGAGAATTTGGGGGAGAAAAGGGAAGAAAAGGTGAAGAAGAAGCGCTCAAGCGTCATAAAGGTAGACTAACCACTAGGCCATGAGAGTTTTTGTAACATATGTACCAGTTAATCAATATTTATATCGAACGCAGAATTAGGCTACGGTGGCCGAGCTTGCCAGCCATCCTCGTGGCTTCGCCACTGTATCAAAATATTGCATAGATATGTAGTACGCTGTATAAAACTCATTGGTGCTCTAAACAATAACTAAAACTTAGGTGCTGCTTGCGTGATTTGCTATATAAATGCATATTCTACTTCTGTAACGAAATACATGCAGCAAAAATAATTTTTTGGTACTCACAAATAATAGCCCTGTTTTTAGTAATATACACTTATGTAAGAATCAATGAAATATTTCAGTATATATCAGTATATAAACGAATCAAATTTATTTTCGTGTCGCCATCCGACATCCATTATAAACATCCTTTTTTAATAATATATACTACAAGAAGATACAGATTCTTGACATTCTTGCAAGTGAATGTGGGACCAAATCCTAGTACATAGACCAAGCCACCACGTCCTGAACATGAATGCTATTACACAAACCAACTTAAAATGCATCTGAGACAGGACCTGTTTATAAGTGGTTGTTATAAACTTATAATTTTAAATTTAAAAAATATATGAAAATAATCCAAACTTTGAACTATCACCTAATAAAAGACCCATCTTTTTATTATTTATTTTTAGATCGATTCATGAAAATAATTTAAACTTTGAACGATCACCTATTAAAAGACCCATATTTTAATTATTCATTTTTAGACCCAACTTCGCATATAATTTTCCATTTTTAGACCCTAATAAATCTTACACTACAAAATTAGGTTAAAGTCATTTATTAGCCGGTACAAGTTTTCAATGAGGGATGACCAGTAAATCACAGTAATATGCAAAATTGCATATCATAATGGCATTTTGAGGTAATATGTTAAAAGATCAAGGGTAAGATCGTCTTTTTATATAAATTTCAAGGTTAGTAATAAAGTTTTCTACTTATTTACGAAAATGCAATGTGATTTACTATTCATACATATCACAGTGATTTCTTAGATATTATCCGTTTTTTTTGAATTGTTATTTTTTTGTTACTTCTTTTTTCCGTCTTTTTATATGAATTTCAAGGGGTAGTATAGTAATAAAGTTTTCTACTTATTTACGAAAACGCAATGTGATTTACTATTCATACATATCACAGTGATTTCTTAGATATTATCCGTTTTTTTCAATTTTTATTTTTTTGTTACTTCATTTTTCCCTCAATTTCCCCCACTCACCTTTCTTTATATTATGTTCTTCCATCTATTTTACTCTGTCTCTCTCTTCTTCTCTACATTCCTCTCTTCCATCTCTCTTTCCATCACATAAAACCCCCAATTCCCTTCCGTTCCTCCATTTCACCCCCTCAAACCCTCAAAAATCCTAAAAATCACAAAATAAACCGGTGTACAAAAAACTCATTAAATAATTCAAACCAAACAACCCATATTTATCTCCCACAAATGGAGACCTGATTTGATTTGATGTCAAAGCAACAGAGTGATGGAAGCAAGGTAAATTACCAAGTATGTGGGAAGGAAGGCATAAACCTGAAGAGCAAAGCAAATTGCAAGGTTTAAATGAGGGAATTCGAAGGGGTAAATATGTATCCCCCACTTGGACTTAAATTCAATTTACTGTAAAAAGAACCCTTCTTGTTTTGAGTACCAAAGAAGGCAAAGAGGGAAAAAAAAAAAGAAAGCTTGCATATCAGAACATGGAAAAAACTCGTATCTTCAGAATATGCATAGCGAATTAGTTATGACACTTGGGTGTTGTTAGAGTTTGATTGTTTGATGGATGCTGATTGTTGTGTGAGGCGTCGATTTTGAAGAAGTAGAGATGTTTGTGGTGTTGCAGAATTCGGAGTGATGATAAGCAATTTTGTAGGTTAGTAAGTTCTGAAAATAAATTTCAAAGGTTATAATTCCTTGAGACTTGATTCCTGTTGATTGAGGACAGTATAAAGTCGATTTTAAAGGAGTGATGACAAGAGATATTTTTGCTCTATTAAGTAGTATGAAATTTGAAATGAATTTACACACATAGGTTATGTTTTTTTTTCTTCTTCTTTATGTGGATTAAGCTACTGTATTTGTGGTATTTGTAGTGTAGCTGATAATTTACTTTGGTACAGTTTGTTTGAAAGTTAATTGGTCAAAGAAAAACTGATTTAAACTATTGTTTTATTTCTCATACCATTAAAACATAATGGAAAACTGAAAAACAACCAAATTTTTTTTAAAAAAAAAGGAAAAAGAAAATCAAATAGGGTTACCAATTGATCAGGTCACCAGTCATTTACTCCAAAACTGGAAAATATGTGCAAAGTTGGGTCTAAAAATAAAAACTAAATATTGGGTCTTTTATTAGGTGATTGTTCAAAGTTTGGATTATTTTCATGAATTTTTCCTTTTAAATTCACATATTTTGTAATACATAAAAAATTTACTGTCCATTACTAGAGTTTCATCCCCTAATTCAAAATTTAACATGGTTTGTCAATCCACCTCCAAAGTGTGACGAAAATTAAACAAGATTCATGAAGAAAATTTTGGAGCCGAAAAAATCATTCCCTTGGATGTTATTATGATTGTTTCGGCACAAATTCACCAATAACTTTATTATTTATTAGCATTACCTCCATTTATAAGCATCAACAAAACAAAGTGGTTAAGGAAAGGCTGAAACTTTCAAGAAATTTTTGTTGTATTAACCTAGTCCATCTATAATTCTATATATCGCAGTTGCACACTATACACAACAAATGCTCGTGAATTTGTGATTCGGACCCCTATGAACTTGCAAGACCTGCTTTTGCTAGACCTTGGTTTACTTTTACCCAAAAAAAAAGGGGAAGAATAAAGGAGAAAAAATAACAAATAAAAAATATACGAGCTGCACACATTCCAGTTCAGCATTCAAGAAATACCAAACCTGATCCACTATTGTGCTATAAATTATTTTGCATCAGAAGACCATTTAAAAGCGGTTTCCCCGCATCCGTATTTCTTGTTAATGCACTTCTACTATGGTGTTGAGATCTGTCAAGCCACCAACAAAAAGAAAATTAGTCAACAGGGAGCCAATAGAGGAGAAACAAAATAGCTTAGCAGCTTAAAAGTACATTTTTAACTAAAATTCAATAGAAGCAGCAACTACTGAACTTGCTAAGCGTTTTTGTCTACCACTCAATTCTCAAGAACATTTCCATTTCAAGCAACATCTTCCTTTTCTCTCCTTAACGTCGACCCATTTTCTCATTTAGATGCCATTTTAACTCCCATTCTCAGTTGTCACTCAATCCATTACCAAATCTACTTCACATTTAATAACTATTCTTAATTAGGCACACCACCTAGTAAGTTCACATGACAAGATAATTAAAACAAGAGTGAATCATCAACAGTAAGAGACCTTACACTAGTCGATTGGAGCTCTGTCTCTGAATTATCATCATCCTGCAAATAAAACCATCAATTATAAGCATACATCACGTAAATCAGCATAATGAAGAGACTGGATATATGGCTGTAGCATACCTCAATTAACAGATCCTTTCGTGTAATTAGTCCTAAAACACGAGAAGGTTTAGGGACAACCAATATATGCCTCAATCCAAGTTGACGGAACAAATTATAGACCTGAACATCGCACAAGGTGTGAAAATCAGGAGTAAGAGATTTAAGTAACAACATGACAACACAAGTGGGTACGAATTAAGGGAGTTGGTCAGCTTGAGGAGAAGCAGAATTTATGCAGACTTAAGTTAAGAATTAAGGTGCTACCTTTGTCAAAGACATATCTTCAGGAACAATATATGGTGATGGGTTCAAAAATGGGGCAAGATCTATGTACATGTCTAAGTCATCTGGACTCAAATGAATATCTTCAAGGCTAAGCCCTTTGCTTGAAACTGGTTTGATGAATTCACTATTATTATGCCTGAAAAGAGCAAGCCTTCATTAATTCATTGTTATATAGAAATCAAAATCAGGGTCTGTAAATAAGCAGATTATAGCTTGCCTTATCGGGAAGGATCCACCTCTTGAATCACTAGGTAAAGAGCTATGTTGAAAATCCACCTTGGACTGAAGAAGCACCAACAAATGACTGTATTTGGCACATATCATCATTGTGTTAAACGTACGTACAAAATTCAAAATAAAATCTACGACCAGGAATATATGTTTCAACATCATACACCCATACCTTCGAAGCATCAGTCCTATAACAAGTGTCTCTCCACTCCTGGTGTGATCTATCACCTAAGCAGTAGGGTCAAACTCAAATCAATGCAATAAGCAAATCATTTCATTGAAATACTGAAACCCTAAACTTAATCAACTTACAGGGAAGCCATTATGCTTGTTGCATCTCAAAATAGAGACAAGATCTGAAACCTTGATAACACGGGGAAGGCTAACAACCTTCACAAAGGAATGTTGAAGTGCAAAATTAGCATATATTAATAGAACTCTCCNTTGAAAGTTAATTGGTCAAAGAAAAACTGATTTAAACTATTGTTTTATTTCTCATACCATTAAAACATAATGGAAAACTGAAAAACAACCAAATTTTTTTTAAAAAAAAAGGAAAAAGAAAATCAAATAGGGTTACCAATTGATCAGGTCACCAGTCATTTACTCCAAAACTGGAAAATATGTGCAAAGTTGGGTCTAAAAATAAAAACTAAATATTGGGTCTTTTATTAGGTGATTGTTCAAAGTTTGGATTATTTTCATGAATTTTTCCTTTTAAATTCACATATTTTGTAATACATAAAAAATTTACTGTCCATTACTAGAGTTTCATCCCCTAATTCAAAATTTAACATGGTTTGTCAATCCACCTCCAAAGTGTGACGAAAATTAAACAAGATTCATGAAGAAAATTTTGGAGCCGAAAAAATCATTCCCTTGGATGTTATTATGATTGTTTCGGCACAAATTCACCAATAACTTTATTATTTATTAGCATTACCTCCATTTATAAGCATCAACAAAACAAAGTGGTTAAGGAAAGGCTGAAACTTTCAAGAAATTTTTGTTGTATTAACCTAGTCCATCTATAATTCTATATATCGCAGTTGCACACTATACACAACAAATGCTCGTGAATTTGTGATTCGGACCCCTATGAACTTGCAAGACCTGCTTTTGCTAGACCTTGGTTTACTTTTACCCAAAAAAAAAGGGGAAGAATAAAGGAGAAAAAATAACAAATAAAAAATATACGAGCTGCACACATTCCAGTTCAGCATTCAAGAAATACCAAACCTGATCCACTATTGTGCTATAAATTATTTTGCATCAGAAGACCATTTAAAAGCGGTTTCCCCGCATCCGTATTTCTTGTTAATGCACTTCTACTATGGTGTTGAGATCTGTCAAGCCACCAACAAAAAGAAAATTAGTCAACAGGGAGCCAATAGAGGAGAAACAAAATAGCTTAGCAGCTTAAAAGTACATTTTTAACTAAAATTCAATAGAAGCAGCAACTACTGAACTTGCTAAGCGTTTTTGTCTACCACTCAATTCTCAAGAACATTTCCATTTCAAGCAACATCTTCCTTTTCTCTCCTTAACGTCGACCCATTTTCTCATTTAGATGCCATTTTAACTCCCATTCTCAGTTGTCACTCAATCCATTACCAAATCTACTTCACATTTAATAACTATTCTTAATTAGGCACACCACCTAGTAAGTTCACATGACAAGATAATTAAAACAAGAGTGAATCATCAACAGTAAGAGACCTTACACTAGTCGATTGGAGCTCTGTCTCTGAATTATCATCATCCTGCAAATAAAACCATCAATTATAAGCATACATCACGTAAATCAGCATAATGAAGAGACTGGATATATGGCTGTAGCATACCTCAATTAACAGATCCTTTCGTGTAATTAGTCCTAAAACACGAGAAGGTTTAGGGACAACCAATATATGCCTCAATCCAAGTTGACGGAACAAATTATAGACCTGAACATCGCACAAGGTGTGAAAATCAGGAGTAAGAGATTTAAGTAACAACATGACAACACAAGTGGGTACGAATTAAGGGAGTTGGTCAGCTTGAGGAGAAGCAGAATTTATGCAGACTTAAGTTAAGAATTAAGGTGCTACCTTTGTCAAAGACATATCTTCAGGAACAATATATGGTGATGGGTTCAAAAATGGGGCAAGATCTATGTACATGTCTAAGTCATCTGGACTCAAATGAATATCTTCAAGGCTAAGCCCTTTGCTTGAAACTGGTTTGATGAATTCACTATTATTATGCCTGAAAAGAGCAAGCCTTCATTAATTCATTGTTATATAGAAATCAAAATCAGGGTCTGTAAATAAGCAGATTATAGCTTGCCTTATCGGGAAGGATCCACCTCTTGAATCACTAGGTAAAGAGCTATGTTGAAAATCCACCTTGGACTGAAGAAGCACCAACAAATGACTGTATTTGGCACATATCATCATTGTGTTAAACGTACGTACAAAATTCAAAATAAAATCTACGACCAGGAATATATGTTTCAACATCATACACCCATACCTTCGAAGCATCAGTCCTATAACAAGTGTCTCTCCACTCCTGGTGTGATCTATCACCTAAGCAGTAGGGTCAAACTCAAATCAATGCAATAAGCAAATCATTTCATTGAAATACTGAAACCCTAAACTTAATCAACTTACAGGGAAGCCATTATGCTTGTTGCATCTCAAAATAGAGACAAGATCTGAAACCTTGATAACACGGGGAAGGCTAACAACCTTCACAAAGGAATGTTGAAGTGCAAAATTAGCATATATTAATAGAACTCTCCAAAAACCTATTCAAAGTACAGATTATTCACTTTGTAATTAAAAAAAAAAAAAAAAAAAAAGAACTTTAAACATGACTAACTTTTCGAGTACGGCAGCCCTCTAGTGCAGTCATGTTACGCATTTGGTATTTAGGCCTTGAATCAAGTAATGAGATACCCCTTAGACGAGCCTGCTCTTCATATAAGCCATCATTAAAGGCGTCACCGACTGCCTACAAATCATTTCAAAAAAAGCAATATATCATAAATGGGTATTGATATACTGTGCACAAAATTATGAAATTGCATCCACACAATCTCTAAAATCCAGTTCTTACCTTCGATATAAGAAGAACTAGCATGATAAGAGGTAAAAACTTCAAATTATTTGAGATTTCAACCATAATGACACAAAGCGACACTGTCACCCGCATTGAGCCTCCTAAGAACGAAGCAGCACCCAGAAGTGCATAACTGTAACCACAGAGTCATGCATCAGCAAGTTGCAAGAAGTAAGTAGAGTTCAAATTTATTTTTGGAAAATATTAATTGCTCAAAGGCAGAACAGTCAATACCCAATTTTTCCCCTTTTAGCCTTAATTCCTTAACCCTAAATTTCTCCTTTGACGCAGGATACCAACTCTCAGAGTAAGAGTAATAAGGGTAAACAGGAGATATGATGGTAATAGAAACGAAATGAAATATCAAGGATAAGGCGTAAAGCATCACTAAAAGCTAACTCCAGAATGGACTGCTTAACATTTCATTACTCTGATACTCTCATGTCGGCAC
Source organism: Suaeda aralocaspica (assembly GCA_016808085.1). Taxonomy (NCBI): domain Eukaryota; kingdom Viridiplantae; phylum Streptophyta; class Magnoliopsida; order Caryophyllales; family Amaranthaceae; genus Suaeda; species Suaeda aralocaspica. The sequence goes on along the minus strand of PYUH01000055.1, from coordinate 5,315,593 downwards.
TCTCATGTCGACAGATTTATGTCCAAGAGTTGAAAACGTAAAAGGCCAAAAGCTCTGACACGGAGACCCTGTCCTAAAATTCGACACGGGTGTGGAGGGGCAACATTTATGATATATTGATTTGTTGACTTTTGACATGTGATTTTCAAATAATCAATGCAGACAAATACATTTTAGAATGATTTAGTAGCATGTCTTTGCAAAGACTATGTTCTAAAGTGAGTTTCTAACCATATGTCGCATAATTTTTGTTCAGTTTACACATTATAGCACAATATTTCTTGGAAAAATTGTTGGGAATAATCCCAACTTTGGATGTTCTGTTCAAAATAATCCCTACTTTGATTAAATGGGTAAAATCATAACTTGCAACAAATCTGCTCAAATTGGTCTGTGAAACCGGTAACCTGTAGCACAGGTCTTGAATCAATTTAATATAAAAAATGTCCTAAAACAATTCATCATCCATCGTCCAACAACAACACCCTCTCCAAAAATTCCCAACTTCCAACGACCCTACCACCGACACCTTCTCCTCCTCCGGCTCCTCCACTACCTTGTCTATTGTTTTAATTAAAAAAATTATGAATTGTAGGATATGGGTTTCGGTTTGATTGAGATTGTCGGGTTTAATAAGTTTTTATTATTTTAAGGGTGATGGTAGTGGGTATGTTGGGAGTGGTCATGGAGATTGTGGGGCTTCAGTGGAGAATTTGTGGTGAGCTGTAGGTTTATAGTGGCGGTGATGGTGGTGTCGTGAGGTGAGTTCATGTGGTTGTCAATATATAAGGCGGTTTAGTGGTGAGAGGTTGAGGTGGTGGTGATGGGTTATCATACGTTAGTTTAAATTCAATTCATTAACTTAATCAGATGTTGATGATATTTTAGCAATTCAAAACGAAACATGTGTCCTTTAACCCTATTCTATGGGTTACCAAATACACTAATAGGTCATGGACGAATTTGAGCAGATTTGTTGCAAGTTAAAACTATACCTAGTTAATAAAAAGTAGGGATTGTTTTGAGCAGAACACCCAAAGTTGGGATTATTCCCATCAAATTTTCCATATTTCTTTATGAATTTGCCGTTTTTACGGATTTAAGTGTTGAGATGACAAATGAAGTGTCGGGTAAGGACTCCATACCCTTGTCGGAGTGTCAAGCATTCAACACAGGTACGTAAAATAAATGAAGAGTTGAAGTAACATAGGCTACAACGGGTAAGTTACTTTATTAGACATAACTTATCTTCTTTTATAGCAACTTCACATTGTGGTTTTGATATGTTTTTCTCTCAATCGAGGATCGTCTATTAGTCTTTTATTAACCAACTCTCGTCTCAATGGGTCAGGCTTGTGGTGTACTTTTCATCTTGCCTACTCCTCTTTGCCATTAATAGTATACTTTTTATATCAATCAGTGAATCAGATATGCATGGGTGCAGGAATTATGCTGATCAAAATGAAAGCAGAATTAAGACAAAATTGAAATAACTTACGTTCCCTCCTCAATATTTGGCTTTTTGTAGAAGCTGACAACAAACATGCCTACAAGACGACCATAAGTTGATCCTATCATAATTCCAGGAACAAATTGACCAGCAGGGACAGCTGTTCCAAATGTGACTACCGCTAGCGTGTAGAACATAACCTGTAAAGAAGAAACGGCAATCAAAAAAGTCATAAGCACCAACTAACTTCATCTAAGCTTTGCTAGCTAGTAAGATAAGACTTCATATGTAGAAATTTAGCAGACGCTACTTCATAAGTCCCTCGTATCCAAGAAAATAAAAATTATACTCGTATATAAACACATGACGTACCAAAAAGGTCAACAAACTTTGGGCACTGTACTCATGAATTGTCTTGGCACTAAATAAATTCCTTATAGCATCATCCTGTATCAAAAACAAAATTTGAGTTAGATTATTGAATGAAGTATAAACTAAAAGTGAGCATGATGCCATGACGTATTCTGCATCATATAATCACCTGAGTGTTGAAGAAAATGGTTGCTAGATCATTGTACTCCTTCTCATTGTGGCAATAAAACTGCAAGTACATTTTTTCAGCAAAATTAACAAAAGCTAAAATAACCCTGTACAAAGCACCAAACTTCCATAAAATAAGCCATGCACAATTGCTTGAAATTAACAACTAATATTACATTAACATTCATCCCAGAATTAGCTAAAGCTCTAGTATCCATGAAATTGAAACTAGATACTTTCGCATGCTTATGTTAAGGACTCCATTAAATAACTAACATAGCGCAGTATAATTAAAGGGAACAAATAAGCTATTGAGTTTTGACAAGACTTGATTAATAACCAAGCAACTGAAAAACAAAAGGTTATAGCCTGATAGGTCATGATAAAGGTATCTAAATAGAGTCACCCATTTATCCATATCTCACTCATGATTTAACATGTAACATACAGTATCAAATTTACCGAAATGGCGTGTTCACAGAGCCTAGAATCTTGGGTTTAGAGCAGAAGTGTATTGGTGTGCAATACATGCAGAATAATAAATAGATTAGGGACACTCAGGAAAGGCCTAATTGCCTAATGAAAAGGAGAAAAGGCACAAACTGGATAGCAGTTCAAAGAGACTTAAACAAATTTTGAGCGACAAGAGTGATCCTTCTCAGCCTAGTATTCACTCGTGCACATTATCATTAACAGCACAACAAAGCAAATACCCAACCTGCTTGAGCAGCTTTTTGGTCCTGAATTTTACAAACTTCAACTCCAGGTGACTTTCCAATGTTCTTGATCCCACCAAGCCACCAACAAAACCTAATTACACTCCATTGTCCCCAGAAGCTCCAAAGGTATAATTGTTCATCAAAGAAAAGGATCATATAAAAATAAGTCCTCAAAGTCTTGGATTCATCCAAAATTCGATTGATTATAAACCTACAACGTTTTAAGCTCGGCATGTACAAGTTGACTAAGGCTGGAGAAACGATATATACTGAAGAAGTTGCCTGCTCTTGCAATCAGACTAGAGGAAAGCCTTAAATAATTGGAAAACAGTATCCCTTCCTATATGATCCACTATTGTTGATCAAATTACTTAATTATATCAAAATACACAAAACCTAAGCAACCCAAAAAAATAAAGAGAAAGGCTAACCACTCTTTTAGAGGCAAATACTACAAATGCAATATTACCTCATTCAATTTCAATCTATTAGCATACAAATTTCACCAGATACATTTGTTGTAGAAACTGCCAAAACACTTAATAAACTGTAAATATACATATTTAATATAAAATAAAACTTGATATGTTACGCAGTGACAATAAGGCTTTGTCATGAGGTTTGTTTTCATTTTTTGAGGTTCATAAACAAACCCCTTATTGCAACTAGTTTATTCATAGGTTCAAAATTAGGAGAGATTTGAAAGGAGTGGTTTGATTATGTATATGTGGTGATTTCATGGAGAGTGGGGACCAATATTAAATTTAAAAAAAAAAAGGTACACAAGTAATATATCGGTCAAAAGTTAGAATTTTTAAACTAAAAAATGTCTAAATTGATGTTTAATATAATGGGCACCATTTATAAACCTCTAAGAGATTTGTCTATTATTGGTAAAAGGTTTAAATGGGATATGTTTGTTTTATGATAATGTGGCATGAGAATAAACCTCTTAAAGGTTTTATTTATTGCAATTTCCTTTAACAACTTAAAGGACTTGCTTAATTTAATTACAAATATACCAATTCATAAATAAAGCTTCTGAAAGAAACTGTACTTACATTTACATAATTCCCATACATCCCAGGAGGATTGGGGCATTCAACTTCTGATTCTGGGCAGGGGCTACATTTTCTCAGGAGTGGTAGCCCAAAAGAAATAGCAGAAGTAATTACTGAAATAATGCAGATTTCGATCATCTGTTGGTGAAAAGAGCATTTACATGAGAAATCAAGAAAAAAACTTAGTTTACACAAAAGGCAAGGGTGAGGATTACCCAATTAAAAAAATAACACATCACTGAGATCAATAATGACTTACTTTAACTCGTGCGCCTTTCTTGTGCAAATAATTGCGGCGCCAATAAGTAATATAGCGTGTAAGCTGATTGAATAATGCCCCTATGAAAGTTCAGACATTGTTATGATATGGGGAAAATCATACAGCTTATGGACCAACAGGGATGGAATTAAATAATAAACAGACTCACCAAGAAGCCCTCCTATCACCCCAATAACAGCCATAGGCAATAACTCTGCAAATGAGTAATCCTCTTGACCACTATCAAGAATGTCTTTGTTAGAAACAACTGCTGAGAAAAGGAAGAACTGATAGCATGAAAACTGAGAAGTATTAAAGTTCTAACTCTGAAATGTCCCATATTATGAAGCCACCAGCACCAAAATGTCCACATTTTCCACTCTTACACCATGCCATTGCAGTACGTACAACAACAGCAACAACAGCAGAAGTGAAAAAGACACGCCACATAAGCTGACTTCTCCACCTTAAGAAAGAGAAGAAAAGGGAAAAAAAGGAATAGATACATAAAAACTATGGTATATGAATAGATACAGAAGAAAACTATCTGAAAGAATATAGGAAAATGGACATGAACACTATAAGAATATGTAAAGATTCTTATACCATGACGTAACTTCCTCAAGTGCAAACAATACACCACCAACAGGAGCTCTAAAAGCTGCTGCAACTCCAGCTGCACAACCACAGGTCACCTTAAAACATGAAATCGAAATAGGGAGGTTAACTCAATATATCCACTCTTCAAAGTAAGAGCAATGCCATAGATGATATAAGAGAAGCAATGTCAATAGCCTTCCAGAACAAGAATAATGTTTATACAACTGATAAAATATAGACAAAAGAGGATCATGATACATGCAAAGTGACTTAGTATCTTGAACGTATAGATACAAAGGCAACAAAAACTAGATTGAACAAATTAAACTCTTTCGTCTTTCTATAAAATACCAAAACACTTCATCAACCAAAAATTAGATTATACAAATAATTAGCCAATAATCATATCAAACTATGCAGGCAAAAATATTGCTATCAAACCGGTATTCAAGGTGATGGCAACCTAAGATAAGTGCTCCTGCCTAAATTCAAACAGTGAGAATATGAGAGTTCTTACTAGCTGTATACCATAAAAAGAGTAACTACTAGCTGTAACTGGTAATATTTCCTTAAATTGGGTTAAGACCTTACTCCATAACATTTTCCCATTATTCTTGTCGACAGTTGTTTGGTTAGCAAGTTAGAATGGATAGGAAGGCGAGGGAAAGCGCCAAAGCAGAAGAAGGGGAAGTGAAGAAAGGAAGAGGGAAGATGGATTTCCATTTAGTCATTTACCTTCCAAATCAGTCCAATTTAGTCATTTACCCAATCTGCTCAAATCAGGTACCCGCATATCATTGTCCGGGACGGCCTGGGTTGGCTGGGTAGTATATATTACTACTAGAAAATTAGGTACCCGAAAACGCATGGTACTGGGCAAGGCTGCTAATGAACACTCCTACCATCTACCCTCCGAATCACTCCAAGTTTGAAGGGATGGTGTTTAATAAAGATGCATCCTTCCCTTCCTTCCACCAAACCTTTATACATATAAAGGAGCTAATTCACTTTCCTTTCCCTTCACTCCTTTCCTCTTCATTTTCTCCTATCCAAACTATTGTGAAAGAGAACAAACAAAACCTATATAACAATGAAAAGCTTTGCACAAGAACAAGGGGTGATTTACATTCTCATGCTTTCCTTATTCCTTCCAATCCATAACTAGTTAGGTCGGTAAACTTAAACTGACCTGAAACTATGACAACAAAAACTTTGCCTGAAACCTGAATCACCTTAAATTGAACCTAAATGCAACCGATTACTTTAGTTTTTGGTGAAAGTTAACTAATTTCAACCGAACCAATTACAATTTAATTATGTACTTAGTTTTAAAAGGCGAGAGGCGCACCAAGGTGCAAAAGGGTTGTGTGCTGGAAAAAAAATGTAAAAAATAAATAGAAAAAAAACCTAAAAAACCCTAGAGGCACGCCTCACAGTTGCGCCTCAGCTGCGCCTTTCAGGTCTCCATGCGCTTGTGCGTTCTGAAGCCCCAACCCAGCGCCTAGGCGTGCTCTTTTAAAATTAAGACTATGTGAAATTTTAATCCAAACAACCTGTTTTCCGGTTGTTTAGTTCACCTACCTTCTCTAACAGCTGCTTCAACAAATTCCCTAAGATCAGTCCAGCAAGTATCCCACATGAGTGAGTACATGACCAGTTGACCACCATACTATTAAATGTATTAATCACCCGCTACCACATACAAGATCACCTTGAAACATACCAAGTGTCATTTTTTTTATTATGGTACTTGCCGTAGCTACACTTTCCCTTATCTCGTCATCACTCTCAATTTGCCAGAAACTATGCTTGTTGAGTCACTAATCTCGATTTACGCTTTCTCTGCATTTTCAAACATTTACAACCAAGAACTCCACTGATTTATGTCAATTGATTTGCTCCCATATCTTAGTACAGTTTGCAAGAAACTATGCTTGTTGAGTCACTAATCTCCATTATTACATTCTCTGCATTTTCAAACACTAATGACTAAGAAGCCCATTGATTTATGTTAAAAGATTTGCTCCCATATCTTTGTGAAACTCCCCTTCTCTCGGCATACTTATTCCTTTTATAAAATCAGTCATAAACTGGTGTCACATTAAACTATGTGACTATACTTGTTTTAAAGAAAGCTGTGAATTATTTGACACCCGGATAAAGATATGTTTCCAATGGAAGCAAAAATGATTGATGGATCCAATAGAAAAAACATTCACACAGAAAAAAAAATCGGGGGGGG
>PYUH01000055.1:5291092-5306111 GCA_016808085.1 Suaeda aralocaspica | reverse complement strand
GGGGGGGAAGGGGGGCATAAAATAAGTTATCATGCTTATTGAGTCATGACACATCAGCACATAAAATAGATGGTTTAAGGAGTTTAGATGGTGTTATAGATACACAAAGCATATACAAAATATGATAATATAAAGCTGAAGCCTTATCTGCTTACAAGATCACGTCGATCCCGATCACTATTAAAGCCTTGAAGCCACCTTGAACTTAAATGGTAATTTGTAGAACCACCCTGAAATAACACAAACAAATGCAGAGTTGAATATAAGAATTCCACAACAAAAATAAGGCCGGTATTGGTGTTCAACTTAACTAAGATAAAAAAATCATAGATTTTATTGTGCATTTTTCTTGCTAAGAGTTTGTTTGGTAGGGTGGAAAACACTTCTCCGGAAAAATGATTTCCTTTCTTTTTCATTTTACTTTGATTGGGGTATGCCCAATAAATTGAAGGGTGAACTACAGGATGGCATTCCTTTATGGGACCGAATAAGAGGTTATTAAGAAGAAGGTAGGGATTGCATCTATTGAGGATACTATGAGGAAACATCATAAACATGAGTTATTATTGAGCAACTTAGAGGCTAAAGGGGTACGTTTATTAAAAATGCATGGGCTACGCACTCAACAAGAACATTGTTGTAAATGGGACGAACCTTAGTTGGTTCATGGACAATTGGACAGTTTGTTATTGCCTTCATTTACTTTCAAACTGAGTCATCTTTTGATCATGAAGCACAGTTTAGTTAATCCAAAGTTACACATGATTAAAGGAATTAGTCTTCGTCATACTTGGTCTACAATAATGGAGGAAGACGTTCATGAAGGTTTCGTGGTTAAAAGATCCATTCTTGAAACCACAATTCCGTAATATTTGAGAGTGTGGCTTCTTTTTCGTGAGTTTGGATAAACTTGGGTTGTCCATGTTACTTGAGCTAGTTGTCCGAGGTTGCTAGGTTGTTTAAGTTGTTATCTTATCCATTAGGTGGTTAGAATAGTTTCCCAAATCAGTTAGGTGCCTCTAAGGAATTAGTTGGCAAAATCCTGTGAGGATTTGAACTAGACTTATGGATCCTATGAATCGTAGAATTTTGCAAGTTCCAATCATAGTTTTTTAGGTAGCTGTTGGTTTACTCAATAAAATTCAATTTCCGAGTCCAATAAATTGTGATTATTTGTTTCATATTCTTTGTGAAAAAAATGAGTGTTACAGGTGGTGGTGGTGGAGCTTCAAAAACATTCAAATCCAGTTAACAATCTTTAAGAGTTAATATTTTGAAAGTTAGACACCCTTAATTTAGATTAAGAACTAATCTTTCACAAAACTAAGTACAATCAAACTGAGTCGACACAAACAAGCAAATCGTGTGTGGAAGTTCATTATTATCAGAGTTGTATAAGGATATTAATCAATACTATACATCACATGGTTTGGACATACAAGACAGAGACCGGTAAGGAGGCTAGAAGAGTGGCAACAAGATAGGCAAAGGAGAGGAGGCACCGAAAGACCTAAAAGAACTTAGATGAGGGCGGTTAGTAAAGATTTGGTTATTGAGACTTGAAGAGAATTCGGCTTTGGACAGAGAGTTCTCTATAACAAATTTTGCGATTCATTCTTCTTATGGATTCATATTTAGCCTACTTCAAATTATTTTCCATGGAACTCCCTTCTTTTAATTTCTTTTCTACTCTTCTTCAACCCACCCTCTCCCAACCCTTTCTATTTTACATCTTTGCCTATTATTTTTCTTTCATGATACAAAACACTACAAAAATTATTTTGCATTTATGTTTTCTATGAAAATAAACATTCATTTTCCTTTGAAAATGTTTTCCGCACAGCCAACAAACCCTAAATTAGTAAATTCTAACTTAAAGTTATTATCCCTAACATTTTCAACTTTGCAACATAAGTGATATTAAGTCTATCATTAATTCATCATGGCTAGATTGATCGGGACTCAGAACTAGAAAAGATATAATATTTTATATATTTATCTGAAACAAATATAAGGAACTATTAGTTTTTCATCCAATCTTTGCCATCTACAAACCCCCCCTCCCATTACCACCAAAAATCAGAAAGAATTTTCCAAGCCTCCATTGTGCATCTCACAATAAATCTAAAACCTAGAGCTAAACCACTTAAGAAAAGTCCAAAAATATGCCCATAAAAAAAAAAAAAGCGAACAGCAAAGATAACACTATAGCCATCACAAGTTTGGCTTGGTGTCTTTATCATGCCTACATATGCTGATACCACCATTATTCAAAGATACAACGATTTATAAATTAGACTTACTAGAGTTCATTTGTTCCTCATGCTGAAAAAGGTCATAACTATGGTGCTTTCATGTTTAACTACTTTTGGTCAATATTTCTAGAGTCACAATTCACTTGGTGCTTCCAAGCTCCAATAAACTCTAGAGAAAATTCTTACCCACGCCTTTTTTTAAGGCCCTAATGACAGCAAACAAGTCTTAACCTTTTCATCTCCACTAATGAATTCTATTTTATGATAACACTTCAAAATTGAAGGCCCAAAAACCAAAAGCCCTTTCACATGCGCAATATAAAAGGAAATTTTGATGCGTGCAACAATTTTACGAAATCAATTTCGAGCACTTCTCCTAAAGTCATGCACTTATGCTATTCTAGTAATCATATACTATCCTACTTCTATTTTCTTAAACACCCTATGGCTTAATAACCCGGAAGAATAATGATCGCCTTGGATTATATCCAATCAGTTCAAATAATTTCGATTACACTTATTATGGACATGAATTAATATATGGATATTGCGGGGGCATCTCCAACTCAATGATGCGATGCAATAACCCGGCTGTAGTGAAAAATATGCAAGGGTCTCTAGGTTATCACTTGCAAGAGACGAGCCATCGTAGCGTCCCAGGGTGGTGTCCATTGAGCAAGAATTCCCATTCCCCCATCATGGACGGATGCGGCTAAAGAAGCTAGTCCATGAAAATGCTAAGGGTAGTAAGTTGAAGTTTGGCACTTTGGAGCGTCAAATCTCTGTATGGGAGGTCTTTTGAATTAGTGGAGGTCATGAAGAAGAGAAAAATCAGCATTATACGTCTCAAGAGATAAAATGGGTTGGACAAAAGGCAAACGACATAGATGGGTATAAACTTTTGTATTCCGAAACAAATTCGTGAAGAAATGGAATGGGTATTCTTTTGGATAAAACATATAGCAATGATGATCACACCATGAGTGTTAAGGTGGTACTAGGGGATGAGGTTATGACCACTATAAGTGCTTATGCACCACAAGTTGGATTGGATAAGACTATCGTAGATGAGTTTGGGGAAGATCAACAAAAGGTGGCGATGGTGGTGCTACAGGTGATGGCGCTACGGGATCTTCCAAGAGATAAGTTGAGCAGTGGTGGTGATTTTAATGGGCAAGTGGGTACAAAAGAGGGTTGGCTTTGAAAGAATACATGGAGGCTTGGTATTGGAGACGGAAAAGAGGCTGGAAAAGATATTTTGGACTTTGCATTGGCTTATGATTTGGGTATAATTAACACATGTGGTTTAAGGTAAGACTCTCACACTTAGTGTCCTATATGAGTGGTGATAACACAAGCTAAATTGACTTGAGGAACACTTGGAGAAAATTTCTGATATTGTAAAGTGATCCCCAGTGAGAGTGTGGTATCACAGCACAGGTTGGTCGTGCTAGATTTTCGAGGTAAGAAATATGTAAAGAGATAAAGACCAATAGTGGAGACTTGTATAAGCGGTGGAAGCTTCAAGGACCGGAAAACAAAATCATATGGATAAGATGATTGATAAACAAATTTATTCGATGGATGCATATTTGGATACCGTTTCAATGTGGACAAAAATGGAACATGTCTTAAAGGATGTGGCAAAGGAAGTTCTTGGATAACCCAACGCAAAAGTATGCCATCAAGGAAGGACACATCTTGGTGGAACAAAGAAGTAAAACAGGTGATAAGAACTAAGTGGTGGGAGTGAGCTAAAAACAGGGGAAATTTGAAATGATAAAATAACGAGTCATAAAAAGACCAGAGAAGAAGCTAGAGAGACGGAATGAGATACAAGAGCAAAGGTAAATCAAGACCTTTATAAGGGCACTGCTTTATTTGGAATTCTTTGTTACAATTTACATGATCTCCAACAATTGAATTTGATTTAAGAACATTACTAGCAATTTGTTTTCCATTGGGAAATAAGTTAAAAGATTTGAAAATATAAATAAATAAATAAATAAATAAATAAATAAATAAATAAAATAAAGAAAAGTTGCAAGGTACTTGCACAATAGATTTTAACAAAAATTAATTGGATACTGCAACACAAATTATAGGACGAGGCAAAGAAAACTAGTTGGAAGTGCTATGCACTCTAATAACCTAACAGGGTGAAGAAGAAGAAAAAAAGGCAATCATAATTAAGATAACACGTACTTGTCCCAGTAAAGAAGCTATACAAGCACCAATATGAACAAGGGGGCCTTCTTTACCAAGAGCTAACCCACCTCCTACTGAGCCAATGCTTCCAAAGATCTAGGTTGCAGGAAAAATAGGTAAGAAGATCAAATCATCAAAACACTGGCCAATAACATGAATAGCCAATATGTATAGTATAGAAATACTTCATACCTTTCCCACTAAAGTTCTAAACAAAAGTATGCCATGGACATCAATTCCTGTAGATGTCATCATTGTGGGTTATATGTAACTAGATCACGAAGGCTTTAACAGAACTTGGTTGACACAAACCACTTACCGTTCAAATAGCCCTTTATTTCTGGAATTCCAGATCCAGCTGCGGCTGGTGCAAATCGAGTAACTATATATACAGAGGAAAAAACTAGAGCCAAATTGAAAAGCACGTAAATTAATAGTCCAGCAATATATGACTTCTGAATTATTGCAAATGTCAATGCAAATTTCCACCCAGCAAAGTTTTCAACAGAGATATTTATAAAAATAGCAGCAACTCCTGTGCCTGCAAACAAACAAAAAAAGCATCTTAAGCATAGCCAGCAACATATTCATAAGTACCATGATTAGATAAGAGACATTATCATACAAATTTAAAGTGCACATCATGGTGCAAAAGTCGTCTACTACTATTTGATATATTTGTAAAAATAGTGATGTGACTCAAAGATCGATGTTACTATTAATTAAGAAACTGCACACAATAAAAGCATTAAGAATATTTTGATAACTACCACCTAAATTTTTCCAAAATTTTGAAATAACTATCTATTGGAAAAAATAAAATAAAATAAAACTTATTCAACCACATAATGGTGACATTTCTCTTCAAAATAAGTACCAAATAGTCATATTATGTCAATCCAGAACATGCACAAATAGCAAAATATGTTTCCCACAAGATTTCTAAGTTGATTAGAAGGTTATGGTTCATTAAGGTTTTTGTTTGTTATATTATGGATACTTGGTACCTATTTTAAAGAAAAATGTCACCCTTAGATGGTTAAATTTTAAAAAAAATAAAAATAAATAAAAATAAAGGTTGATTAGGTAGTTATTTCAAAAATTTTGATAACATTAGGTAGTTATTATTAAAAAAGCCTAAGATTATGCACGGAGAATCAAGGATTTCGCAAGCATAGGAGGCGCATAAAACCACCTAGTTAGGAATTTGCATAAAATATGCAACACACTTTGCATGGCTTTTGCATGGATTAATATTCATGATCGTTAGTTGCGTCTAATAAGGTAGAGAAGATTTGTGCGGATTTTGGAGAATCAGTTTGGAGTTTAGATTTATGCCATGAAGGTCGACTATGGAAGCAATTCATCCCATATCTCATGAGGCAACTTAAGGAGTACTACAATGATAAGAAGAAAAACCTACATATGTTCTATTAACCTCAAAAAGGCATAGTGAATAAAAACAAACTTTAATTTCTAATAAACTAACTCTTTGCATAGGAGAAGGCATATTGAAAAAACCTACATATGTGGGTTAATAGAAATCATATGTAGGTTTAGTTTTCTGGACAAGGGTTTATGGATAATAAACTAACTCACAAGACAAATGAGAGGAAACAAGAACTAATAGGAAAGAATAAACTAACTGGAAGTGCATGGACCAAGCGGCTAAATTACAACCAAAGGACTTTATTAAACTGGATTGACTCCTGAAGTCAACAAATACTTGGCTCAAGTGAATGGACCGAAAGTGGAGTAAAATTAAGCTCAAAAGAACATGATTTATCTCCCACTATCAATGGACCATGGAAAGTTAGGCCAACCATGGAAAATACCAACTTCAGTAACACCATTCAACAAATGGCACACACGTAGCTTAAGATGTGACAATATTGGGCAATGGAAAATACCAACTTCAGTAACACCAATCACCAAATGGCACAGACGTAGCTTAAGATGTGACAATATTGGGCAATTAACCCACATTCACTCAACTTTTTAACTAAAACTATAAAGCCTATAGTCGAACTGACATTCGCATTTCTAAATTACGGATGATAGGTGATCCTCTAATCGGTGAAAGAGTCATGGAGGGACATAGAGAAATAAGTGTTCCCCCAAATTGTTTCATTAAATATGGAAGTATACTTACAATTGATGCATTATTACATCATTTCATTGGCGTGGATGAGTTACCGGTGTACTTGTGCATATTATTCACTTGAATGAGGTTTGGGATCCATTCCTTGGAAACACTCATTCTTCTCATTTTCCTCTTTTATTTTATACAACAATGCCTTCAGAGTCGTTGCACTTAACCTGTCATTCTTTTGTAATTTTTTCTCCTAATTTTATTGACATATCTGATATACATAGCCTAATGACTACATATAAGGTGCCATTACCAGACCAAGCTCTAATTATAACAAAGAACACATAACTTATATTATGCTTTTCTAAATTATTTTCTAGTAAGGAAATACATTAAACGCTTACTTTTATTCTAAAGACTATGTATATCATTGCCCTTTTATCAATACTATTGCATGTTTTTTTATTGATCAAATATAATTAAAATATTGCTATACCAAGTAATTACGACGAAAAGTGCAGGTAAGCATTTCTAAACTTGCGTATTGCTAGCTATTGAATGTTTTTTTGTTAACAGATGTGAAAGATTAAGGTTTTTTATAAGGGGTATATTATTACATCATTCAGCACTTCGTACAATTTCATTTTCCCATTAAAACTTAGTACTTCGTATACTAAATCTTTTATTAGTAAAACACTACACAATTGTCAAGCAAGGAAATTAAATATACTAGTTGATATTTTAGGACTTCATTTAGACAACAACAACAAAACTTTAATCCCTAAATATTATGAGGGGACACTCGTCACACTCTTTATTTAAACGTTTGATTGAATACTATCTCTATTTCAAATTAGTTAATCAATCAGAGTGATTTGCACAAAATCCTAGCCAAATTTTGTAGGTGGGCGTAAAAGGAAGAGAGATAAATAAAAAGACTTGTGATGAAGAGACCAATGACATCTTAAGAGAATAACATTTGCTGCATCTAAATTGAAGCATTTGTTTTTAGCATGTATAGCAACTAATTTAACATGGTGGTAGTAATAGATCCAATGTACTAAACAAACACAATTTAAAGTATTAATAAAGCACACAAATTTTTTTAAGCAATTAAAAAATAATTGGAACGAATAACAATTCGATTGTTTAAACTTTTTTGATATTAATTATGAAAAAATTCCAAGAAACTTATGTTCAAAAATAAGGAACTCCAAGGATTGACTTTTCAAAAGTAAGGTTTTCCAAGGTCAAAAGATCAGACTCAAATCCGTCGATCCATCCCATACATATTCGCACACTTAGCTAATTGTCATCAGAGGACCGTACCCAATGTTTAAATTTCTAGCTCCGCCACTACACTAGGTAACTTGCGTGTTACAATATTACAAATAACCAAACTAAGTGACTTGAATCAATGGAAAAATCCAAGCACTAACCACGTGAAAACTAGTACAAATTACAACTGCATAATCCCAATTAACAAATTAAAAGCCGGCAGTACGGCGCGGAGCAGATAGGCAAAATATACTAACCAATTCCGATTAGTAGCGCGAGGAACCACTTCAACGACACTTGATAGCCAACAAACAATCTACCTCTTTTTTCCTACCAGAAAAATAATAAACAATCAACAAATTACATTTTATAACTCCCAAAATAAAAATAAAAATAAAAATGAAATAAAATAGAATTAAAGGCAATTGCAAACCTGTTCTTCTCGATACGCATAATTCTCAATAACTTCATAATCAACGCTTTCAACAGCAGTAGAATCACTCGTCTTCGAAAAACCAACCTCGTCAAATTCTCCCTCTTCTGAATTCGGCAACTGCGACCAAACTAATCTTGCTGATTCCATACCATTTTGGAATTGATTCGACAACATATTTTATTCCCGCCAAAAAAAACCCTAATTTTTTGGATTTAAATGTTTTTTCAAAGACGATTAATTGATGTTTTTCCGATTTACCATTGAAGATTTCAGATCAGAAACGGAAATTGCAGTGGTAGTTGAATGTTGAATCGGAAGTTAAGGGTTTGAAATTTGGAAGGTGGAATTTTGGGAGAGATTAAACCGAGAGCTGTAGTAGCTGAAGTCGCAATTTGGAAGCGAATCTCTCTCGTCACTCTGGTTGTTGGGTTGACCGCTGTCGTTGTTGCTCCCAAAACACAACTACGAATGGTGTTAATTAATTTTTGGGTTTTTTCTATGTTTTATTTATTGACGAGTTTGTGCGTATTCTAAGTTCTACCTGTTAAATTTTGAAATTCTAAGCTTGTTTAGTTTAACTCAATTAAATTGAATTGACTGGAATTAAACTCAAAAGTTTTTTATGAAAGATTGATGAATAGCAAAATAAAACAGTGTTGAACTGAACGAAACTAAACTGATTTTAAGCTGAAGTAAACAGACCCTGATCGTATAAGTTTCGAGGGCCGACCAATAAATCACGAATTGCATATCACAGTGGCATTTTGGGTAGTTGTTAGAAGTTCAGAGATAAAGTTGTCTTTTAATATACACTTTAAGGGGTAATGTTGTAATACAGTTTTCTACTTATTTACGAAAATGCATGTGATTTCCTAGTTAAACATATCACAGTGACCCGATATTATTCCTAAGTTGTACCCTTTTTGTTAACTTTCCGTTAAAAAGTTTTCGTTTTTTGTTTAACTTAATTTTTAGACAATTTTATTGAAAGTTATTTATATTATATCTTATGAAACTTCAAAAGACAACATATGTAACTTAGTATTAACTAAAAAAAGGCAGCTTAATAATATTGTTTATTTAAAGGGTACTGCTGATAATTTTGAAAATAAAAGTATTACTACTTGGGATGATCTAGCTTTAACTTTCCAAAGGAAGTATGCCTCTATAGAGAACTGCAGCACTTAATTAGGAGCAAGATTACAAACTTCAACTAAGAAACCGATGAGTCATTTTATGATGCTTTGGAAAGGTTTAAGGAGTTGTTATGTGTATATCCTCATCACGGTCTTGAGAAATGGTTCTTAATTCAATCATTTTATAATGGGTTAGGGAATGAGAGTAGAGCATTATTAGATTTTGCTGGTAATGATCAATTCATGAAATCAGGAAGTTAATTTTGCATATGATTTGATTGAGGAAGTTGCTATTCATAACTCACAATTTGACAATCCTAGAGGTCATAACAAGAAGGGCAGGAAACATGTAGTTGATGACAACTATGAAAGTTTAGCTTCACAAACAAATTTCATACACCAAAAGCTAGACAAAATAAACACTACCACCCCTCGAAACACTTATCAACCTATGACAATCACTGCTATGGCTGCTCTTACAGGTTGTTCTAACCCTCTTTGTGATGCATGTGGGTCTTTTGTTCATAATGTTACAACATGTCAGGATACTGCAGAGTAAGTGAGTGCATTTCAAGCTTACTAAAATAACCCTTTTTCAAATAATTACAATCCTGGCTACAAAAACCGCCAGCTTTTTTCTTATAAAAGCACTAATGTGGAGAATCCTCCAAATTATGTTCCTTAACAACAACAACAACAACAACAACAGTTACAAAGTTTTCAACCTTCAAGGCCATCTCAACCACCGAGTTTTATTAGGCCACAATATCATCCTCAACCACCACCACAAACTACAAATAATGATATTTCTGAGTTGAAGGCTATGATGATGCAAATGCAAAAGAATGTGGAAGCCATACAAACTCAATTCTATCAAAATGTAGCTCATACTCGGTAGTTGGAAAATCAAATTGCCCAATCAACACCTCAAAGGCAACAAGGCCAACTACCTCCATAACCAACTCCTCAAAATCCACTTAAGGATCATTGCAACTCCATTTCTACAAGAAGAGGTACTTACTATGAGGGTTTGAAGATGCCTATTGATGATGTTGATAAAGTTGCAGTTGGAGCAAGAAAGACTAGTAGTGTGATGATTGAAGACATGGATGATGAGAACATGGTGCAAAAGCAAGCAACACCAAAAGGAGAAAGCAAAAGGAGCTGAGGAAATTATAGATTTGATACCAAAATCACAAGTTAAGTTACCTTTTCCAAATAAGGTAATTAAGAGTAAGAATGATAATCAATTCAGTATTTTTAGGTATTGTTAAAAATTTGCAAGTCATTGTGCCTTTTACTGATTTAATTATTCAAATACCTACTTACACAAAGTTTTTGAAGGATATCTTAAGTAGGAAACATGGGATTAGTGTGGGGGAAACAGTTGCATTAACTGAAGAATGTAGTGATATTTTGCTGAATAAGTCACCACCTAAATTGAAAGATCCTGGCAGTTTTTCTATCTCCTGTAACATTGGATCATTGTTTATTAATAAATTTTTTTGTGATTTTAAGGGCTAGTGTTAGTGTTATGCCTTCGTCTATTTGGAAGAAACTAGACATGCAGGATTTGAAAATAACTAACATTACTTTGCAGATAGCAGATAACCCCAAGGGTATTTTAGAAGATGTTCTAGTTAAAGTAGGAAAATTCTATATTCCTATTGATTTTGTTGTACTTGATGTGGATGAAGATGCTCAAATTCCTATTATACTTGGTAGACCATTTTTACATACTACAAGTGATGTTATCGATGTTCAAAATAGTAGTTTGACTCTAACTATAGAGGATGATAAAGTACCATTTAAACTTAAAAATTGTTAAAAAAATATCATGATAGAACAATCATGCTATGCTATTGATGTAGTTGATGAAATAGATATTGATGATTTGCCTCGATCCTCTAAAAAGGATCTACTAGAGGTCATTTTATGTTTTGATGCTACTTTAGGAGAAGGAGATGTAGAAACCAATGAACTGATATAGGATTTAACCAGTGAGCAGTTAAACTAGGAGGAAAGCCAAAAATTCATTGAGTTGCCGAAAAGGGTCTGTACAATCAATGAGGTAACACAACCTGAAATGAAACCCCTTCCCTCATATTTGAAATATACTTTTCTTGATGAGAAAGATTTGTATCCAGCTATTAAGCTCCTTGATGCAGGTATTATATGTTCGGTTCCTAATTCTCAGTGATTAAGTCCAGTTCAGATTGTCCCAAAAAAGGGAGGAACAATTGTGGTACGTAACGGTAAGAATGAATCAATTTCTAATAGAGTTATTACAGGTTGGAGGATGTGTATTGATTATAGAAAATTGAATGTTGCTACAAAGAAAGATCACTTCCCTCTCCCTTTTATTAATCAGATGCTTGAACATTTAGCTAAAAAAATCTGTTATCTTGATGTTTATACCGGTTCTTTCAAATACCAATTCACCCTAATGATTAAAAAGACCACATTCACATGTCCTTATGGTATTTTTGCTTAGCGTAGAATGTCTTATAGTTTATGTAATGCTTCTGCTAGCTTCCAATGTGAATTCTATAGACATTGTTCCTCAACCTTCTTTTTCGAATGCTGACATGGAAGTAGGCTGTATAGTCGATCATTTATACAGAACTCGGTATGATGATGGGGAGATCTCGACCCTTACCAATGACTCTGTTCGTGATGACCATCTCTTTGTTATTTTTAATAGTGCTCATTGGTTTGATGATTTTGCTTATAATATTGTTGGAGGTGTTATGCCCCCTGATCTTACATATCAGCAAAGAGAAAAGTTTTTGTATGATGTTAGACAATATTTTTGTGATGATCCTAATTTGTTTCGTGAGTGTGCATATGGTTTGTATCATAGATGTGTGCCCGAATAGAAAGTATATAATGTTTTACACCATTGCCACTCATCCCCATATGGAGGTCACGCTAGAACTTCCAAAATGATTTTTAAGGTTCTTCAATCAGGTTTTTATCGGCCACCAATATTTAAAGATGCAAAAGCTTTTGTTTTAGCTTGTGATTTGTGTTAAAGAACAAGTAACATTTCGAAAAGGCATGAAACGCCTCAAACAGTTATATTATAAGTTAAATTTTTTTGATGTTTGGGGTATTGATTATATGGGTCCTTCCCCCTCTTCTAATGGGAATCGTTATAGTTTAGTTGTTGTGGATTGTGTTTCTAAGTGGATGGAAGCAATTGCTACCCCCCCCCCCCAATTGTTATAATTATAATATTTTGAAATTGTTTATGCAGGTTATCTTTCCTAGGTTCAGAGTTCCTCGAGCGGTTATTAATGATGAGGGGACACTATCATGAGAAAATGTTGGATAAGGTGCTTGAAAAATATGGTGTTTTTCATAGGACCGGTTTAACATATCACCCACAGACTAGTGGTCAAATAGAAGTTTCCAATAGAGAAATCAAGTCTATCCTTGAGAAAACTGTTGCAAAACCAAGGAAATATTGGAGTAACAAGTTTCATGATATTCTATGGGCATATAAAACGGCTTTCAAGACTCCAATAGGCAATTGGTACTCCAATATTCTATGGGAAGACATGCGATCTTTCGGTTGAATTAGAGTATAAGGCTTATTGGGCGATAATAGAGCTAAACATGGATACCAAGCTTACGGGGAAAAAGCGATTACTTTAACTGAATGACTTGGATGAATTTCGTTTAGAAGTTTATGGTAGTGCTAAAAATTTACAAAGAAAAGAAAAAAGATGACACGACAAGAGGATCGTAAAAAGAGAGTTTCATGTTGGTGATAAGGATCTCTTATATAACTCAAGGTTACGATTATTTCCTGGAATGCTAAAATCTAGATGGAGTGGACCTTTTACGGTTACAAATGTGAGAAAGTTCGAATATATTGAAGTTCAAAGCGAAAAAGGTGAAATATTCAAAGTCAACGGTCAACGCTTGAAGCTTTATTATGAAGTCGACGTTATTGGATTGGTGGAAGTAATCCAACTTGATGACCTCGACTCAGATTGATCATTCTATCGGCTATGGTCAAGCTAATTGAACAGGTTGTCGCACACCTCTCAAAAATAACCGAACGACTCTAACTAATATAGCTAGGGAAGCAGGGATCGAATCCTCAGGGAAGCTATTAAATTCTATTAGCTCTAAAAAGCCTAAAGCGTGTAATGGACCTTGGTGGAAACGTCGGTAAATGATTTCTAGAACTAAGAAGACTAAGAATTGAAACTAAGGAAATGACGGGAAATTACGATTAAACTCTATTAATGGAAACCTAGGGCTAGCGGTTCACTATGATCAATCAACAAACTCAATTAACGCTCACTAATCAATTCACTGGCATTCATTGAACCAGGGCTCACTAATTCTCTCGAACTTAGACTCCCTCAAAACTCCTTTACCGGCTCTCGCTCGTATAAATTCATTTTTGCCTATTTTTGCATCATCATGTTCTTCAGTTTTGAATAGTCATTGCTAGATGGATGTGGAGGTGCCGGGAGTGGTGCTGGAGGTGGTGGTCTACTGAAACCCGGTGGTTGAGGTGGAGCAAACCGTTGAATCTGCTGTTGTTGCTGTGGTACAAAATGTGGCTGCTGCTGCGGATTTTGAACATTGCTAGTATTCTTATAGGAGAAGTATGGATGATCTTTTCAACCAGGATTATAGGTGTTGGAAAATGGGTTATTCTTGTAAGCTTAAAATGCACATACTTGCTCCATAGAACTATGACATGCTTGCATACCATGCCCAAAAGAACAACATAAATCACAAAAGACATCTGTAGCTCCCGAATGCGCGGCCATAGCAGCTACTGTCATTGGATTGGAGGATGGTGTGTTGAGTTTGTCTAACTTCTCGTGAATTGCATTGATTTGTGAAGCTAAACTCTCATATTTGTCATCTATCACATGTTTTCCTCCTCTTTTAGCATGTCCTCTAGGATTACCAAATTGAGAATTATGAATAGCAATCTCCTCAATTAAATCATAAGCAGCATTGACTTCTTGGTTCATAAATCGACCACTAGCAGCAAAATCAAGCAAAGTTCTACTCTCATTACCGAAGCCATTATAGAATGATTGCACTAAAAACCATTTCTCAAGTCCATGATGGGGGCACATTCTCAATAAATCCTTAAATCTCTCCCATGCATCATAAAGAGTTTCATCTGTTTCTTGGTTAAAATTTGTGATTTGACTCCTAAGCTGTGCAGTTCTCTCCGGAGGATAGTACTTCCTTTGAAAAGCAAGAGCCAAGTCATCCCAACTATTAATAGTATCCATGTTTAGACCATTCAACCAAGATCGAGCTTTCTCCTTTAATGAAAATGGGAACATCGTACGTCGTATGTAATCTTGAGATACACCAGCTTGCTTGATTGTATTGCAGTACTGAATGAAGTTATTCAAATGTAAGTTCGGATCTTCTTTCATTGTGCCTGCAAACTGATTTCTTTCAACCATGTTCACCAAAGCTGGCTTCAATTCGAAATTCAGGGCCTCTATATCAGGAACTCGGTATCCACCTCCCACTGTTGCAGAACTCGGCTGAGAATAGTCTTTTAAGGACCTTGCTTGTGGTGGTGGCGGTGGTGGTGCATCATCCCGTGGTGGGTTATTCT
>PYUH01000055.1:5201793-5281512 GCA_016808085.1 Suaeda aralocaspica | reverse complement strand
ATTGAGTTGCCGAAAAGGGTCTGTACAATCAATGAGGTAACACAACCTGAAATGAACCCCTTCCCTCATATTTGAAAATATACTTTTCTTGATGAGAAAGATTTGTATCCAGCTATTAAGCTCCTTGATGCAGGTATAATGTTCGGTTCCTAATTCTCAGTGATTAAGTCCAGTTCAGATTGTCCAAAAAAGGGAGGAACAATTGTGGTACGTAACGGTAAGAAGAATCAATTTTAATAGAGTTATTACAGGTTGGAGGATGGTATTGATTATAGAAAATTGAAGTTGCTACAAAGAAGATCACTTCCCTCTCCCTTTATTAATCAGATGCTTGAACATTAGCTAAAAAAATCTGTTATCTTGATGTTTATACCGGTTCTCTTCAAATACCAATTCACCCTAATGATAAAAAGACCACATTCACATGTCCTTATGGTATTTTTGCTTAGCGTAGAATGTCTTATAGTTATGTAATGCTTCTGCTAGATTCCAATGGGAATTCTATAGACATTGTTCCTCAACCTTCTTTTTCGAATGCTGACAGGAAGTAGGCGTATAGTCGCTCATTATACAGAACTCGGTATGATGATGGGGAGATCTCGACCCTACCATGACTCTGTTCGTGATGACCATCTCTTTGTTATTTTAATAGTGCTCATTGGTTTGATGATTTTGCTTATAATATTGTTGGAGGTGTATGCCCCCGTATCTTACATATCAGCAAAGAGAAAATTTTTTGATGATGTTAGACAATATTTTTGTGATGATCTAATTTGTTTCGTGAGTGTGCATATGGTTTGTATCATAGATGTGTGCCCGATAGAAAGTATAATGTTTTACACCATTGCCACTCATCCCATATGGAGGTCACCTAGAACTTCCAAAATGATTTTTAAGGTTCTTCAATCAGGTTTTTATCGGCCACCAATATTTAAAGATGCAAAGCTTTTGTTTTAGCTTGTGGATTTGTGTTAAAGAACAAGTAACATTTCGAAAAGGCATGAAACGCCTCAACAGTTATATTATAAGTTAAATTTTTTGATGTTTGGGGTATTGATTATATGGGTCCTTCCCTCTTCTAATGGGAATCGTTATAGTTTAGTTGTTGTGGATTGTGTTTCTAAGTGGATGGAAGCAATTGCTACCCCCCCCCCCAATTGTTAATTATAAATTTTGAAATTGTTTATGCAGGTTATCTTTCCTAGGTTCAGAGTTCCTCGAGCGGTTATTAATGATGAGGGGACACTATGAGAAATGTTGGATAAGGTGCTTGAAAAATATGGTGTTTTTCATAGGACCGGTTTACATATAACCCACAGACTAGTGGTCAAATAGAAGTTTCCAATAGAGAAATCAAGTCTATCCTTGAGAAAACTGTTGCAAACCAAGGAAATATTGGAGTAACAAGTTTCATGATATTCTATGGGCATATTAAAACGGCTTTCAAGACTCCAATAGGCAATTGGTACTCCAATATTCTATGGGAAGACATGCGATCTTTCGGTTGAATTAGAGTATAAGGCTTATTGGGGATAATAGAGCTAAACATGGATACCAAGCTTACGGGAAAAAGCGATTACTTTAACTGAATGACTTGGATGATTTCGTTTAGAAGTTTATGGTAGTGCTAAAATTTACAAAGAAAAGAAAAAAGATGACACGACAAAGGATCGTAAAAAGAGAGTTTCATGTTGGTGATAAGGATCTCTATATAACTCAAGGTTACGATTATTTCCTGGAATGCTAAATCTGATGGAGGGGACCTTTTACGGTTACAAATGTGAGAAAGTTCGAATATATTGAAGTTCAAAGCGAAAAAGGTGAAATATTCAAAGTCAACGGTCAACGCTTGAAGCTTTATTATGAAGTCGACGTTATTGGATTGGTGGAAGTAATCCAACTTGATGACCTCGACTCAGATTGATCATTCTATCGGCTATGGTCAAGCTAATTGAACAGGTTGTCGCACACCTCTCAAAAATAAACGAAGACTCTAACTAATATAGCTAGGGAAGCAGGGATCGAATCCTCAGGGAAGCTATTAAATTCTATTAGCTCTAAAAAGCCTAAAGCGTGTAATGGACCTGGTGGAAACGTCGGTAAATGATTTTCTAAACTAAGAAGACTAAGAATTGAAAATAAGGAAATGACGGGAAATTACGATTAAACTCTATTAATGGAAACCTAGGGCTAGCCGTTCACTATGATCAATCAACAAACTCAATTAACGCTCACTAATCAATTCACTGGCATTCATTGAACCAGGGCTCACTTTCTCTCGAACTTAGACTCCCTCAAAACTCCTTTACGGCTCTCGCTCGTATAAATCATTTTTGCTATTTTTGCATATCATGTTCTTAGTTTTGAATAGTATTGCTAGTGGATGTGGAGGTGC
Organism: Suaeda aralocaspica; assembly: GCA_016808085.1. Classification (NCBI taxonomy): domain Eukaryota; kingdom Viridiplantae; phylum Streptophyta; class Magnoliopsida; order Caryophyllales; family Amaranthaceae; genus Suaeda; species Suaeda aralocaspica. Next base: position 5,279,117 of record PYUH01000055.1, on the reverse strand, counting down.
CGGGAGTGGTGCTGGAGGTGGTGTTAATGAAACCGGTGGTTGAGGTGGAGCAAACCGTTGAATCTGCTGTTGTTGCTGGTGGACAAAATGTGGCTGCTGCTGCGGATTTTGAACATTGCTAGTATTCTTATAGGAGAAGTATGGATGATCTTTTCAACCAGGATTATAGGTGTTGGAAAATGGGTTATTCTTGAAGCTTAAAATGCCATACTTGCTCCATAGAACTATGACATGCTTGCATACCATGCCCAAAAGAACAACATAATCACAAAAGACATCTGTAGCTCCCGAATGCGCGGCCATAGCAGCTACTGTCATTGGATTGGAGGATGGTGTGTTGAGTTTGTCTAACTTCTCGTGAATTGCATTGATTTGTGAAAAACTTCATATTTGTCATCTATCACATGTTTTCCTCCTCTTTTAGCATGTCCTCTAGGATATACAAATTGAGAATTATGATGCAAATCTCCTCAATTAAATCATAAGCAGCATTGACTTCTTGGTTCAAAATCGACCACTAGCAGCAAATCAAGCAAAGTTCTACTCTCATACCGAAGCCATTATAGAATGATTGCACTAAAAACCATTTCTCAAGTCCATGATGGAGGGCACATTCTCAATAAATCCTTAAATCTCTCCCATGCATCATAAAGAGTTTCATCTGTTTCTTGGTTAAAATTTGTGATTTGACTCCTAAGCTGTGCAGTTCTCTCCGGAGGATAGTACTTCCTTTGAAAAGCAAGAGCCAAGTCATCCCAACTATTAATAGTATCCATGTTTAGACCATTCAACCAAGATCGAGCTTTCTCCTTTAATGAAAATGGAAACATCGTACGTCGTATGTAATCTTGAGATACACCAGCTTGCTTGATTGTATTGCAGTACTGAATGAAGTTGTTCAAATGTAAGTTCGGATCTTCTTTCATTGTGCCTGCAAACTGATTCCTTTCAACCATGTTCACCAAAGCTGGCTTCAATTCGAAATTCAGGGCCTCTATATCAGGAACTCGGTATCCACCTCCCACTGTTGCAGAACTCGGCTGAGAATAGTCTTTTAAGGACCTTGCTTGTGGTGGTGGCGGTGGTGGTGCATCATCCCGTGGTGGGTTATTCTCGTTGAACTGTGATCCTGACATCTCTTCTTCTTTATCAGAATTATCGGAAATGTTTAAATCAGCAAATAATTGTGTCAAATCAACCAGTGTTCGTTCGGAAAGAATGCTTCTTTGTGATCTCCACATCCTTCTACGACTCCTCTTATGCAACGATCTTTCCGGTTCGGGATCAATCCAAACCGGCATACAACCTAATACCTGCACACAATCGAAACTCAAAACCGAAATGAAAACTACCTCAAAGAACGTGAAGGCTCCTTGAGGTGAAGAAATAAAACTGAAAATAAAAATAAAAGAACACTTTAAACCCAACTAATAGAATTAAAAATTGCCTCCCCGGCAACGGTGCCAAAATTTGGACAGGTTGTCGCACACCTCTCAAAAATATCCGAACGACTCTAACTAATATAGCTAGGGAAGTAGGGATCGAATCCTCAGGGAAGCTATTAAATTCTATTAGCTCTAAAAAGCCTAAAGCGTGTAATGGGCCTTGGTGGAAATGTCGGTAAATGATTTCTAGAACTAAGAAGACTAAGAATTGAAACTAAGGAAATGACGGGAAAATAACGATTAAACTCTATTAATGGAAACCTAGGGCTATCGGTTCACTATGATCAATCAACAAACTCAATTAACGCTCACTAATCAATTCATTGGCATTCATTGAACTAGGGCTCACTAATTCTCTCGAACTTAGACTCCCTCAAAACTCCTTTACCGGCTCTCGCTCGCATAAATTCGTTTTTGCCTATTATTCAGTGGTCTAATTGTGGTAATCTTACCTCTCGGCCTCGATTTCAACAATAACCTAACTTACAACTAAATCTGGCCACAATTTAATTGCAATCGCTAGAAATCAATAATAGGAATTCAATTAGAAGCCAAGAACTAATTAGAAAACTTAATTTAAATTCAAGTCATGATCATAGATCCCCTAACCCTAGAGAAAACGACTACTCACTCATAATTAAGGGAACAAAAGCAAAATTGAAATTAAATAACATGATCAAGAACAAGAAATTAATTAAAACTAAATTAATTACTAATAAAACTAAATTAAGAACAAAAACAACAAAACTAATTAATCTAGACTAAAAACTAAGAAATTAAAGAGAAACATGAAATTAAAAGGATCGAAAAGCATAAGGAAAGAAATTACCAAAATATAGATTGAATTGCATTGATTGAAAGCTAGAATTCATGAACAAAATAATTGAACCTAAAATTCTAGAGAGAGAAAGTGATTTTGTCATCCTAGGTCTAAGAATATGATAAAAACTAGGTAGGTTCGTGCCCCCTTTACATAGAGTATATATAGTATTTAGGTTTTATTAAAATAAAACCCACGAGAAAAAACCGCGAAGAAAAGTCGAACGGATCAAAATCCGTGCTACCTGCGCCCGCATGGTGAATATTGAGTGAGTTCTGATACTTCTGATCTATGTTGCGGGCGCATAGGTTAAATGGGTATTAAAGGGCTGCGCCCGCATGAACCAAGTTGAGCAACATTTTGACGATCTTGCTTATTTCTTCGCTCGATTCTTCGAATCTCGCTCGTGACTTTTCGTGACTTGGCACGCATCCCGAGGCAAGTACATTTTGACTCGTTTTAGCCTACAATGACTTCATAACTCTCTATTACACTCCTGTAATATATAAACAAAACCGAAAACCACGCGTAATAACCGAAAAAGTATAAAATAACCGTAAAAGGTTCTAAAAGTCAACTAAAGATGCTAAAACCGTTCCAAAACATAACTTAACATTGAGATACGATATTTAATCAAAACAAAGCCATAAACTTAACTTTTTAGCACAAGAATCAATCGAAAATGGGGGAAAAGCACAACATAAAACACGTATATCACTAATGACTTTAAAATAAAGAGTTCCAGTTTTCTCTCCCTTTATACTTCTTTTTGTGTGCTTTTGTTTGCCTTTTGTGTGTTTTCATTTGTTTTTGTGCTTTGTGAGTTTTTTTATAAATTTTTTTGTTTGAGTTTTAAGTTTCTAGAATTTATTTTTGATTTTTGGTTAAGAGTACAGAGTTTAATTCATGACTTTAGACTTAGTATGGTGTGTAGTAGAATTTCAGAGAGAAAAGATGTGCTTAATTACTCATTAATATTAATAATTATAAAAATAAACTAAGTTAATTAGCCTCAAAATCAAAAATTAGTTATAGAGGAGACCTAGGGGTGCAGCCCTCAAAGACCCGTCTCCTCTATGTGTCCCGCATTTGGAGACAGGAATTTCCTCACAGACCTGCATAGCGCACCTACGGGCGTAGCCCACAAACACCCCTTTTTCCTTGCGGGTAGGTACCCCCTATGATAGCTCGTCATTAGTTTTAGTCCGAGTATTTTATTTTTTTGGGGTCTGCCTTTGGTCAATTATCTTGGTGTTTATTTTTATTATTATTACTTATTTATTTTCTTATATTGTCTCTCACCTAAAATCCTACCTCCATTCGTACTCTTAATTCATCCACTACCTTCAATTTTCACCGTCAAAACACAAAACTCCTCAACTTCTATCACTTATAACTTATTTAATTTTGCTCTAAATCATCCTAAATTTGGGCAAAACAGTCATCTCATCACCCTAAACAACTCCCATTAAAATAATTTTACAAAAAACCCATGATCCTACTCTCTAGTTTCAAATTTTTGGGGCATTTGTTGGGGTTTGTTTTTGGTGTTCTTAGTCACTTTAGTTGCAAAATTTCGTTCATTTTCCATCTATTAAGGTATGAGTCCCTTTTTATGCAAATTTAATTGATTTTTATGAAGTTTTCATGATTTTCTAATTTTAGGGTTCATATTTTACGAATTAATTTTATGGTTTTAAACTTGATTTTTGTTGGTAATGATTGCTTATTAGTTGTTTTAAGCCTTCAAATTTAATTTTATGATTGCAATTTATGATTAACTTGTAGGTTTTTGGATGTCATGACTATGATGAAATTTTTTGATGATTTAAGTGATTAATGTTGAATAGTTGACTCAATTCATGTTCTTCAATTGTTTTAGAATCAATTTAATTAATTTTATGGTTCATTATATTATTAATGCTTGATTCTAATTTTTCATGATGAATTAGTAGCTTAAATTTTTTTTATTTTCATTGAATTATGCCACTATTTAAGCTACTTGAATTGAGTTGAGTTACTTGTTGTGTTTTGTTGTAATATGGTAATTGAATTGAATTGCTTGAGTTAGTATGAGCTGTATTGAATTAGAATTGTTGGTTGGAGGAGTTTTTGGAGACTTTTCATGGAGGTTGAGCTGTTGGTGAAAGTTGGTTGCTATTGCTTAATGTTGGAGTTCAAGGAGTTATTTTGTTTGTTGTTGATGCTCAAATTCTTGAATTGGAATTGTTGTTCAATGCTTAGTTGAAGATTTTATGGAGTTATTATTAGTTGTTTGAGAATTGTAGTTCTCATGGTCTAGTTGAAGAAACACAGGGGCCATGGAAAATTTTCTGCTCAATTTGTTTGTGATTTTGTTGTTTGATTGCTACAATTCTTTTGCATTGTTTGTTGTGACGTATTGTCCTTATCCCTAGATCTCATACCAATTTTTATTGGTAAATTAGCTTCTTTGTCTTGTACTTAATTGTGAGTGCACACTGGTGTAGACACCTATATTTGGTCTCACCTAATGGCCGATGATTATAGTCTATGACGTCCCTACAAGTCCAACGTTTAAAAATTGATTGCTTGAAAAACGCCTAGTTCTGTGTTGGAAGTCAGCCCTTCACCTATTTGGTCTACACTTCAAAATCTATACGGGGGTCCCGCTGCCAGCGAGTCGGGGTCCAGGGGTGAAACTTCCTGGTTAGGGGGGCAATGCCCCCCAAACTTTTTGAAAACTAAAAAAACATTGTCGGAATAACCGATGATGAGTTATGATGGTCGAAATGCGCTTAAATTAATTTTCTTATATTTCATATTTCATATTTCATTTTTATATTTATTTTTATACTTCATTTTCTCATTTTATTCATATTTTATTTTCACTTCTTTTATTTTCATTTTATTTACCTTTTAATTTCATTTTCGAAAATAAAGAAATAATTTAAGCGTATGAATGTGGCCGGATTCGACGAACCTTCTAAAAGGGTTTGTTCGGAATAAGGAAACTCTAGGTTATGGAAGTGAATAAGCCGGTTTTATGAAAGTGAATTTCGTATTATTTTATAATATTTCGATTTATGGAAATGAATATACGAAATGAGGAAGCTTCGGAGATTCACCGCGTGAAAATCAGGAAAAAAGAAGCTCGAGCACCTAGGCACCCAGCCAGCGCCCAAAGCACTAGTGCCCTGACGCTCGCCTTGAGCGCCCAAGCGCATGTGGGGTGCCCTGGCGCTCACCCTAATGCGCTATGGCGCTCCTCCGGCGCTCTGGCGCTCGATGACGTCACTTCCGATCCTATAAACACTCCCCTTTTCCAACATTCATTCATCAATTCTAATTCTCGCATCATTAAACTTATTTATTCTTATTATTATTATTAATCAAGGTTGGTCAGGCTTTCAGTAATAAGAAGTTGTCGACGAATTTCACAAAAGGTACTTCAAGTCAGGCCAACAACATCGAAATCTTCATCTTGAGTTCTTCAACGAGTTAGTTTGCATGTTTATGTGATTTTATTGCTTTATTAGATAATTGACATGTCTTAAAATCAAATTCATGAAACATTGACTAATTAATGATTTGACTTTAAATCAAAATCAACATTAGGTAGAAACATTGCTTTAGGTTTTATACGATCTTCATGCTAAGTGTTTAATGCTTTAAATCACATAGAATCCATTTTTAGCTTAAAAGACCTAAAAAGCATGTTCCAACTAAATAAAGATTAAAATCAACTAAATCCTAAAGCGACCACCCAAGCATGTTTAAACCGGAAATTATGTGTGCATTAACTAAATATCCGCCTAGCCTTATTTCTATGTGTTTGTAGGTCAAAACCAGAAATATGCATGTTATAATTCAATATCGTGATTATGAAATTACACATAAAAACAAGTAGAGGCCGCGATACGCGGGGGGACACTGTGACCTATTGTTGTCCTTACACTCGTCCCCGAATCCAGAGATATAAGACCTTCTTATCATTAGCTGTCATATTTTCCCTTGGGCTATGACCTAATGGGGTTCCGCGAGCTCCCGAAAGGAGCACGGTGGCGACTTCTCTACTTGGGTTTTGAGATTCTAGACTCTCTCCCTAAGTCAAGCATACTCACACTATGCAATCAAACTAAAAACATTCAATGTCTGTAAAAAGGGCACGTGAGCCCCCAAAGCCCCAGGTCCATAGTTCGGCGACTTCACTAGGGATATTCCTTTATTTTAAAGGAGAGTGGACGAAACTTGAAAATTCTCGTAATTTGTAATTATAAAATTGAATTTTATTTGCTAGGCATAATGCATGCAATTCCCATGTGAGAGTTTTGCTTTAGGATTCACGTGTTTTATAGTATGTTCTATACTTGAGACACCCCTGGGGGACCGACATTAAGGATGGTTGGGTGACCTACCTAAGGCCACTCCTTAATCGAAGTTCATCCCAACCATTACGCGTGAATCATATGACCTATGTGATTCATAATGGATGTCCCACATGGATTACCACTAGCTAAGTTGTGGTGTGGATAGTTGGACACACCCTAATCATGGTACCCTTTGGACACCCTAAGCCTTATTTCTAGTCACCCTCTTAGAACCTTGGCTAGGTATGGACTTGACCTCATGCTAGGTGTGACAATATGCCAATTTGTATATTATGTGTTTAAATGACTAACTTGGGCATTGCATGCAGGATAGATTCATCAACTTAACTTGGATAGGACCGACATTTGAATAAACAACAAAACTTATAGCTTGGGTCAAAGGACGTGGTTAGAGGTTGTAACACCCTGGATTTCCTAACTTTCCAGCTTTAGATTTTCCGAAAATAAAATATAGGTAACATAAATAATAGTAATTATTAAAGCTTCTAACTAACTAGAAAAAACCAAAGTATTTATGCCACCGTGACAAACGGCTAAGGCTTTATCAAAGTACTACAACGGAAGTTCTTTAAAAAACCAAAACCAAAATAAAACTCAAAATAAAGCTTGAAATAATCTCAAAAGCAAACCAAAATCAAGACCCAAAAGAAAACCAAGTTAAATCTCTATTACATTTGAGAACCGTCTTAACGGCCCTTCAAAACCAAATAAACTTTAAACTTCAAAAACAAAAGTCAACATCAAACAATAAATAACTCATTAGTCCACAAAACCAAGAAACTACAATGCAAGCACTCACACTCCAACCCAGCATGGTTGACTATGCCCACTGATATACGTGTTTTATGTTGTGTTTTTCCCTCATTTTCGGTTGATTCTTGTGCTAAATAGTTAAGTTTGTGGCTTTTTTTTAATTAAATATCTTATTTCGATGTTAAGTTATGTTATGGAACGGTTGTAGCTTCTTTAGTTGACTTTTAGAACCTTTTACGGTTTTTTTTTATACTTTTTCGGTTATTACGCGTGGTTTTCGGTTTTGTTTATATGTTATAGGAGAGTAATAGAGAGTTATGAAGTCATTTGAAGCTAAAACGAGTCAAAATGTACTTGCCTCAGGATGCGTGTCAAGTTACGAGAAGCTACGAACAAGATTCGAAGAATCGAGCGAAGAAATAAGAAAGATCGTCAAAATATAGGCATGCAAGCAAGATGCGGGCGCAGCCCTTAGTCACTATTTTGATCTATGCGCCCGCATCATAGATCAGAGAGCCAAGAAGTCCCAAACCGTGAAGGCTGCGGGCGCAGGTCGTTCTTTTATGCGGGCGCAGGTCTTCGTTTTCTCGCCCTGATTGACTTTTCCGCGCGGTTTTGCTTCGTGGGTTTTATTTTAATAAAACCCAAAATACTATATATATAGAATATAAAGGGGGCACGAACCTACCTAGTTTTTATCATATTTTTAGACCTAGGATTCCAAAATCACTTTTTCTCTCTAGAATTTTAGGTTTAATTATTTTGTTCATGAATTCAAGCTTTCAATCAATGCAATTCAATCTATATTTTGGTAATTTCTTTCCTTATGCTTTTCAATCCTTTTAATTTCATGTTTCTCTTTAATTTCTTAGTTTTTAGTCTAGATTAATTAGTTTTGTTGTTTTTGTTCTTAATTTAGTTTTATTAGTAATTAATTTAGTTTTAATTAATTTCTTGTTCATGATCATGTTATTTAATTTCAATTTTACTTTTGTTCCCTTAATTATGAGTAAGTAGTCGTTTTTTTCTAGGGTTAGGGGATCTATGGTCATGACTTGAATTTAAATTAAGTTTTCTAATTAGTTCTTGGCTTCTAATTGAATTCCTATTATTGATTTCTAGCGATTGCAATTAAATTGTGGCCAGATTTAGTTGTAAGTTAGGTTATTGTTGAAATCGAGGCCGAGAGGTAAGATTACCACAATTAGACCACTGAATAATAGGCAAAAACGAATTTATGCGAGCGAGAGCCGGTAAAGGAGTTTTGAGGGAGTCTAAGTTCGAGAGAATTAGTGAGCCCTAGTTCAATGAATGCCAATGAATTGATTAGTGAGCGTTAATTGAGTTTGTTGATTGATCATAGTGAACCGATAGCCCTAGGTTTCCATTAATAGAGTTTAATCGTAATTTTCCCGTCATTTCTTTAGTTTCAATTCTTAGTCTTCTTAGTTCTAGAAACCATTTACCGAAATTTCCACCAAGGCCCATTACACGCTTTAGGCTTTTTAGAGCTAGTAGGATTTAATAGCTTCCCTGAGGATTCGATCCCTACTTCCCTAGCTATATTAGTTAGTGTTGTTCGGTTATTTTTGAGAGGTGTGCGACAACCTGTTCACCCACCTGTACCTATAGCTTTCTCTTATTCTAGACAACTACTCGCCATCAAAATGGGTCATTGTAGGGCTAGGTAAAGACAAAGCCTTGCACACAAACACACACAATCAACAAAGCTGAGTACATAAATACCAAAGACTATACATAACATAATTAATATTAAAATAAAAGAAAAGTATAACACATCTCTTCACTTGTGCATAGACTCAATTCGTACAAATTATTTATTATATTATACTTTATATTTTGCATCAAATGGGTTTTCTTTCCTTTAAAATCACCCTATTGGGTACCAACTTGGAAGCAACTCCAAGAAGGTATTACCTATGTCACATATAGTGACGGAATTCCAGTGCATTAAAAATAGAAAATAAAACAACGTCTTGTACCCCAATTAGAAGTCATAGATCACTGTTCCATACGACTCCCCCATGGTTCATACTCAAGGTATATACGTGCCAAGAGTTTTGGTGTGAATCCTCTTTCACTTTACGTGATTAACAGGTTTAACAATATTATGGCTCACACATAACATCACATAGAAGCATGCATAGAATCAAACAAACCATATTAATTATCTTGGATTTAAAGTGATTCTAAAAATAATCTTGTGTGTCATTTAATTAAACTAAACTTCCTTTACCACACATTAACTGTGAGTTGCTAACTATTTATCTTTCTTAACCACACATTAAACTGTGAGTGGTTATGTAATTATTTGCTCATTAAACTTTTATTAAACATGTGAATTAAAATTTACTAACTACTTTTCTTGTTGATTAAGTAACTAATCAATTTAACTAACTTCCTTTTTCTTCTTCATTAACTGTTGGCCAACTTTAGAAATAATTTTAACAATCCAATTACTCAAGATAAATTATTAATGCTATAAATGTGGAATGTCAACTAAATATAAAAATTATACTTTCATGCTAGCATACTTCTCATGCAAGTCAACCAAACAACAATTCATATTCACATTCATAACATGTAAGATCAACAACCAAGCATGAATTCTACTTTTACTTTTGTCTTTAGTTGTTACGTACGTTGTATAGTAGTGGTGATCCGCCACAATTTCTAAAAGTCAACTAATTCGAAATCTCCTACATAGAGAAAACTGAAACTAAATTTATACCTTGTCGACTAACTTCTACAACAACGCTAAACTAACTTTTTATATTGGAAACTTGTCCAAAACGTTCCTTATATGGTCTCTATTCAATTCCATACTTTATTTTAATTTTTCTTTCGCAAAACACTTGAATTTCGGTAATTTTCCAAAAATGCCAGTCATGAAATTACGTAAAAACACTTAAAAACCCTTCTAAATATCATATTTTGATCATAAAATACTATAATCATGCTCTAAGATCATCATACAATATTTTGATGCATTTAAAATAATTATAACTAATTATGTCACATGCTATTATTTTTATTAGGCATAAACACGTGTTAATAAAAATTTACAACTTTATTCATTTATTGATTCAAAACTCCTTAAAAACTCATCAAAACTTCATAATTCAAGCATAAATCTCTTTTACTATCTAATACCATCATTATACTTAGGCTTGGTTATTGAACAGGGTTGTCCAATAACTTTTGGGTTGGGCTTTTATTATAGGGTATATATAGGGTTGGGTCATATTTGGGTTGGGTTTTAATAAATATTATATAAAGGGTTGGATTTGGGTTTAATTTAGGGCTTTTATAGGGTTTTGTTTTGGGTATAACATCAAGCCACTACTATCTTGTGTGACTGAACAATTGCTCATCTACCTTGAACTCTTCTCCCACTACTATCTCTTCAATCGACGTATCAATTGCAAATTACCTTCAATCTTCATCATTTCTAAGGTAAAATCACCAATTTGCTTCTCCAATTTTTTATTTTATTTTTCCTATTGTTGTTGCTTTATGTTTAATTTTCATGTAGCAATTGTTAAAACAAAATTGTAAATTAGGTTTTTAACTTCGAATTTTTAGGATTAAGTTTTGTTTTTTGATTGTAATTTATAATTCGAGATTAATGTTTATTGTTGTTGATGTAAGCTGATTCGTTCATTTACTTAATATCGAATTAGTTGCGATTCGTTTGATTTTGACATGAAACAATGTTGATTTAATTAGTTGATTTAATATAATTCTTTGGCTAATTGCCTAATTTCGATTATGGAAGCTTTATTCTTCAGTGGAGTGAACTGTTGCATTTACCACCATATATTAGTTGCATTTATGAAGTGGGTTTTTGATGTTTCTTCTGCTACTGTTGCATTTTTTGTTGGGTTGCTTCATTTATTGTTGGGTTTTGTTGCTTTTGTTGTTTTTTCCTTTTCTCGATTTTTCAATTGTATTTTCTGAAGTGGGGTTTCCTTAATTTGAATCAAGTAATTGATGATGAGGGTTTTTCATGTAATATTACTGTTAGTATTATCGTTTACATGACAAACCAGTCGGTTTAGGCCTTAGAGTACCACAAATCATAAATATTGAATAAAGACCTCTTTTATTCTGTTTGGTGTTTTTTTTTTTATGAACATAAATATTGAATAAAGACCTCTTTTTGGTTGTTGCTCGTGCTAAGTTTATTTGTTCTTTTAATGATTGGTATGTTGCAGAAATGTTAGGTGATAATACTATAGATTCGACCGCACGAGATGATGGGTATTCGGAGTATGCCGCTCCTCAACGTAATAGGAAGAAGAGGTCGAAGGTTTGGAGAGAGCTTGAGGAGGGAAAGAATGATAAAGGTGAGAGAACCGCAACATGTACTCATTGTAGAATTGTGTTAAGTGCACACCGTAATGCCGGAACTTCTCATTTAAAACGCCATTTAGATAGATGTGTTGATAGACCCGTAGGATTTAGGCATGAGGATGATAGTGATGGAGATTTTGTTTTTGATATGAATGAGCTTCGAAAAGAAATTATTAAATTTATTGTTGAAGGTGGTCATCCTTTCTTAATGATTGAAGAAAAAGGATTCAAAAGAATGATGTCTAAATCTAATCCTAATTTTATTCCATTTGGTCGTGCTACTGCTAAGAGAGATCTATTATCTCTCTATGTATTAGAGAGGGATAAGTTGAAAGATATGATGTCTAAAGTGTCCGGAAAAATTTGTTTAACAACAGATAATTGGAAGTCAAACAACACTAAACAACACTTTATTTGTATCACTGCCCATTTTATTGATGATGCTTGGAAACTCCATAAAAGAATTTTAAGATTTAGGGCTTTAACTCCTCCATATGATGGAAGTAGTATTGCTAATGAGATTAGTATGTTTCTTTGTCAATGGGGCTTGGATGATAGAATACTCGCTATTACGGTTGATAATGCCACATATAATGATGTGATGATGTCTACTTTGAAAAGGCGACTTGTTCCTAGGGGAGGGCTTCTTTGTGGTGAGAGTTTATTCCATATTCGGTGTTGTGCTCATATTATAAATCTTGTGGTGCAAAATGGGTTAACTTGCATAAGTGACATTTTGGAAAAAATTCGTTGCTTGATAAAAATGATCACCAAGTCTTCTCATAGGCGTAATGAGTTTTATGAGTGTGCGGAAAAATTTTATTCCTTGGATAAGAAACGGCTACTATGCCTTGATATGCAAGTTCGTTGGAACTCAACATACCTAATGCTTGGCACTACACTTTATTTTAAAGATGTTTTTGTCTACTTGGGGTCAAATCATGCGCCTCTTAAGTCATTTATTCCTTTAGAAGAAGAGTGGGAAAAAGTAAAGGTTATTCATGAGTTCTTAGAGTTATTTTATAAAGTTACTTGTATGTTTTCGGCTGTGAAACATCCCACTTCCAACTTGTATTTCAAAGGTACATGGATGGTACATCGTCACTTACTTGAGGCGGCTAATGGTCCCCATGAGTTTCTAAAAGAAATGGTTTTGCCTATGATTTCTAAGTTTGACAAGTATTGGTCAGAATACAATGTTTATTTGTCTTGTGCAGCTATACTTGACCCTCGATTTAAGGTTAAATTTGTGGAATATTGTTTTTGCAAGTTATTTGGGGTTGAAGAGGGTTTGAGAAAAGTTGAAACTGTGCTGAAAACTCTAAATAGTTTGTATTTGGACTATAAATTGAAATATGCGGGTGTATCACCTGTTGTAAATGCTTCCTCTCAACCCACTACACTTGGGAGTAGAGATTATTTTGATGATTATGATAATTTTGTAAGTAGTAGTAGCACTTGTAGGTCTCAATCTGGAAAGTCACAACTTGATATGTACTTAGATGATGTTGCTCATGATCGAAACTCTGAGTTGGATGTTTTAGAATTTTGGCATCAATGTTCAGTTAGATATCCCGTGCTTTCAATGTTAGCACGAGATTTGTTGACTATCCCAGTTAGCACCGTGGCTTCTGAATCTGCATTTAGTCTTGGAGGAAAGACTATTTCCGCCTCCCGGAGTTCTTTGAAGTCAAAGACTATCCAAGCTTTAGTATGTATGCAAGATTGGCATCGTCCGGGATATGATGTAGAAGAAGATTTGAGAGAGTTTGGTGAAGATTCAGAGGAAGATGAAGCTGTGATTGAAGAGGAGGATCCCTTTTTCTGAAGTTGTGATTTGAGATCTCTTAGTATTGTATCTAACCTTCTTTTTTTATATATGCATCTTGGGTTGTAATGAATTGGAGCCACTATATTATGTAATGAATTAAAAAGAACTAATATATGTACTTATTAAGCTAATATAAAGATTTGAGTAGCTAATATATAGAACTAATATGTTCTCTTTTCATTCATTTGAGTGCACTTGAGAGGTTATGCTATGATTAAGTAAAATCTTTGCTCCATGTTAACAAAACTTGTGTTTGCATTAATGAAATACATAAATGAAAGAGAAACTACTCATTAAGATGTAAGCCATATAATATACAACCCGACCCGCAACTGACCCACAATCGATTATGGACTGACCCTAACCCGACCCTGACCCGCTCAACCCTGGCCCTGACTCGCTTAGCCAAGACATCGACCCATAATTGACCCGACCCGTAACCGACCCGCCCAGACCCGCCCCGACCCGCCCAGTAACCTGGCCTAATTATACATCTATTCTATGCTTTAAAATAATTTTTCATGAAGTAAACATGTTCATAATATTCTTACGGCTATTTCACCGAATACCCTTAAACTATCGCGAAATGCACTATATACCCTCAATGTTTTAAGAATGCACTGTATGCCCTTGAACTTTTAATTTAATTCACGAGGTACCCTTATTTTGTTAAATGTACTTTAATTACCTCAAAATTAAACAATAAAATCAAATTAACTACTAACTAATTAATTAAAATGGTTAATAAACCAAATTACTTTTACACAACCACCACTCCTCCATCACCACCACCTCCACTTAGTCACCGCTGTCGTCACACACACGACCACCAACACACGACCATCCACGACCCCAAATCAAGACGTCAAAGCCACCACCATCTGAAAATCGACAATCCAACCCCTCTCCCTCACCCGCCCACCCACGGCTGTTTGAAAATCGACACCCCAAACTCACCCACCCTAAAATTGTTATTATTACCTGAATGTTTACCCCTAAATCCCAAAACCACTATCACTCACCCACGAACCACCCTCACTCGCCCTAGAAACCACCCTCACCTCCAAAACCACTCTACCTTCTTTTAAACTCATTCATTCCACCATAACAAAATAACCTTTGTTTTTTTGGGAGGGGAATGAAATACCTTTACTAATCTTCAATTATAGGTATTAAAAAGTCAATATTGATCATGGAAACTCTAAATCTAAACTTTTCATGTTCAAATTTTACCATCAAAACCTTTAATTTGAACTTCAATATTGGTGTTGAAACACAAGAGGAAGAGATAAGCTGTTGTGGCGGGGCGACGACAAGGTGGAGGGGGCAACAACAGTGGTTAGGTGACTAATATAATGGTGTGGAGGCGATAAGGATGGTGGTGCAATAATTGACTTTTGGTACTGTGATAGAAGGGGAAAAGGGGAACAAATTATTTTACTTTGTATTTGACTTAATACTACCAAACAACAAGTTGGTTGTGAAGGAAGAGTAGTGGTTATATAAAGAAGTAATTTGGCTAATTTAATTAATTTATAGTTAATCTGATTTAGTTATTTGAGTTTGAGGTAATTAGAGTAAATTTAACCAAATAAGGGTACCTTGTGAATTAAGTTGAAAGTTCATGGGCATACCATGCATTCTTGAAACATTGAGGGTATATGGTGCACTTCGCAATACTTTAAGGGTATATGGTGAAATAGCTGATATTTTTACTCTTAGTGTTCATGATTTTAAAAATTTGAAAACAATATTAAAAAGGAAAAATTCATGAAAATAATCCCAACTTTAGGCGGTCACCTAATAAAAGACCCAACTTTTGATTATCCATTGTTAGACCCAACTTTGTATATGATTTTCCAATTTTGGACTAAGTGACCGGTAACCTGATTAAATGGTAACCTTATTTGATTTTTTCCTTTTTTTTTTATAAAAAAAATTCAATTACTTTTAAATTCTATATTACATTTTAATGTGATGTAAAATTTCTCAAATGTTGACCCAAGTCCATACTTTCATTAATTAGAAGTGTCATAAGCTGTACCATTCTTTTCTTCACCCAGTAACTTCCTTCCTATAAAACCTTCCAATCATCGAAACCATATCACTAAGCAATCGCCACGCTCGAGGCTCATTGTATCATAATCCAATTCACAATCTCGAAGAGCATCATCACGAAGAAGGCGAACTTGAGAGGACGAGGATGAGGTGTCGTGATCTTCTAGTTTGTGTTTTGAAGGTAGACATGTTTTCCATAGTTCGCCGAAGTCGAAGGTTGAGCCTTTGCGGAACTTGGCGGCGCCATTACGGTGGTGGTCGTGGGCCTTCAAAACAACCGGCCTCTTCATCATTCACCACCTCCACCGACCTCTTCTTTATCCATCATCACCACTCAACTTATCATTCTTCAAATTTATTTTCTTGGATTTTGATTATTGATTCTTTAAGACGAGAACCCTTATTTGATTTTGAGTTTCTGATTTCGATTGATTGAATGTTTGTCGTCGGAGTTTTTTTTTTTTTTTTTTTTTTGGGGGGGGGGGGGGGTGGGGTGGGGGTCGTCGTGGGGTTTCAATGGCAGTGTGGTGAGTGACAGGGTGGTGGTGGCTCTTGCACAATTACTTAGATTGCTGATCTTTGTTGTTGGTTTAATGGATAATACTGTTTGATGCTTGATGTATTATGTTAAATTGGTTTATTGGATGAATATTTGTACAAAATAATGAAGGGATGACGATGGAGAAATTGAGAATAATTGCCCAATATAGTGTAAGAAATGTTTAATTAAATAACTAATTACTTGGTGGTGATGATTTTTTTGGGTGGTAATGAAAATTGATATAATGGAGGAAAAAGAGAGAGTGAAAGGGAGATCGGTGAGGAAGAAGATAAGGAAGTAAAAGGAAGTGAAGGTAACACCCTGTTTTTCCTTCCTAAAACTACTAACATTTCCGGAAAACATTTATAAAATATCGAGCCCCAACTACTTGAGAAAACCAAACATTACCGCCAACGTGAAAACGGCTAAGGCATGTTACAAAGTACTACAGCGGAAAGACTTAACTTTTAAAAACAAACAAAACAACTTGATTAAAATAAACTTCAAAACCAATCCCTCTACTTTATAAACAACTTGGAACCGACATACACGGCCCTTCCAAACCAAATAATATAATTCTTTAAAACAACGTAATCCATCATGATATAATAAATAGCTAATAGTCACTTAATTTTTAAGCAAACACTAAAACAACATGAACACTCTTCACTCAATCCACGCATGATTCGACTAGATGCCCACCTGAAACCGTTGCTACTCTTTATTCAAGACTTCTACTCGCCATAATAATGGGTCGTCGTCGGAGGCCAAACAAAGATAGCCATGCACACAAAGCACGTAATCAGACAAAGTGAGTACATAAGCATTAAAGACAATGCAACACACTAGCATGATAATCCTAGGCAAGAGCATCAAAGTAAAACATCAACCATACCTTTACCACAATTGCAAATCATCAAAGCTCTAAGACTCTTAACTTCAGAATTAATTATTATATAATTGGATTTCGCATCGAACGGGCTCCTTCCTATAAAAAAATAAACTGCCCAAAGGGCACCAACTGGAAGCAACTCAAGAAGGTATTACTATGCCACCTAGTGGCGGGAATTCCAGCAGCATATAAGATAAAATCTAAAATAGAAGTACAACGTCTTGTACCCCTAACTAGGAGTTGAATCCTCTGTTAGACAACTACCCCCCCACTGTTATACTCAAGGTATATACGTTCCAGCAGTTTTGGTGCGGAATCCTCTTTCACTTACGTGATTAACCATTTTATAACTGTGTGACTCTCACATAACAAACATCATAACATGCATAACATCACACAACATTTCATAAACATAACATGACATGACACACCATATTAATTATCTTCATTGATAAGTGAACATATTTTATCCTTTATTATTCCTCTAGACCACACATTAACTGTGAGTGGTTACTACATTCTAACAGTCCACACCTAAAATGGAGTGGATAAATAATAATGCTCAATTATACTAATGCATGTGAATAAAATCACTAACTCTCTTGCTCAAAATATTTAATAACATAATCTTCACTGCTCATTTTTGACTATAGTCAACTTCTTTATTAAACAGCATTCCAAACATCCTTGATGTATATTAATATATATATATAATAGAATGCATAAATAAATACTCATGGATTATCAGTATCATGCATACTTGAACGGCCAATAAGTCAACAAAAGTAACAAGAGTCACATAACATGCTTCATATCTATAGTTTCTAACATGAAACTTATATATTCAATCACTACTAGCATGATCTAGCATGATATTCTACTCGTGAATCTTTAGTACTTACGTACCTTGTATAATAGCGGTGATTCGCCACTACTTCTAGAACTACTGATTCGAATCCTCTATAAAACTAAGAGGAAACTATATAAGAAAACTCTTGACTAAACTTACAGCAACTCATAAAACTACTTTTAACTAGTGGTAAACATCCATAACCCCTACTATGTCTCTATTCAATTCCAAACGTCTCTTTATTTTTCTTTCGAAAACTTCTATTTTCATTACTTTCCAAAAATGGCAGCTTTACTTTATTATTTCAAGGACCTCTTAAAACCTCTTTAAAACACTTATTTTGCATAAAAAAACACCATATTAATACCTATAGGTTTATGGTTCGAATTCTATGCATGTAGAATTGAATTGGAAACTTGTAAGTAATAACACTTAATTTTACTCTTATAAACATGCTTAATAAAATTACAGCATTATTTATTTAATTAAAAATCCTTTAGACCTCTCTAAAACTTCATGAAAGCCCTAAAAACAACATGGATTGACTTTTAATAATATACTACTTATATGATTAATTCATGCTAATTACATACTTATAAAACATTAATATGAATTTTATAAATCTGGACAGCTATAAATCACTTAAATCATCTTTAAACCTTCATAAATCAACAAAAATATATGTAGTGATCATAGATGTCATATATGTCATATACAAATATGAACACCTAAAATCGTTTTAACATGTATTTAACAAATTTCAGATTGTTTAATACTTAATTTGTTAAAACCAATCTAAACATCATAATTTAATCTAAATCATATAAATAAAACATGATCTACCACTTCAATCTAGATCATAAAAATAATAAAACAATAAAACTTCATACTTCTCAAACCCTAATTAAAATTCATGATCAACCTTTTAAATCTATAATTACAATCATAAAAACATGATTATAAATCATAAAACAATTACTAAAACATGATCATAAACTAATTTATAAAACATGCTAAGAAATAATTAAATTAGAAGAAAAAGTTTTTTTTTTTTTTTTTTTTTTGTACCTACGAAAATCGAGAAGGCAAAGGGGGAGGAGGTGGCGGCGGACGGCCGGCGGCGAGGGGCAGCAGCGGCGCAGCAGTGGCGGAGAGGGGCCGGCGACCTTCGGTCCTCTTCGTCGCTTCTCCCTTCGTTTTTTTTTTTTTTTTTTTTTTTTTTCTCTCTTCTTCTCTCTTTTGCTTTTGGAATCCTAACTGATGCTTGGGAAATTCTGAATTTTTGGTTTAAAAGGGGGTATTTAAAGCCCCAAAAGGATTTAGAGTTGGTTAGAAAAGCCCAAAAGGTCTAATTGAAGTGGGATTAGTTTGGGCCCATAATTAAACTAATCATGGCAACCCATTAAAAACACTTTTAAAAAGCCTTACAAAATATTTTCACACATTTTAAGACCCTCATGAAAATTATTTTATGACCTTATAAAAATTTATTTCTTTAAAATAAAGTAAATAAAACTCCGTATTAATTAACTTCTTAATTATTTCAAATACTTTTATCCTTTAAAATACGTAAAATGTACGTTAATACTATTTTAATTTTTATAACGTGTATAAAATTACGGGGTATTACAGTCTAACCCCCTTAAAAGAAGTTTGGTCCCGAAATTGAAGAAAATACTGTAGGAATTGAATAGAGCGAACTTGTGTCTGTACGTTTTTGTGCAACTTTCATTAACTTTTTATCTTTTTGGACTCTTTGGGATTGCGTACAACTTTAGACACTTACTTTAACTGTTTTGATACACTTCCTGAGAGTGACTACTAAACTGAAACAAAAAAAAATAAAAACTTGCTAAAGAAAACAAAAAATAAAAAGAAAACTCCCAAAATTCTCTCCTCCCAAAAATAACAAGAACACCCACTAAAAAGAAAACTAAAGGACAAAATAAGGAAAAAAAAAACGCGAAGTTCATGCGCACTCTACCCACCCTTAAGAATCGAGTTACGTCCCGGTAATACTCTACTAACATGCCTGAAATAACTCTGGATAACTTTTCATAAAATCTTCTATTCTTCTGCTTTCCCAAAGTTGCTTCCTCAAACTTCTTGGGTTTGACCATAAAAACTTTAACTATTTTGACACTCTTTTTACGAGGTACCACGAATTACTAATCAAGATTTTTATCGGTCTTCCTCATAGGTGAAGATTTTGGTTTAACTCTACTGTCTCCGGTTGCAAAACATGAGATTTATCCGGGACATAATGTCTAAAGTTGGAACACATGAAACACATTATGAAACTTTGCTCAACTCCATAGGAAAGTAGCTTATAGCTACTTTCCAATCTCTGTAATTATCTCATATGGTCGCAATGTATCTTCGGATCTTAACTCCCTGTTCTTTCCAAACCTCTAAATACCTTTCACTTAGGGTGATACCTTTTTAATAACACCTATATCTCCCTCCGGAAACTTATAAACTTCGACTTCTCTAAGCTAGTTTGATTCGCATAGGATTTTTGCCTACGTGACTGCTTGCATTTGTGCTCGAATGTCCTTATTACTTTGTTGGCAGTATCTCAATTAATTAAATTGAGGCCCTAAAATCACTTGTCTCAACTTATGGTCATTCCCACATAAAGGGACTCTCAATCTTCCTTCCATATAAAGTGCCTCAAAAAAGTGCCGCTGCCTATACTTGCACTGGTAACTATTATTATATGAAAAAAAATTCTATCAAAATCCAAAGCTAATCCTCCAAGCTTCCTTGAAAATCCATTATCACAGCTCTCAAATATATCCTCTATGTTTGATGTCCTTTCGTCTGTCCAATCCGTTGTGGAGGAAAAGCGAAGTACTCATTTCAAATTGTAGTACCAAAAATTCTCTTGCACACTTTCAAAAACTTCGAAAGAAAATCTGGAATCCCCGATCCGACACAATTGGTCCTTTTGGAACTCATTGTAAACCTACAAAATGTTTAATAATAAGCTTTAGCTAGTTGTTCCATTTCTTCCAAGGTTCTTCACTTGGTTATAAAACACCGCGATGACATTAGCATCTAATCAAACTGATACCCAAAATGGTCTCATTGATTATTCTGGGATGTTTGGCAAAAACTAGTTTACAAAATCCATTGAGAGCAATCCCCACTCATGCCTGGGGGATGTCAAGTGGTTGCACTCACCTTGTGGCTTTATGCTCAAACTTTCTTTTGACAGGGTAAGGACACTTGCTTTCACAAACTCAAGCTATCTTCTCTTTTGTTCCTTGCCACCAATACCACCTTCTCTCAAAATCCTTTTGATCTACACGCTTATCAACCTCCGGGTGGACTGAATTGAATATGGGCGTATTCTATGACCTGTCTCATCCTGACTTTCTTCTTTACTCTTTCACATTCTTGTGTTAACCACTCACCTACCCCTTATACCTTTAAAATTCCCATACCTCATTGAATTGAAAAAGGCCACTGCCTTACCTCGTTGATTTTCTCTTTTATCTATCCAATTTAAATTCCTGCTTGATTCTCGTTATTCATCAAACACCGGTTGGGTGGATATTAAGGGTACTAAGCATTCTTCCAAACGGCTCCCTCTTTACTATTTCTAATTCAGCTTTCCATTTCTCTACATAGCTGAATTAGCAACTACTAGAGGATTCACTCCATGTCTCGTCCTTTCGACTAGAGCATCGCTACTACATTCGCCGTTCCTTCATGATACTGAATATCTAGGTTCATAGTCCTTAATCACCTCAAGCCATCTCCTTGACGCATATTTAGATCTTTTTGAGTGAAAAAGTACTTTAAACTTTTGTGGTCGTATAGATTCTACACTTTACTCCATCCAAATAAGGTCTCCATATTTCAATGCAAACACGATGCTGTAACTCGAGATCGGTGAGTGGGATAATTAACCTCATTAGGCTTAACTGCTTGATGCATACGCAATCACCTTCTATTTGCATAGCACACATCCCAAACCATTTTCGAAGTATCCTATAAACAGCATAAGGCTACAACGACCATCTTGCAAGGTCAAAAATGGAGCGTATCAAACGCTCCTGAGAGTTGAAAGGCTTCTTCACCACTTATCATCCCCAACAAACTTACAATCCTTTTTCATCAAAGATGTCATGGGCTTACTATCCTCGAAAAATCCCTTACAAACCTTCTGTAAAACCTGCTAACCCAAGAAACTTCGAACATCAGTCACATTCTTAGGGTAGGCCACTACTTTCAATGCTTCAAATCTTTGCGGGATCGACCTCAACTCATCTTTGGACACAAATGACCAAAATGCCACTTTTCCAACAAAATTCACTTTTAGAAACTTATGATACAACTGATTTTCCTTAACATTGACAAAATTGGTCCTAAATGCTCCACATGTCCTCTCGACACTTTGAGTACACAAAATATTCATCAATAAACAATACCAACAAAACTTATCCAAAAATTGATGAAAAACCTATTCATTAAGTCCATAAAAAATTGCTGGAGTATTTGTCAACCCAAACGCTTACCGAAAAATCATAGTGCCAACCTCGTACCGAAAGCAGTTTTGGTATGTCCTCATAGCAATCCTGAATGATGATATCCTGACCTCAAGTCAATCTTTGAAAAACACACTCGCTCCTTTCAAATGATCCAAACAAGTCACGTCCTTGGCAACGGATAACTTGTTCTTGATGCGTCACTAGTCAATCACTATAATCACTACACAACCCTCATACTCCCATCTTTCTTCTCACCAAACAACACTGGTGCTCCCCAAGGTGAAGCATCTAGGTCGAATGTAACCTCTCCAACAAATCAGCATTGCTCCTTAAGCTCGCTCATTCGCAGGAGCATCCCCTATATGGTACTTGGAAATGGGCGCAGAAACTGGCATCAAGTCTTATAGTAAAATCGGATTTCCGTCTCGGCGGCATTCCCGGAATCTCTTCCGGAAACACGTCCAGAAAATCCCCTCACTACCTCGATGTCTTCTGGCTTAGTTCTCGGGATGTCTCCATAACATCCACATCCCCTCACCACAAATACACAACCCTAAATGGAAATCCCCTCTTCACATAGCTAGCAAATCTCATCCACGACAAGATTCTATTGCCATCTAGGCCTCCTGACTTCAAAAAGCGCAACTTTTTTGCCCTTTTTAAACAACGAAATCTTCGCGGGTTCACACATACATCTAAGCCTTATAAAAACCTCACTCAACATCCATCCCTAGGATAACTTCTAAGTCACCAATTCAAATTCAAAGTGCAAGAGCCTTAAACTCAACTCCCTAAATATAATTGCCACATCTAAATATCTCTTAGAACATGCACTACCTTCCATGACGGAAACAATATTGGAATATCTATGGATTCTACTTTCCAAAACAGTTCTAGTTTGCAAAAACCTTAGTGGAACAAAAGAATATGTAGCACCAGAATCAAACAAAATCTTAAAAAGGTAGAGAAGTGCATAGAGAAGTACCAGTAATCACATCATTATTAGCATCAGCTTCACTCCTTGCCATCACATCAGCTGTCATGCACTAGAAGCTTAGCCGACTACCTCATTGCCATTTCCATTCTTACATCCAGCTGGGATGACGAAGATATTCCTCCCATGTTTCCTTGGAAAACTCTTTTGCTGTCCTCATGTCCGAATTGCCCTTGAATTGAGAAATTGACCTTCATTCCCCCTTATCGAGAAAAAAGCACTGTACTCACGATTGACCTAACTTGTGCACTGCGAAAGTAATGTTTTTATGTATTTGCCCATCACAATCTTCATGGAATGATGTTGTGCACTTCTTACGAATACACACGATTATTAGATTAAGCAAGATGTCCTTAAAAACTTTAACTTTCATTGGCCTACCAAAATTTCCCCTATTCCTGAGAATTATTAAAACGAGACTCTTAAATCCCCCTTGATTCCCATATTGGGATAATTCCCAAACCAACAACCTTCCTATTCTCCCCGAAGTTGCTTGAGCAACTCCTTCTTCTTTTGTTCTAAAGCAGAAAATGAGCCGCGCTTCCATACAATCACAGCGTTTCACACACTTGACCAGCAAGTTGCATCTGAATATCTATGGTCAAATCCCTTCAAAACGACGAGCTTCAACATTCATTGCTACAGCTTCCTTAAGCAAACATAGATAACTCAATAAATCGAATATACTCGTAAAAGGAAATATTCCCCATTCTAGCTCTAAGAACTCATCAGCCTTCTGCTTTGCCCAAAAAGCAGGGTAAAACTTATTACGGAGGGGCTCCTGAAACACAGTCCAGTAAACAGGCAAAGCCTAATCACAGCCGCATTTTGAGACACCACAGATCAGCCTCTCCTCTTAAATAGTCAACCGCATGGTTCACCTAAAATTTCTGGACACTATACAACACCAAATAGCTTATTAAAACTCCTCAAACCATCCCTCTAAAAACAGATGGGTAGGTTCACCATGATAGTGGTGGTTTACTCTGTGAAATTTTCTTAAACAATTCCCCAGCGGGGTTACCCTTGGTTATTTCCTCTTCGGCTACACTGCTGACTACAGTTGACAATTGCCTACTACTATTAAGATGATTTGCATTTTTTCAGCCATTCTGTTTTTTGAAGAGAAGAAAAACACTTCCCTTTAACACTCTATCTAACCTATGTAAGACACAACACTTTATTTGAGCAATAAAACACATTTCTCAATTACCCATAAGGTAAGTATATACTTCCTTAGAGTAATTGAGTCACTTACTTGATTGTTTCACAACCCTTAAATATAAATAAAAAGGCACATAGAATAAAAATAAATTCCCCTTGGAATTTCCCCTTCTAAACAATACTTAATTAAAGTAATGGCTTTATTTATGCTCCTTTCTAGAAAATAATTTAAAAACCACTAATTCTTAAAATTCACATGGCACTTGCCATCATCCTTAAACAAAATAGCACTAAGGAGGTTTACATCCTCAATAGAATAACATATACTACTAATAATAATAAACAATAGCAAACATTGCTTTTTCTACTTAAACATAATGTTCTTAAAGCTTATCTGAAGACATACATATTCCTCTGAGTTTCAACCTCAGGGTCCTCAAAATCATCTTCAATGTCTTCTAGATCTCTTCTGGGTCTTCGTCCATACCTCTTCATCAATAGGTTGCTCTTCTTTTAGAATCGGCACTCGATCCACATACTTGGGATGATCGGGGTCTGGATCTTCCATTTAAAAAACAGGAACTATCCAGACTCAGCTTCATTAGCTTCAGGGACTCAGGTGATGGAGGATTTTCATTAATCAGCCCTATGCTCTGCTTCCCTAAGACAATATAATCTCTAGATACCCATATGAGACTCTCTAACAAACATACTCATTCATATACTTAGCAAAAGTAGGAATCTCCAGGTAGTGTAAAGTGCATCAAATTTGCCTTAATTGTGGTATAGGTTCACGGTCAGGTAAACAGTTTATAATCATGGGACACTCTATGGGCATCTCATATCCTTCTTTCCGAACACATTTCTTGGTATCACAAAAACGATTTTCCCAACATATTGTCCCACAATATTCATAATCTTTTCCAGGTTCCTATTTCGTGCTCTTATCCTACTGTTTCTTCTGGGCATGTTCTGCCGCCGGCCCCACTCTCTCTTTCTTCCTCTTTCCTAGCACTCTCTTTGTTATACTCTATTGTTCTCATCTTCATTTTTCGTCTCATCTTTTCTTTTACAATTTCTATGTTCCTAGATCTTCATTTCTTTTTTCCCCCTTTCCCTGTTTGCGTTCTCTGTTCCCCTTTTTTCCTTTTCCCCTCCGTCGTTTTCTCTTTTCTTAACCGTATCCTCTTCCCTTTTTACTTTTATTCACCCCCCTTTCTCTTTCCCCTTTCGCTCACTCCCTTATCTTCGCTTCCCACACTATTCTACTTCCCTCTTTTGGCCAATCCTCAACTTGCCCCCAGCGTCGGCTTTTCCTCTTGTTTTTTTTTTATCCTTCACCCCTGCTTCTTTGTTTGACCCTTCCGCAGTGCTTCCTCTTCCTTCCCTATCCCGCTCTGTGTCTCCCCTCCTTTTTCCCTTTTTCCTTCTCCCCTTTATCCGAATACTGATAGGCAAGTTGGTCAACATCTGCAAAGCACTGTACCAGATCTCAACAATTAACCAAACCCAGCCAAGAAAACAAAAACAACAACAACCATTCTTCCAAAAAGAAAAGGATTCAATGGGCTAACAAACAATCTGTTCTACAATAACTAGTCACATAAAACAGTCAACTAGAAAACAAAATCTTTGCATGGAAGCAGAAGAAAAATAAATCTATCCTCATGGCCCAAAAACTCTACCCAATCTCACCACCATGATTGTAAAGAAATAACACATAATAAGTACCTTAATCTTGTGTACTGCACATGAACAACAAAACCTTTTCCATTTTGAAAATTTTCTATTTGTGGAACTATTTTATTCTTAGAAATATTGTAATTTTAGACTTTCTAAAAACATTTTGCTCCTCACCGAACTTCCAAAATGAAGAATAAAATGACAGCTTAGGGTTAGACTTCGGCTTCAGACTTAGGGTACCCAAAAATTAAAACATTGTAATTTATAAAACAGGGCTCTGGCTACCCACTTTGTTAACACCTGGTTTTCCTTCCTAAAACTACTAACATTTCCGGAAAAACATTTATAAAATATCGAGCCCAACTACTTGAGAAAACCAAAGCATACCGCCACCGTGAAAACGGCTAAGGCATTTACCAACGTACTACAGCGGAAGACTTACCTTTTAAAAAACAAACAAAACAACTTGATTAAATAAACTTCAAAACCAAATCATGATACTTTATAACAACTTGGAACGACAAACGGCCTTCAAACCAAATAATATTTAATATCTTAAAACAACGTTAATCCATCATGATATAATAAATAGCATAATAGTCACTTAATTTTTAAGCAAACACTAAAAACACATGAACACTCTTCACTCAATCCCAGCATGATCGACTAGATGCCCACCTGAAACCTGTTGCTCACTCTTTATAAAGAATTCTACATCGCCATAATCCAAATGGGTCGTCGTAGGCGCCAAACAAAGATTCGCCACTGCACACAAAGACGTAATCAGCAAAGCTGAGTACATAAGCATAAAGACAATGCAACACACTAGCATGAATTATCTAGGCAAGAGCAGCAAAGAAAACATCAACCATACCTTTCCACAATGCACCACATATAGACTCTAAGACTCTTTATCAGAATTATATTATATAATGGATTCGCATCGAAACGGGCTCCTTCCTATAAAAAATAACTGCCAAAGGGCACCAACTGGAAGCAACTCCAAGAAGGTATTACTATGCCACCTAGTGGCGGAATTCCGAACATATAGATAAAATCTAAAAATAGAAGTACAACGTCTGTGTACCCCTAACTAGGAGTTGAATCCTCTGTTAGACAACTCCCCCCACGTTCATACTCAAGGTTATACGTTCAAGAGTTTGGTGCGATCCTCTTTCACTTACGTGATTAACCAGTTTATAACTTGTGATGACTCTCACATAACAAAATCATAACATGCATAACATCAACACAACATTTATAAATAACATGACATGAACCACCTATTAATTTCTTCATTATAGTGAACATATGTATTCCTTTTATTATTCTCTCTAGACCACACATTAACTGTGAGTGGTTATTACTTCCTTAACAGTCCACACCTAAATGTGAGTGGATAATAATAATAATTGCTCCAATTACTATAATCATGTGAATAAAATTCACTAATATCTTTTGCTCAAAATTTTAATAACATAATCTTCATGCTCATTTTTGACTACATAGTCAAATTCTTTTATTAAACATGCATTCCAAACATCTGATGTATTATTAATAATATATATATAATAGAATGCATAAAATAAATTACTATGGATTATCATGTAACATGCATACTTGAACATGCTCATATAAGTCACACAAAGTCACAAGAGTCACTAACATGCTTCATATCTTATAGTTTCTAACATGAAACTTATATATTCAATCTTACTACTAGCATGATCCTAGCATGATATTACTCGTGAATCTTTAGTACTTACGTACCTTGTTAATAGCGGTGATTCGCCACTACTTCTAGAACTCATTGATTCGAATCCTCATAAAACATAAGAGGAAAACTATATAAGAAAAACTTTGACTAAACTACAGCAACTCTAAACTACTTTTTATAGGGATAATACTACCAATCCATAACTTCCTTACTATGTCTCTATTCATTCCAAATTGCTCTTTATTTTTCTTTTCGAAAAACTTCTATTTTCATTACTTTCCAAAAATGGCAGCTTTACTTAATTTTCAAGCCTCTTGAAACCTCTTTAAAAACACTTATTTTTGCATATAAAACACCATATAATATCTATAGGTTATGGTTCGATTCTATGCATTAGAATTTAATTTGGAACTGTAAGTAAACACTTAATTTACTCTTATAAAACATGCACTAATAAAAATTACAGCTTATTTATTTATTAAAAATCCTTTTAGACCTCATAAACTTCATGAAAGCCTAAAAAACAACATGGATGATCATATAATGTAATACTTAACTTATATGATTAATCATGCTATTACATACTTTAAAACATTAATATGAATTTATAAAATCTGGACAGCTTATTAAATCTACTTAAAATCATCTGTAAACTCAAAATCATACTAAAAATATGTGTAGTGATCTAGATTCATATATGATCATACTAGCATAATATGAACACTTAAAACTTGTTGTAACATGTATTTAACAAATTTTCAAGATTGTTTAAATACTTTAAAATTTGTTAAAAAACCAATCTAAACTATAATTTAATCATAAATCATATATATTAAACTATGATCATACCACTTCAATTAGATCATAAAAAATAATTTAAAACAATAAAAACTTCATATCTCAAACCCTAATTAAAATTTCATGATCAACTTTTTAAACCCTATAATTACAATCATAAAAACAGATTACAATCATAATCATAACATTACTAATAAAACCATGATCATAACATAATTTATAAAAACATGCTTAAGAAATAAATTAACTAGAAGAAAAAGTTTTTTTTTTTTTTTTTTTTTTGTGACTACGAAATTATGAGAAGGCAAAGGGGGAGGAGGTGGCGGCGCGGGCCGGCCAGGCGAGGAGGAAGCAGCGGCTCAGCGTGGCGGAGAGGTGGCGGCGGCCATGCGCGCTCCTCTATACGCTCGATTCTTCCGAACTGCTACGGTTCGTGCGTTTTTTTTTTTTTTTTTTTTCTCTCTTCTTCTCTCTTTTGCTTTTGGAAATCCTAACTTGAATGCTTGGGAAATTCTGAATTTTTGGTTTAAAAGGGGGTATTTAAAGCCCCAAAAGGATTTAGAGTTGGTTTAGGAAAAGCCCAAAAGGTCTAATTGAAGTGGGATTAGTTTTGGGCCCATAATTAAACTAATCATGGCAACCCATTAAAAACACTTTTAAAAGCCTTACAAAATATTTTCACACATTTTAAGACCTTCATGAAAATTATTTTATGACCTTATAAAAATTTATTTCTTTAAAATAAAGTAAATAAAACTCCGTAATTAATTAAATTCCTTTAATTATTTTCAAATACTTTTATTCCTTTAAAATACGTAAAATGTACGTATAAATACTATTTTAATTTTATAACGTGTATAAAATTACGGGGTATTACATGAAGGGTCAATGCAAATTCAAGAAAAAAAAAGTCAACTTTCACTTGCTAATAAATGAGTTTACCTAATTTTGCAGGTTAAAATTGACTAGGGTTCAAAAGTGGAAAATTATATACAAAGTTGGGTCTAAAAATGGATAATCAAAAGTTGGGTCTTTTATTAGGTGACCGCCTAAAGTTGGGATTATTTTCATGAATTTTTCCTATTAAAAAACTTAAAAACCCTAAACTTCATAAAATCATCACAAATTCATACTACAACAATTTATGAACATAATATAAAAGTTAAGATCATAAAAAGCCATAAAACTACAAATTTCATGATTTCATATAAACCCTAATTTAAAATTTCATGAACAAATTTATAAATTCATACTTTAAACATAATCATAACTTTATAAAACATGATTAGAATCATAAAAATATAATTAAACATAATTTATGCATAATTGAATTTAAAAGAAAAGAGAAGAAATGTTTTTTATAAGGTGTTCGAAATTACCAAAGAAGGGGTGGAAGAGGTGGCGTGGTGGCCAGCGGTGGTGCAGGGCGGCGCGTGTGACCTCCGACGAGGAAGGGAAGCACAAAGAGGAAGGGGCGAGCGAAGAAGAACAAGCGCCAATTTTTTTTCTTGGAATTTTCAAACACAACATTTTTTTTCAAATATTAATTCACTAATAGCAAAGTAATTATGAAAATTTCTGATTTAAGGGGTATTTATAGGCCCAGAGTAGGTTTTGGTGCAATTACATAAATACCCTTAATGTTTGAAATTACTTTTGTGCCCTTGTTTTAAAACAATTTAGGAAACTTTGAAAATTCTATTTTTAGAAATTTATTAAAATATTTAATAAAACTCAAAGTGACATGAAATATAATTTATAAACTTTAAAAAACATAAAATAATTATTTTAATTAACAATTAACTTAAATTTCTTTCTTTAATATATTTATTGAACTTAAACTTTCAATAAAAATAATAAAATATACACATAACATATGAAATTAAATTCTTAAAATACGTGAAAATATGGGGTATTACGGTCTAACCCCCTTAAAAGATGTTTCGTCACGAAACTTCATGTAAATTATTGTATGAAACTTGTACGTTTACTTGAAAACTTTTCGTTTTTATCCTATGTTGTTGTAGACTTTAGACATTTAACTCAACCTTTCGTTGAAAACTTTTAGTAAACAGACATAAAACTTCCATAAAACTTTGCTAAAAGACGTAAAAACTTACAAAATTTAGGGTAAAAATGCGCGAAATTATATCGCACTCTACCCCCCTTAAGAATCGAGTTACGTCCCCGTAACTCTACTAACTTGAAATAACTTTGGATACTTTTCTCTCATCATATCCTCACCTTCCCACGTTGCTTCTTCGGTTTCTTGATTAGACCACAACACCTTCACTATTTTGACACATTTCCTATGAGTATCCCGAACCTTACTATCAAGTATTATAATTGGCTTCTCTCCATAGGATACGCGGATAAAATATGTTATGCGGAACATAATTTTGGCGTAGTGAAAATCCAAAAATGTTCAAAACCAAAGCCTAAATCCCCCTCAAACTTCAAGCCTAACACCCTCTTCGAGCGTGTCCAAAGCCCGCTAGGTTGAAAACCCGAAAGGGCTGCCTCGGCAAAAGTAAGGGCAATCACATCAATCACGCGCATTCTCACGAACTATGATAGGTCTGATTCAATAAGGATATGTAGGTAGCCTCACCTCGAGGTCTGACCACAACAACAAAAGCAAATGAGGTCACATTGATCATCATAGAAGTTTTGAAGCACAATTCATTAGTCTAGGACCTGACATAGTCTCGAGTTTGAACCAAAATCTTTTAGGTTACCACGTCTCTCCTGTCATTATCTTCACCCATGAGTCACAAATTGTACCCATGTTGGTTTTCTTGAACCTTGGCCTTTCTTTGAACACCCTTTATTGACTCTCCTATCTCTCCTTTTCAATAATCATGATCTAAACTCTTGCTCATCAATTTGAACTCGAGTAGCAACAAGTCATACAATTATTGTCTCTCCAAGATTCGGGGCTTGCATCGTCATAAGGGTCTCTATCTCTTACCACAAAGCAACATGTTCAAGTGAACAACTTGAGGAACCATAACCGAATTTACAAGCACATGGAAACAAAGATCATCTTTCCAAACTTTGGGGGGCTCGCATTATGAAGGGGTTTTTGATATCTTGACTAAAGACAACAGTCATCACCATCGACCCAACAACATGAGGTTTCAATCCGAATCTAGCAATGATTGTCGAAAATGATTTGTCGGCCCTATCCTACGCACAATCAAATCATCCATTGAGGGCTCTTTCCATCTACGTACAATTTTTACATGTGGATTTCTAGTCTTGCTAAACCTTAGAACCTTAGAATCCATATAGAGAGTCTCATATAGACATGGTTACTCCTTGAGAATATGTTATCATGTGCCTTTAGAACCCCTAAGTTGCATCAAATGTTACTTTTAAAAGTACTTTTATCATTCTCAAAAGAAAAAGGAGAAAAATCAAAAACGAAAAAAAGCGAAAAATCCAAAGGATGATAGAGTACATTGCTTTCAGCATCCATTTAGGGCTAAGGAGTAACCATGAGTCGGTTGATAGGGACAGTCGTATACCTATCAAAAATAACCTACTACTCTAACTATGTAAACAGGGATATAGGAATCGTATCCACAGAAAACAAGCAATTCTACTAACTCTAAAAAGTTACTTTACCGTAAGGGGCCTTTGAATTTTAGGTTATGACTAAAAAGTTAACTACTACTAGGAGCCGAATCAACACAATAAATAACTCTATAACTAAGCTTAGGACGTTGCTTCACTATAGATCAACCAATGAATTGCAACACAATTAATTAACCGATTATTGACTCCCTGAACTAAGGTTCACTAATTCTCTCGAATCTAGTCTCCTTCAAAACTCCTCTAATGGCTCTCCCTCACTTAGACTTATTTTGCCTATTGTCCCTGTGATCTAATTGTGGTAATCTTACCTCTCGGCATCAATTTCGACAATATCAAACTAACAATTAAACCTGGCCAGTATTTAACTGAAAGCAATATAAATTGATAACAGGAATTCAGAAACATCAACAATCAAATCAATCACTCATGAACAGAACACTAGAACCGATCCATAGATCCTCTAGCCCTAGAAAGGAAACTACTCACACATGAGTGAAATTAAAGAAACTAAAACAATAAAGGAAAACAAAACCATAAACATAATTGAAACTACTAAATTAAGAACAATCATTAAACTAAATCTAGAATAAGAAACTAGGGCATTAAAGAATAAGAAAATTAAAACCAAAAACATAAACTAAAACTAACATGAATTAAAAGAACTAGAATTAAAGATTGAATAGAAACCTGAACTTTTTATTGAATTGAATGATTGAAAGAATTCCACAAGAGAACTTCTAGAGAGAGAAACTAACTTAAACTAGGATTTTAGAATAATGACAATGTGTGTGTAAACCTAGGGAAAATTACATTAAGCACATATTCGAAAATAGGAGAAACGAAGCCCAAAAACGTGTAAAAATCACTGTGCCCAGCCGGCTGAGCGTTGTGCACCCGAACCGAGCACAGTGACCTCGGGCCGGGCGGATTGATCAGGGAGCCTTCGGGCTTTCGGTTTTGCTCGTAACTTCTAAAACTCGACTTCTAAACTTCCCAAAGGATTCTAAACCATGTCTTAGCCTTCATAAAGCTTCTCAAAGTGATCAAGACTCTCACTAACTTGCCAAGTGCTCAAGATAAAGCGAAAACCGACACGAAAGTATCAATCCCTGCAATAAATGACAAACCGGAACAACAAGCGCTAAAAGCAACTAAAGTTAGTAGAATAGGCTCAAAAGAGCCCTGTTAGAGCCAAAAACCAATATATAATGGGGGCAAATAATGAATATAAAATGAATTTATCAAATTCCCCCAAGCCAAGCCTTTGGTTGTCCTCAAGCAAACAACTAAACAAACAATGACTTCACCCCTTTAACTTTGCAAAATAAATCAACTTAGGCAATTCCGAGCATGTAAGTTCCTCAACCAACCCATCAAAGTTCCTTGACCGCTATCCACTTAAATCAAAATCAATAAGCCAACCATGCAAGAAATAGAAGTCGATGACTAGAGTAGCTTACTCGGTGTCACTCCACACATATAATTGAGCATAAATAATGAAGCTCACCCTTAATTCCAAATAAGAATGCAAATGCAACAAGTGTTTAAATGCAAATTTTGAGAACACAAACCCACATCTCACACCTCATGCAAGTGTTTAAAGGTAGTCACTAAACCCTAATGCGGAAATCGACTCGAAATGCAAGTAATACTCACTAGCTTTGGCAATTGACTCACTTCACAAGAACTAAAAACATGTACATGCCGATCAAAAAGGTCTTATAAGCTTGTAACGTGGCTAAGGTGATGGGTAGGATAAATTTGGGATAATGTGGTGGTAAATGCGGGCTATACGCATATGAAAAATCATAAAAATGATCAACATCTCCAACATTCAAATCCAACATCAAACCAATTCTTATAGAATCACATCATACCATAAAACTTTACACTTCAACAACTCCAAAAATCACAAGCTTTTCTTTTTCAACATTTTTTCATTTATTTTTTCATTTCTTCAATTTTCTTCATTTCTTTTGTTTTCAACTTTCAATTTTTTTTTTCAAAACTTAGGCTCACGACACTTAGTGACACGTCAAAGAAAAAATCATCACACATGCATAACTAAGCCAAATAAGATGTATAACATTTTTAATTCTTTATTATAAGCTAGCCTAGACATTGGTATGCAGATCCTTAATGTGAGACCTATTATTAAACATTTACAACAAACATTCCAAAATTTTCCAACATCTCCATAACTCCATCAAATGCACAACATAGCATAACAACTCCACAACTCCCCAAGCCAAGCTTGGGCATATAGCAATAGAACAAGGTCAAAAATGGTTGTAATGTGGCTAAAATGCAAATGAAGGGTAAAAAGCTCAAATAAGGACCAAGGGAAAATTTATGAAGGAATGCCTAAAATCTGAAAGCTCCAAAAGAAAATGAATGCCTTTTATCATTCGCGACATGTAACACACCAAAGCCAAGTTACTAGAGTCAAAAGCCAAAACACGGATCATAGAAGCACCAGGAACTAAGCACACATGAAAAGAAATAAGCATATAATAATGTATGCAGCTCAAATCCTCCAGTTAACACAGTTCAAGCCTCTACTCTACACATGGCTATAATGGCATGATAAGAAATTGTTTCAAGCTAAGTCAAGTTCAAGTCCGAGTTGGCAATTCCCGAAGCATAACTCATCACATGCCCAAATCAATCGAAAACATTTTTAAATAAAATGCGGGGCACAGGGAAGTCACCATTCAAAGAGTTTCATCAATGTCCATTGACCAACAAATTCATTTAATTCATACAATTCAACTACTTAACGAAACTCTAAACTAAGAAAGTAATAAACTCTAAACTATGAAAACAATACATTTTTTTGGTCATATGTAAACTCCTACTTCTAACAAGTAGTACAAACCATATGACTATCCTAAGAAAGCAATAAAACTACACTAGAAAGAAATAAAAACTATACTAAGAAAGCCATAAAATTACCTCCCCCAAGCCAGACTCAGCAATGTCCTCATGCTGAAGGAAGTAAAAGGAGCCAGCTGCTCCTCAATCATAGCTCTCCATGAAATCATCAGTGTCGGGACCATCATCATCATCACTAGCACCAGCACCTCCCGTTCCCAGACTAGATCCCTCTCCTGGGTTAAAAGTATACCAGGAGGGGTGGGGTCCATCTGAGGGTACAGCACCAGAACACACAAAATAATCACAAGTAGGATACGTGGCACGAGTGTGGTCTTGCTGAAAGGTATCAAAGTGCTAGATCAGCTGCTGCTGCTGTATTTGGAAGTTATCAAACAGGCTCTGCAACTGGCCCATGGCGTATCTCCAAGACCCATCAACATCATCCCCTTGAGGGGGTACATCAGCCTGTGGGTGCTCCAATGGCTAGGAGGAAGAGGGATGACTCAACCCACGACGGATATAGGCCCGCTGACTGGTAGCAAGGGTGTCATGTGGCTGAACAAGGGGTAAGAACCAAGTCGTCAAATTGGAAGTAATCCGAGTAACAGCCGGGTTAGGTAGGTCGACATAAGCGTTCTTACTTGACCCTACAAACCATCTAATACCAGGGCCCTTAGTTGCACTGACCTAATCACAAGACGTAAAATAATCTAAATCCAAATATCTTCTACTAGGCACAGGATGACGCTGAGAAGCAAAATCAACCCAATAACGACGGGCTATCAGAGTAATCAATTCTCGAAAAACAATCTTGTTGACCGTTGGCCTACCATGCCTATCTACCCTAGAAAAAGTCTTGCATTGTGTTTGCAAGTGAATGACAAAGTAATGGGTGATGAGGATACGGTAAGGGCAAGTACTATGCAAGAAATGATGTCCTAAGAGCATAATTTCCCTAGTAGTAACTGTGTGGGCCTCATGTCGGCCAAAGATAGTCCAACCTAACAATCTATGAACAATACGGGGTAAAGGTTGGTGAATTAAGTTGGCGGATAACCATCTCTTACCCCATCAAGGCATTCCAAAGGTCAACATCACTAAATTCCGGAGGAGCATTTTTCCTACCAACTCCAGCTATATCAAAAATCAAACCAAAATCTACCAAAGACTCATATCTATAAAATCCGAATAAACGGAAGGCAACTCCTGGAGCATGTCTATTAGGGTTCGTTCTATCAGCTCTAAAACTCGACATAAACTCATACATGATATCCGCATAAGTGACAACATCCAAGTTAAAGAACAATTCCATACCCATATTTTTCAAGCAATCTCTAGTTTCATCAAGAATTCCAAGTGTTTGCAATAAAGAATGATCTAGAAATCTAGTTGGAACAATAGGGCGAGTTTTAAGCTTAATGAATTTCTCACGTTATTCAAGCAAAGCAAAACTTACCATGGGAAAGTTGGGGTCTCTTGAAATTTTGTTGTTCCTCCTCCTTGAAGTGCCACTTGGTTCTCCTCTTGACCTTTTAGGACCCATTGCTTGAAGTTTTGGTGAGTTTGTGAAAGTTAGGGTTTTATAGGTGATGATGATTTTGTGGCTTTTAGTGGATTTTGTGGTAAGAAGGTGAGAGAGAAAGAAAAATAGAAGAGAATAGTGAAAATTTGAGATGAATTGATGAAGAGATGAGTAAGATATAGGGATTTAAAATTAGAGTGAACGTAGTATTATTGGAGGAATTGGGGATTTTGTTTGAGAGAATTTTAGTAGTGAGAGAAAATAAAAAGGGAAAAGAAGAAGAGGTGAAGGTGGGAGTGGGGGGAAAGGGATCGTGCGAAGGAAAAGAAGGGGGGGGGGGAGGACAGGTGCAACCCACCCGGCCGGCTAGCAGTGTGCCCGGCGCGAGTGCTGGCTGCTCGGCTGGCCGGGCATGATGACTAGTTGGAAAATTTTTCTAAATCCCTCGAACCATGACGCGCACCCGGCTAAATTTAATGCGCTCGGTTGGCGTGCATGGCGCCCGGCTGCCCGAGCGTGTTGATTCCCTTGAATTCTTTGTTGCAAAAATTTTCTAAGTGTGGGATATCGTGACGCGTGCCCGGCGGGGCTGCACACCGCCCGGTTACCTGGGCATATTGCACTGTGGGGAGTTTTTTACTTCTTTCCTCCAAAAATTCTTCCTAAACCTACAAAACCACTAATACTTCACGAAAGCCATTAGTCCCTCACACTCTCTCACTAATTAACTAAGAGAAAGTAAAACTAAAGTACAAAAAATAACTAAACTACCTATGGGTTGCCTCCCGCAAAGCGCTCTTTTAAGGTCATTAGCTTGACCATGTTACCTCTCAACTCAAATGGGGTTGAGGTTGTGGAAAGTGATTTCCTCAACCAATCCGACTACGTCGCCTTCATAGTAAACCTTGAGGCGATGTCCATTCACTTTAAACCGTTCTCCCTTGTCGTTTTGAACTTCTACGAATCCATACTTGCTCACCATAGTCACAATGAAAGGACCGCTCCACCTAGACCTCAACTTTCCTAGAAAAAGCTTCAATCTAGAGTTGAATAACAAGACCTTGTCTCCTACTTGGAAGTCCTTTCTAATGATCCGCTTATTGTGCCATTTCTTAGTCTTCTCCTTGTATATCTTAGTACTATCGTAAGCTCCCAATTGAAACTCATCTAGCTCATTCAATTGAAGTAACCGCTTCTCACTTGTAAGCATGGCATCCATATTGAGCTCCTATACCGCCTAGTAAGCCTTATATTCTAACTCAACAGGTAAATGGCACGCCTTTCCGTACATTAATCGATATGGAGATGTACCGATAGGTGTGTTAAATGCCGTCCTATATGCCCATAATGCATCGTGAAGCTTGCTACTCCAATCTTTCCTTGATTTTGCAACTGTCTTCTCTAAGTTGGCTTTGATTTCTCGAACCAAACCTCCACTTGACCACTAGTTTGTGGATGATATGTCAATCCTGATATGTGGTAGACACCATACTTCTCTAGCAGCTTATCTAACCTTTTCTTATGGAAATGCGTTCCCTCATCACTGATGATAACTCTAGGGACTCCGAACCTAGGAAAGATGAACTGCTTAAATAGTCTCAAAACGGTGTTAGAATCACAATGAGGGGTAGCAATTGCTTCCACCCACTTAGAAACATAATCCACATCAACTAATATGTAACGATTGCCATTAGAAGAAGGGAAGGGGCCTATATAATCAATACCCCAAACATCAAAAATTTTGACTTCTAAGATACCTGCTTGAGGCATTTCATGCCTTTTGGAGATATTATCTGTTCGTTGGCACGAATCACAAGACATGACAAAATCTCTAACATCCTTTAGTAAAGTGGGCCAATAAAAACCAGACTATAATACCTTAAACACTGTTTTCGAAGAGCTTGCATGTCCTCCGTAAGGTGATAAATGGCAATGGCTCAGAATCCCATAAAACTCCCAATTAGGAACACATTGACGGTATAGGCCATCAGCACATTCCCGAAACAATTTTAGGTCATCCCAAAAATACCGTCTGACATCATGAAGGAACCGCTTCTTCTACTATGATGAAAGATTAGGAGGCAAGACACCACCTACAATATAATTAGCAAAATCAGCGAACCATGGTCATTTAACTAAAACTGAAAGTAAGTGATCATTGGGGAAGGAATCATCAACAGGCACGAGCTCTGCATCTTCGAATCGAATTCTAGAAAGATGATCAACTACTACATTTTCCGCTCCCTTCTTATCACGGATCTCGAGATTAAACTCTTGCAGCAATAAAATCCATCTGATCAACCTTGGCTTTGCTTCATTCTTGGCTAGGATGTACTTCAGAGCAGCATGGTCAGTGTGAACAATCACTTTCGAGCCCAACAGGTATGATTAGAACTTGTCAAGTGCATATACAACTACTAGCAATTCCTTCTTAGTAGTGGCATAGTTAACCTGAGCTGGATCAACTGTCTTGTTGGTATAATAGATTGCATGGAGAACCTTTTCCTTTCGTTGGCCCAAAACAACTCCAACTGCATAGTCACTGGCATCACACATGATCTCGAACGGGAGGTCCCAATCAGGAGATTGGATGATAGGTGCAGAAATAAGTGCCTGTTTAATCTTGTTAAAAGACTCAAGACACTCATTAGTAAAATCTAAAACTGCTTCCTTCAAAAGCAATTGGGTTAGTGGTTTCGCAATTTTAGAAAAATCTTTAATAAACGTGCGATGAAAACCTGCATGACCCAAAAAGCTTCTTACCCCTTTGACATTCACAGGAGGGGGAAGTTGCACTATTACCTGAATCTTTGCTTTATCGACCTCAATACCTCGTTCGGAGATTAAATGTCCAAGCACAACACCTTCAGTGACCATAAAATGACACTTTTCCCAATTCAGTACTAAATTCACCCCTTCACATCTCATGAGAACTTTTGTGAGATTTTCTAAACAAGCATGAAATGAATTAAGTTCCATAGACACTAAAATCATCCATAAAAACTTCCATAATTGATTCAATGTAGTCGTTGAAAGATAGCAGGGGCATTACATAAACCAAAGGGCATTCTACGATATGCAAAAGTACCATAAGGACATGTAAAAGTAGTTTTCTCTCTGTCATCTGGATAAATGGGGATTTGGAAGAATCCCGAATGACCATCTAAATAACAAAAATACCTATGCCTAGCTAGCCTTTCTAACATTTAATCAATGAAGGGGAGGGGAAAGTGATCCTTTTTAGCAGCAGTATTCAATTTCCTATAAATCTGTAGTCGATAAACATACACCTAGGGCTGTGCACCGGTCCAAGACCGGACTGGACCGAGACCGGGTGGACCGGAAAACCGGAATGAGTATTTTATAGGTCCGGTCCAATTTTGGACCTATTTTTAAAAAGTGATTGGTTTTTATTTTATTTTATTTATTTATTTTTTTTTTTTGTAAAAATACAACTAAATAGGTCTTGTTGGACCTGTTTTGTGGACCTGTTTTGTACTTTTGTGCAAATGCAACTTTAAAGCTCATAATTAAACCACCAAATGTCCAAATCAACATAAATACATAATACATAATTTAAACTACAAATCATCTATGGTTTACAAATTACAAGTGTTCAAATCACTTAAAGTTTACAAAAGTCCATCGATACAACAGATAATTATGCTTTGCACTCCATCAACCTTTGGAAATCAAATGAGCGAATCAACGTACATAACATCTTCATCTTCACCCAAAGATGTACCTTGAAATTCTATTAAGATGGAAGGTGAGAAAATTAGAAAAATATAAACATAGTGAACACAATTAAAGAAAAACATTTCAAAGAATAATTAATACACACCTTTCTCAACTTCCTCCAATTCTCGCAAGTTTTCCTCCATATCAACTCCAGTCATTCCCTTGACTCGAAGCTAATCATTTGTGGAAATGCGTGCTTGTGTTGTCTTTTAATGAAAAAATAAAGAATTAATATAGATAAAAAAGTAAAAGAAGTAAAATAATGAACTTCAAACCAAAAAGAATGAACAAATGCATTACCTTAGGAGTTAATGAACTCCTAAATTGATCAAGATGACGACCGCCCACACTAAAAGCCGATTCCGAAGCAACCGTAGACAATGGAATAGCTAAGATGTCTCGAGCCATTCGTGAGACAATAGGATATCGATGTCCATTTCTACTCCACCAGGTTAATGCATCCGATTCTTCATCTTCCCCTAATTGTTCATTTAGGTATCTCTCAAACTCTGTCCTAATATTTGCACTTGTACCTTTAAACCTCTTAGCTCTATCCCTAATACTTCTTGCNAACCTCTTAGCTCTATCCCTTATACTTCTTGCATAAGCTTCCCCCCCTCCCACATCAACATTGTCATTTGAATCAATTGTCATATCAACTCTCTCATCTTCTCCAACAACACTTTGTCCACTTCGAGGAGCAAACTTAGCTCTATACTCATCAAACAAAGAAAAAGCTACATCTTGCACATCCTTAGCAAGTTTCTTTCCATCTTGCTCCCCATAAATATCACAAAGTGTTACTTCGACAACTTCAAACTTATGCCGTGGATCAAGTATTGTAGCAATGTAAATCATTTTGTTCATTTTATCCACATTTCCCCAATATTTATCAAATTTTTTTTCATTGAAATAGCCATTGCTTTAAAATTCTCATCTAAGCTTTCTTGCCACTTATTCAACATGTTATATATAGCAGCAATCTCAAATAAACCTTTGTTACTAGTAACATAAAGAGAACCAGAAATGCGACGAGTTAACAAGTAAAACCCTTTAAAAAATACTACTAATCTCTCGACATTCTTCCAATCCTCAAGTTCGGGGGGCCTTTCATTATCTTTCAAATCATCACCATTGGGCAAAGACATACTATGGAAAACACGTTGAAATTTCAAAGTTGTGTCAAGCATGGTAAATGTTGAATTCCAACGAGTTGGCACATCAAAACACAAAGAAGACTTGCTATCAATGTTAGCTCTTTGAACAAGGTCTTTAAATCTTTGTATTCTTGCTGGAGAATTTTTAACATACTTAACTGCATTTCTAACTCTATCAATGCACACACCATGCTCTTTAATGCCATCCCAAACAATCAAATTAATAATATGAGCAATACATCTAACATGGAGAAATTTTCCATCACCAACACATCCGATTCTTTGAACCATTCTTCTTAAGTGTGTACAAGCAACATCATTAGAACTAGCATTATCAACAGTTACAGAAAACAATTTATCTTCAATTCCCCAACACTCCATACATGACTCAACAGCTTTTCCAATAGCTTCACCTTTATGACTAGAAATTGGACAAAAATTAATAATTTTTTAATGCAATTTCCAATCACTATCAATGTAATGTGCAGTTAGACACATATAATTAATTCTTTGAATTGATGTCCAAGTATCGGTTGTGACACAAATACTGTTGTAATTGACTAGGGTGGCTTTTAACTTTGACTTCTCATTGTGATAAAGTTGAAGACAATCACGAGCAACAGTTGTACGAAATGGTATGTTAAATCTCGGACATGCAACATTCATTAAATGTTTAAATCCTACTTTCTCTACAAATCTAAAAGGCAATTCATCAATAATAATCATATAAGTCATTGCATCTCTAACATCCTTCATATTCACACTCCCATACTTCAATTTACCATCATTTTCCTCATTATTCCCCTCCCCAGGTTGAAAATACAATTCAACTTGTTTTCCTTTACCCTTGTCCTTGTTAGAGGGATTATCAAGACAATTCTCAACATGTTTATTTACATTTTTTGACCCATTAAGATTACCATCAGCAGCAAAAGTACAAGGACAAAACTTACATTCAATACATTGCTCTCCTCTTGCTTTTTCTAACCATATATTGTCTTCCCTCCGTTAGCTTTTTATCCGGAGGCAAAGTTTTCTTCAACTCTTCAATTCAGTCCTACCCACCGCATCCATTAAGCTTTGTACACTTACTGATTTGGAGTTCTCTATCTATAACAAAATCAACGACAAAGCATTTTACATTACCAAAATATTAACAAGATGAATGCT
The DNA here is from genome assembly GCA_016808085.1 of Suaeda aralocaspica. NCBI lineage: Eukaryota > Viridiplantae > Streptophyta > Magnoliopsida > Caryophyllales > Amaranthaceae > Suaeda > Suaeda aralocaspica. The sequence goes on along the minus strand of PYUH01000055.1, from coordinate 5,236,258 downwards.
TTGACAGAAAAGAAAAAAAATGTAAAAGTAGTCAACATTAACACATTAGTGTTTGTATCTTTGAAAGAGGTCTTACATTAACCGAACAAGAATCCGTTGTTATGGTCTTAAGATAATCTACATAAGCATATACTTCCATTAATTAGTATGCTAAACAAGCAAATGCAAAACAAAATAGCAACAAAAATTAAGCAATAATTAGTTAGCAATAATGATCACAATGATTGTCTAGCTTTTTTTTGTTTCTGATTTTTTGATCAATGGTTTGTTTGCATAATGAATGCCAGTTCACTTAGAAGATAGAGTTTGGTAGATTATTTAGATTTTAGAATAGACTTTGAGATAAAGATAGCAAGCTAGGCTAATTTAAGAATTGTCCTATATCTGGAAAGGTTATGCTCAAATTTAGTGCATGTCATCCTACTATTTTTTCTTTTCTTAGCATATGACATCTTTCATCACTGTTATGAAGGAAAAAGATAATTAAAATACATCCAACAATTGTAAGGACTAATTGCACATAATTCATAATTGCATGCCCACGTAGGCCACATTTGATAACTCCTATTATTTCTTCTAATCTAATCTAATCTAATCTAATCTAATCTAATCTAATCTAATCTAATCTAATCTAATCTAATCTAATCTAATCTAATCTAATCTAATCTAATCTAATCTAATCTAATCTAATCTAATCTAATCTAATCTAATCTAATCTAATCTAATCTAATCTAATCTAATCTAATCTAATCTAATCTAATCTAATCTAATCTAATCTAATCTAATCTAATCTAATCTAATCTAATCTAATCTAATCTAATCTAATCTAATCTAATCTAATCTAATCTAATCTAATCTAATCTAATCTAATCTAATCTAATCTAATCTAATCTAATCTAATCTAATCTAATCTAATCTAATCTAATCTAATCTAATCTAATCTAATCTAATCTAATCTAATCTAATCTAATCTAATCTAATCTAATCTAATCTAATCTAATCTAATCTAATCTAATCTAATCTAATCTAATCTATTCTAATCTAATCTAATCTAATCTAATCTAATCTAATCTAATCTAATCTAATCTAATCTAATCTAATCTAATCTAATCTAATCTAATCTAATCTAATCTAATCTAATCTAATCTAATCTAATCTAATCTAATCTAATCTAATCTAATCTAATCTAATCTAATCTAATCTAATCTAATCTAATCTAATCTAATCTAATCTAATCTAATCTAATCTAATCTAATCTAATCTAATCTAATCTAATCTAATCTAATCTAATCTAATCTAATCTAATCTAATCTAATCTAATCTAATCTAATCTAATCTAATCTAATCTAATCTAATCTAATCTAATCTAATCTAATCTAATCTAATCTAATCTAATCTAATCTAATCTAATCTAATCTAATCTAATCTAATCTAATCTAATCTAATCTAATCTAATCTAATCTAATCTAATCTAATCTAATCTAATCTAATCTAATCTAATCTAATCTAATCTAATCTAATCTAATCTAATCTAATCTAATCTAATCTAATCTAATCTAATCTAATCTAATCCACTTACTTTCAAATTGAATATAACTCAAAAGTCACAAATCACATAACACAAATGAAATTAATTCAAACATTTTCATCTAAAAATAACCACGAAATCAGTTAATTCAAACTTCCAAAAACAGAAATTGCAGCAATAATAAACGCAAAATGGACTCGGTGACTGCCCATAAACGCAGTAAATCATAAACGCCAATCCTAATTAAGCTTCGCAATTCGGAGTTCAGCAAATCAACTTATAAGCTAATCAATAAAACAAAACAACAAACAGAAATCAATAGCATACGACTTTCGGAGCAATGATGAATACAATTGCCAGCAATACAACACTTGCAGGAGTCTATTTCACATTTTCACATGTCAGCTGCAAATAATAACAACAACTCAAAAGAGCTAAAGGTGAATGATCAAATATTTATTCAAACAAACAATACAAAATCACAACAATTACAGTCAATTGAAACATCATTCGTAAAATTAAACAAAAATATAAATATATACCTACGAACAGGAAGACCACCAAGAAGCTTGTAACGAAGAGATTTTTTCGAAGATTAAATAAGACGAAGACGAACGAATGAAGACGAAGATAAAGAACGAAGAGGAAGACGAAGAGAGGAAGATGAAGAGAGTTTTTTCTGTGGTTTTTTGTAGGGTTTTGAGGGAGTTGGACTTTTGGGTTAATTAGGTTATTTGAGTGGAGTCTCACTATTAGGTTATTTAGGGTTTTAGTTTACATGTATTCCGGGTTTTCGGTCAAGACTGGACTGGAAACTCGGAATTACCATTTTGGTTGGACCGAATTCCGGTCCGGTCTATTTTCCGGTCCGGTCCAGGCCTAAATACAGTTTGGACTGTATTGTGCACAGCCCTACATACACCTACCTGTGACAACTCTAGTGGGGATTAGTTCATTTTATCATTACGAACAACAATGGTCCCACCTTTCTTAGGTACTACCTGAACTGGACTGACCCACTTAGAATCAGGAATAGAATAAATGATACCAGCATCAAGTAATTTAATGACCACTTTTTTAACAACTTCTGCATGTTAGGATTCAAACGACGCTGACCCTATATACATGGTTTATGACTTGGACTAATACCAGTTAGGTCATCTATAGTGTAACCAATAGCCTTCTTATGACATTTAAGCGCAGATAACAATTTCTCAAGTTGACTATCAGTAAGTGAAGCATTAATAATAACTGGATATAGCTCTTTTTCATCTAGAAATGTATATTTAAAATTAGAGGGAAGAGGTCTCATCTCAGGTTATGTTACCTCCTTTACCGAACAAACATCCTGGGGCAGCTTCAAGAATTGCTAATTGCTCCCTGAATTAAAGTCCACTCCTGAAAGGTCCTGAATTAGCTCATCTGATTCCTTATTGCCTTCACCTGAAATCACATCCAAACACAAAATAGCCTCCAGAAGATCCTTTTTAAGGGATCGAGGCAAGTCACCACAAACAATCTCTTGAATAATATCAATTCTATAACAGGATTGTTCTAACATAGGACTTTTCAATGCACTATCAACGTTAAAGGTAACCTTGTCATCACCTACAGAAAGAGTCAAACTTCCATTCTTTACAACAATAACAGCTCCTGCAGTATTTAAGAATGGCCTACCAAGAATAATAGGGATGTGTGCATGCTCCTCCATATCTAATACCACAAAATCTACGGGAATGAAAAACTTCCCAACTCTTACTGGGACATCCTCTAAAATACCTTTTGGGCATTTCACAGTTCTATCTGCCATCTACAAGGTAATGTTAGTAAACTTTAAAGAACCCATATCTAATTTCTTGCAAATAGACAACGGCATAACACTAACACTGGCCCCTAATCACATAAATCATTATCAATAAAAAGTTGGCCAATGTTACAAGGTATCGAAAAACTTCCGGGATCCTTGAGTGTTTAGGGGGAGACTTATTCTGCAAAATAACACTACATTCTTCAATTAGAGCAATAGTCCCACTGAACTCAATTCCCGCTTCCTGTACAATATGTCTTTCAAAAATTTAGTATATGTAGGTACCTAAGTAATCAAGTCAGTAAAAGGCATAGTAACCTGCAAATTCTTAACAAGATCGAGAAACTTACGGAAGTGATTGTCATTCTTACTCCTGTCTACCCTATGCGAAAAGGGTAGTGGCACCTTGGGAGGTGTCAATGTGTGAACTAGCTTTTCAGCTACCGGAGCTCTCTTCTCCGTGGCATCTTTCTCCTTAGAAGGTGTTGGCTCTGCGATCTCCTCAATCACCACATTGCTGGTCTTGCCAGTCTGCACTCCTATCTATAAATCAGCATCATCAGTGGGCATCAAAGGACCTTCATAGCGGGTCCCTCATCTGGTAGTGATGGAGTTGCAATATTCTTTCTGAGCTAGTGGATTTGGTTGAGGAGGTAGTTGACCCTGCTGCCATTGAGCTATGGAATATACAATCTGAGCTAGCTGGGTTTCTAGTTGCTTGTTGTGAGCCTGCATTGCCTCCATATTCTTCTGCATCTGCAGCATCATATTCTTCGACTCTGAAATTTCACCAATAGGTTGAGCTGGTGGTGCTGACAATGGTGGTTTACTGAAGCCTGGTGGGTGTGGTGGTGCAAATCGTTGCAGCTGCTGGTAAACCTGCTGAGGTGGTATAGTTTGATGTGGATTCTGCACATTATTGTTGTTCTTGTAGGAAAAGTACGGATGATCCTTCCACCATGGATTGTATGTATTAGAGAACGGATTGTTCTTGTAGGCTTGGAAGGCACACACTTGCTCTACCGAACTATGACATGATTGTGAACTGTGACCGAATGAACCACAGGAATCGTAGAAAGGCTCAATATATCCCGAGAGTGCAGCCATCGCAGCTACAGGTGATGGTGGAGGAGTTGTAGTACTAATCTTGTCGAGCTTTTGGCTTATGGTATTGATCAGTGAAGCTAAACTTTCGTATTTATCATCAACCACATGCTTTCCAGCTTTCTTCGAATGTCCTCTGGGATTGTCAAACTGTGAATTATGAATAGCAATTTCTTTGATCATCTCATATGTTGCATTAACTTCTTGGTTCATGAAAGGACCACTGGCAGCTGAATCTACCAATGTCCGACTCTCATTCCCTAAACCGTAGTAGAATGACTGGACCAGGAACCACTTCTCAAGACCGTGATGTGGGCACAATCTCAATAGAACCTTGAATCTCTCCCATGCTTCATACAATGTCTCATCTGACTCCTGGTTAAAATTCGTGATCTTACTCCGAAGGGTTGCAGTTCGCTCTGGAGGGTAATATTTCCTTTGAAATGCAAGAGCCAACTCTTCCCAACTGTTGATGTTATCCATATTAAGACTGTTCAACAATGTACGAGCCTTTTCTTTCAATGAGGACGGGAACATCATCCTTCAAATGTAGTCCTAAGAAACCCCGACATGCTTGATCGTACCACAATACTGGAGGAAATTATTCAAGTGCAACATCGGATCCTCCATTAAAGTTCCTACAAATTGATTTCTTTCCACCATATTCACCAGAGCTGGTTTCAGCTCAAAATTTAAAGCCTCTGTATCAGGGAACCGATAACCACCTCCAACTGTTGCAGAACTGGATTGTGAATAATCCTTCAACGATTGTGGTTGCGGTGGTGGCGGCTGTGCATCATTATTCGGTATGTTGTTATCATTAATATGTGACTCTGCCATTTCTTCCCTATCAGAATTCCAGAAATGCTCAAATCAGAAAAGAGTTGTGACAAATCCGATAGTATCCTTTCAGAAAGAATAACTCTCCACAATCTCCACTTCCTCCTACGACTTCGCTTATGCAATGACCATTCTGGTTCAGGATCAATCCAAACCTAGTACCTGCACACAAACTGAAACTGTGGATATCCGTAAGAACTGTCTCAAATAACAGTGGGTTCGTTGAGACAAAATATAAAAAAAACAGAAATAGGACAAAATAACCCGATTAGTAGAAAGTAAACAATTGCCTCCCCGGCAACGACGCCAAAATTTTGTAGGGACAGTCGTATACGTATCAAAAATAACCTACTACTCTAACTATGTAGACATGGAAGTAGGGATCGTATCCACAAGGAAGCAACCAATTCTACTAACTCTAAAAGTTACTCTACCATAAGGGGCCTTTGAATTTTGGGTTTTGACTAAAAAGTTAACTACTACTAGGAACAGAAACAACACAGTAAATAAATCTATAACTAAGCCTAGGACGTCGGTTCACTACAGATCAACCAATGAATTGCAACACAATTAATTAACCGATTATTGACTCTGTGAACTAAGGTTCACTAATTCTCTCGAATCTAGTGTCCTTCAAAACTCCTCTAATGGCTCTCGCTCACTTAGACTGGTTTTGCCTATTGTCCCTGTGGTCTAATTATGGTAATCTTACCTCTCGGCATCGATTTCGACAATATCAAACTAACAAAAAAAGCTGGCCAATATTTAACTGAAAGCAATATAAGTTGACAACAGGAATTCAGAAACATCAACAATCACATCAATCAATCATGAACAGAACACTAGAAGCGATCCGTAGATCCCCTAGCCCTAGAAAGGAAACTACTCACACATGAGTGAAATTAAAGAAACTAAAATAATAAAGGAAAACAAAACCATAAACATAAACGAGATTAATAAATTAACAACAATCATTAAACTAAATCTAAAACAAGAAACTAGGGCATAAAAGAATAAGAAAATTAAAACCAAAAACATAAACTAAAACAAAAACTAAAACTAACATGAATTAAAAGAGATAGAATTAAAGATTGAATAGAAATCTGAACTTTTTAGAATTGAATGATTGAAAGAATTCCACAAGAGAACTTCTAGAGAGAGAAACTAACTTAAACAAGGATTTTAGAACAATGACAATGTGTGTGTAAACCTAGGGAAAATTACATTAAGTACATAGTTGAAAATAGGAGAAACGAAGCCCAAAAACGTGTTAAAATCACTGTGCCTAGCCGGCCGGGCATGGTGCACCCGAACTGGGCACAGTTACCTCTGGTCAGGCGGACTGATTAGGGAGCCTTCGGGCTTTCGGCTTCGCTCGTAACTTCTAAAACTCGACTTCTAAACTTCCCAAAGGCTTCTAAACAATGTCCTAGCCTTCTCAAAGCTTCTCAAAGTGGTCAAGACTCTCACTAACTTACCAAGTGCTCAAGATAAAGCGAAAACCGACACGAAAGTATCAATTCCTGCAATAAATGACAAACCGAAACAAAAAGGACAAAAAGCAACCAAAGTTAGTAGAATAGGCTCAAAAGAGCCTTGTTAGAGCCAAAAACCAATATAAAATGGGGACAAATCATGAATATAAAATGAACTTATCATAGGTCATGCATCAAATTAAATTCAATGATTTATAAACCATGATTCATTTTCAAAATCTAAGACCACTTCATTCTTGTACAGGATAGAGTCATCAAAATCCACCTGGCCTCTCCACAACAGGGCCGACAATCGAATCTAAAGTTTGGGTCATAGGACGTGGTGGGAGTCTAGTTTGAAGTGATCATCTAGTGTGCTATTTGGAAACCCATTTCAAGGTAAAGTGTGGTTCATTCACCCTCTCGTAAATGGCTAAAAATTTTACTCCAAACACTATTTTAGCCCAACTTGGAGGGTTAAAAGAAGGTCTTGAGTCTCTACCACCCAAGTGAACAACCTCCAAAAAGAGAAAATCACCACTCAAGACATCGAAAAGCTTGTAAAACAAATGAACAACAATGATTTTTACCATGATCCTCCTCCTCTTGACCAAAATGTGGTTGACTTAATCCCCAAGAATATAACCATAGTACATCTCTCTGATTTCAAATACACTAATGAACCTAAGAATTTCCTTAAGGATTTCAAATTCATCAATAGCTTTAAGAAACTCAATGTGAAGCTCAATCCTAGGATCTTCCTCATGGCACTTGAGTTGGCTCCTCAAACATAGTTCTTCTCTCTCTCGGAAAAATACACTGAAACATGGGAAGATATCACTCATGCATTCATGAACCACTACAAGAGTAACACCCAGGTCACCACTTCTCAAAGGGAACTTGAAATCATTGAACAAGGGTATAATGAAGGCTTTACAACTTAACTAGCCTGTTGGAAGGGATTGTAGCTAGAATGGTGACTACCCCTCCCGAAGAAGAGATGGTTAAGATGTTTATTTCCTACCTACTTCCCGAGTACAAGGATCATCTCAAATATTTAGGCCTTGAAACCCTTGAGCAAGTTTAACTCATTAGTATTGAAATCAAAGATGAATTGAGGAAGGGGGACAGCATGATACGACAATGTTATGATGACATTTGGGAGGACGGCACCACTAGTTCTTTAGGGAATTCCGAGGAGGATTAGTGAATTCATAGGTCAACAAGCTAGGTAACCATCTAGTGCCTGCATTCGAGGTAAATAAGAGCATCATGAGCAAGAGTCCTTACTTTTCTTTATGTTTAGGACGAGTCGGAGAGTCCTTCCACCTAGGATTTTGTGTTTCCCTTTGTTTTAATGTATCAGAGTCTATGTCATAATGATTAGGTAATCTCTTTTATGTAGCCTCCATCCACTAGTTTCTCAGGTTGTAACCTTCATCTTGTAGCTTTTCAAGTTTAATTCATAAAATTCCTTTTTTCCTTATTTCTTATCCTTTCATTATGCTTCAAACAATTAATTATCCCAATTCATGCTCAAGAGAGTTCCTTCTTCCACGACATCATCTAAACAATCTCCTCTTCCCCCTTTACTTCATAATCAACCTCCCTTACAACCCATCTTTAGCTTTCTTATAAGTTGACTATTTTTCCTCATTTGCCTTAACCTTTGCTGCATAGAAAAAGACATGTGCTAAAAAAATGAGAGAGATAGAAACAGAAGAAATTCTCAAGATGAAATAAAGTGCAAAAGTTCAAAAAAGTTGTAGTCAAAAAAATAATATGTGCAAGCAAAATCCAAAATCTATGTTAAGTCAAGCTTGTTCTAGAAAAAGTCAACGCACGTCTACACACCATTCCTCAAACCTTACGCCTTTTAGTCTACATCCAATACATTCCATATCTTACTCAAGCCTTCACATCAAAGCCTTTTCTCACATCATGTCCAAATCCATTCAAAAACATTCAAACCTCCCGAAAGCTTTTCAAATCCAAGTCCCTCATCATATGTCAAGCCTTCGACACCATATCTCATGCTTAGTCCATTCTCAAAATGCAACTCTCCTTCGATACTTCAAATTTAGCATCTCTCTTTGAGCATTGTCTAAAGCCCGCTAGGTTGAAAACTCGAAAAGGAGACCTAGGCAAAAGTTAGGGCATAATCACATCTCTTGCACACACACATGAACTACGACGGTTTGATTCCATTAGGATACGTAGGTAGCCTCACCTCGAGGTTCGACCACACTAATAAAAATAATATGAGGTCATACCCATCATCATGGATATTTGAAGCACAATTCTTTAGTATAGAAACAGGCATAGACTCAAGTTTAAACCAACATCTCTTAGCCAACCACATCAATTCCCCCATCATTTTCACCTTTGAGTCATAAATTTGTCCCTTTCTCTTTTTCTGATCTTTAGCCCTTTTCTTTCTTATCCCTTAGGGTCTCTCAAATTCTTCCTTTACTATCATCATTTGGTTCTTGCTCATCAAGCTCAACTCGTGTTATTAGATGTAGTATTAGTTTGCACAAAAGTCTTCCAAGGTTGACTTAAGTGCCCAACTTAAGCAATCACAGTGAAAAACCATTGTCAAGTTTGCAACCACATTCACCCTCACATCAATGATCACTTTTACAGACTCAGAGGGCTCCCATGAGCTCCTATATCATGACTTTCCCAAAGTAACAGCTATCATGCACTACCAACTCGATAACGTAAGGGTTTATTTCACTTGTGAGTCCGTGACCATGCCCTTGAGGGTTACCCTTTTAACATACATCATGATACCCCTTTCACCTCAACGTGGGGGATACCCTTGATGATTGTATTTTGAGAGTCCATCTATTAACAATTCAAGTCGGTCTTGTAACACTTGCTATCACTTCTTCACCCACTCAGGCGGTTCACGTTATCACAAGAGCTCTCGTGTGTTCTTATTATCACATCCCTTTAGAATCTTCATGCTCAAGTGCCCTACTTAAATAGCCATAATTCATTACCTCAAATATTTCATCCACCCCACTTAGTCTCAAAATCACAAGCCATTCGCCATTTAACTCCAAGCAAATACAAAAGTTCACTTTTAACCTCACAAGCACCCCATGAGGTTATTATTTTATCATAAATTATATTGTGCTTTCTAATGCCTCTCGTTTGAGTTTAGGAGGGATATCATTTCATGCCGGGGGATCAAATCCCAAATAATCCTTCCCATATACCTGTGGCGGCTCTATATTGTGTATCTTTTATGATTGAATCAATATGTGTTTACACCCTTGATTGTCTATTGCATTAGAGTAGGTCCATTAGGTACTATCATTGTAACTATCCTTTAAATATGTACATTCATTACATTTCATATAGGACCACATGCATACATGAGTTAATGTAATATAAATCAAAAGTAAAAACCAATATTCATATGGGGTCACCCCACAAGCAAGGCTAGGGCCCATATCCCATGGCATGTCACAGATTAGCAGTTGGGGGCTACTCTCCATCAGTGCTCTCAATCAAGGTAGCACGACAAAGCATTATGGCATCAAGAAGTAGCTTCATTAATCAATCATTAGTCTTCAAAAGTTCTTCCTTCGACCTAGCATCATCAAGCAACATGAGTTGAGTATCCATCTGGTACCAAGCATCTACATCAGGAGAACATGCAAAGTCACTAGGCGCCTAGCCTAGCAACCAAGGTTTGGCTGCACTAGCCAACATTCATATATCTCTAAGCTCCACAAAAGAATTAAGCTCCACAAAAAGCTACCTCCACAAAAATAACTTCCCAATTTGCATCCCACTAATTCCCAACAAAGTGATCTCATATTCTCATGACCTTAAAAATTAAATTTCCAAAAGGAAGTCAAGCTCAAAGTCAAAGCTTCCTTATGGCAAGTCAATTTACTTATAAGCGCACTAATTATGGTAAATCTATGACATTACTTCCTAAGTATCTCCCCAGTGAAGTTATTGTATGATTTCCAAAATCAGCAAAACATGGTGTGGTGACTTTACAGCTTCTAGAGTCAAATTTGGGTCAAATTTAATTTTTGATCTTCCCCGGTACTTAAAATCAAGTCATCATGGATGAGAATGATCTTTATTATCCCCAAGAAATGTCATTCGGAGATTCTTCCCCATTGAATCAACATGCATCAATCCCTAGTATGTCAGCCCTTGATCGAATTACGAAAATGCCACAGAAGAGTTGGTGTAACACTGTAATCCCCAACGAAAGAAACTCTTAATGCAAAGCCTTCAAAAAAATCCCCAATGAAGAGAGTTGATGATGAATCTCCCTAGTGGATTAATTCTTCTTGAAACTCCCCACTAAGTCGAAATGTTATCATCTCCAATGAATAAGGTTTCAAAAACACTTTTGGGGATCCATTCCTACATAATTTTAAAAAATCCTTAGTGAAGAACTTCATACGTAAGACATCTTGGTTCTTTGAAATTCCCCATGAAGTTAATTAACATGCCATTCCCATCTGGTCAGTAATAGTCTCAAGATTGCTTGAATAGATTTCCCTAGTGATTTCAACTTTCGTAACGAATCCGCAATGGAACAGAGTTGGAATACTCAATCCTAGTGAATTTGGAAATTAAACAAGGAGCACTTCCTTCATTTTTTCCATGTATTATGAGCTTAAAATCTATCAATTCCCAATGAAGTCAACTCGGATTATGGAAATTAATATCTCAAAATATTCCCCAGTGAAAGTGTTGATGTGTCAGCATTTTCCCATTTTCTCCAGTGAATATAATATATTATGTGAATCATCAGGATGAAGCTCAGTCATCTTCATGTCAAAATCCTTCCTCTGTAAATATGCTACGTTAAAATTTTATCAACCTAAAGTTCAAATATTACCAGAAATCCCTCCCTCGTGAGTGTGTGGTGTGGATTGATCATCAACATTGAATTCAGGTTCCCTATATTCTTGGTCATCCTTATGGACCGTGATAGCCGAAGAAACGGACTCCCCATATCACTTCTTGTCGTCTTTATGGACCATGATAGCCGACGATACGGGCTCCTCATGTTATTTCTTGTCGTCCATATAGACTGTGGTAGTCAATGACACGGGCTCCCATATTTCCTGTCATCTTTATGGACCGTGATAGCTGATGATACGGGCTCCCATATTTCTTTTCATCCTTATGGAATGTGATAGCCGGCAATATGGGCTCCCATATGTCTTGCCATCCTTATGGATTGTGTGAGTCGGCGATATTGGCTCCCCTATATTTTTCATCCCTCGTAGATCGCGTTAGTCGGCGATATTGGTTCCCCATATTTGTCATCTCTCGTGGATCGTGTCAGTCTGTGATGCCGACTCCTCATATTTGTCATCCCTTGTGGATCGCGTTAGTTGGCAATACTGGCTCCCCATATTTGTTGTCTCTTGTGGATCGCGATAGACAGCGATACCGATTCCCCATATTTATCATCCCTTGTGGATCAAGTTAGTCAGTGATACTAGCTCCCCATATTTGTCATCCATTGTGGATCGCGTTAGTCAGAGTTACTGGCTCTCTTTATCTATCTTGAGTAGCCACCGTCCGTTAGACAATTATAGGCCCATGACAATGAGCAATTGAGGCTTCCTGAAAACCCTTCATCCACATTGAGGCCATCATCAGTTAGACGTTTGCAAGCCCTCACAATGAGCAATAGAGGCTTCCTGATAGCCCTCAATCCATTGCGTTTGCTGATGCTATCAGGTCTATCTCATTGCGCTTGCCAACGCTATTGGCTCCATTATATTGCGTTTGCTAAAGCTATCAGCCCTTTTATTGCGTTTGCTGGCGCTATCAGCTTCTCATCATGATAGCCGACGTTACCAGCTCCTCGCTCCAAGGGATAACATATCTTCCCGAAGAATACCCATGGGTTCTTGTAAAACTAACATATGTGTATTGCATGCGCCTAGTACTTTGACTTTCGTCTTATGGGACTGGTCGTTTTTACAGAATCAATTACATTTGTCTCCGACCTTAGGGCGATGATAAATATATACCATGTCGCTAATTAGTCCAGTCTTGGAAGGTGCGCCAAAAGGCACAACCTGAGATCACCTTAAAATTCCTAAAAACTCATAAAACTCCAAAAATCCAAGAAAATCACAAAAATATTTTAATTTTATTCTTATTTAATTTTCCATATTTTTCTAGAACTTTTGAATATTTTTCTAATGAAGCGCTAATGACTCTCTAATGCTTTGAAATGCTCATTTTCCGCAAAAAAATAAAATAAAATAAAATAAAATAACGAGCTAAACATGCCTATAAAAAGGAAAACCTTGGAGCCCAAGTCATGGGCCCAAGGAGATCCTCTCCTCCTCAAAGACCACAAGGAAGGAGGGAAGGAGGAAACTTCCCCAATCTTTCCTCTCTTTATGGGATGAGGTAAGCCTTACGGAATAAGGAAATGAATACATGTGAGGTAGTACAAACTTCTACGCCTAAACCAATCAAGAACTATGTGCAAGAGCACACAATGTGCGGTAGGGCGCACACCCATGTGCCCAAGCACACATTATGCCCCCAACGCACAGTGCAACCTTCTTTTCCCGAATTTTTCCCATAGATACCTGACCCATTACCTCATTTTGTACACCTTTTGGCATTTAGAGAGTGACGTGAAGATTGATTTCGTGATTGATAGAGAGAGTATTTAGCATTCATCATTCATCCACAAAATCTTTCATTTCTTTCCTGTTAATCTTCATTTTCTTTGAATCTTCATCTTCTCCATCCTCATAAACACAAAAATACCAAAAATACTTTTATATTACATTTTTATTTCCATCTCATTTTTTTAGTTTATTAGTTATATTATTATCATTATAATCTTCACATTCACCATCTTCATCTTCAAACTATATTCGGGTCATATTTCAGGTTTTGGATTCCTGAAGTCGTTTCTAAGATCGTTTTGAGGCTAGCACACAAGGTATGTAATATGAGGTCGTAATAAATCTTCATCTTCAAGTTTATTATCGTCTTCATCAAGCTTCATCTTCATCAAGTTTTCTCTTATTATTCTCTATTATTATCATTATTGTTGGCTCCATCCAAGTTACCTTTCTAAACCCCCTTTATTTTACATTTTACTCCATGAAATATTCATTAATAATGGTTTGAGATGTAATTAAACAAGTGAAGTAGAAAGAATCATGTTTAACTTAGGTTTTTAAAGTTTTTATGAGCATGAGTACATGACTATGTAGCTTGTTTTAGTTTTCTTGCTTTTTGAGTATGATTACATGTTTCAAAAGCTTTATAAGCATGATGACATGAAATTTAAAGTTTCTTGCAAATGGGATGATTACATTTGCTTTTAAGCTTTTATAACATATTTTATCACTTTCCATATTTTTGTGCGTGATTGCGGTTGTATGTAAGCCATGATGATGACTTTTTATGTAGATATAAGATAATAATAATAATAAAGACTGGATTTATGAAATCACATAAAGTCACATGAGTCATAAAGACTCGAACCTTGAATAGGTTAAACTTGATATAAATAAAGTGATCACCAAATCTAGCTAATACATAAATAAACTCGCCTAATAAGCACTCAGGTGGTGTGCCCTTTAGGATTAAGATTATTGTATTGTTGCTTGATATTTTAATTAAAGAAGAGATCTATTACACGACAACTCAACTTGGAGGTATCTCGTTCTTGGTCCCATTAATCTAGTGCACAACCTAATCTTAGGAAGCCAACATACCCCACCTTGGCCGGTGGGAACGTGGCTATTTGGGTCTATAAGACTCTACGGAGTGCAGTTGTTGGCCTTACTGGAGTTTCATTCCAAGCCAAGCGTCCTCATCCTACGCGATGACCCTTCCCATGGTCTAAAGGACATAATTTAAAAACTCGTGAACACAATCTTTGTGACCCACCCTCACCACACGACCACCCCTCGGACACCTCAACTTCATCGTTGTCGCTTCATATTCTTCATTGACACTGGCACTAATGGATGAAATACTTAATTGATTGTTATGAGTTTCAGTGTTCATAATTTGTATGAGATTATAGATTATTTTGAGGGTGATTTGTTATATTTTTTTGTTTTCAAATTAATTCTGTTGTTTGGTTTGAATTTGAGTAAAAAGGAGTATACTCGCCCATTTTTTTGGCATTTCAAATTTTGTGATGTTGTAATTATACAATTAGTTATGAGTTTTTGTTTTAAATTACAAATTATAATTTTTTTAGTTCAAATTTTGATGTTTTAGTTCCATATTATTAATTCTATAGATCTGGTCAATAGATGGATTGTAATTAATGAGATTCTAATAAAATTAACTAAATTAGTTTTTGTTAGTGAAATTATGTTTGTTTATTTTTCGGTGTCACCAAGTTTTAATGATATTGATAATAAACACTATAGCTAGGTTTAATGATAAAATATGGGACAAAAGTAGGTTTTCAAAAGTTGAAATTCCAATTTTCATTTTCGAAATTTTGGAAATCCGATTTCCCAGATCAAATCTAGGTTTCAAAAGGTCATTGAAAGATCTCACCTAAGAAGGACGAAAAAGAAAACATGAAATGTAATTCCCCCAATCCCCCCCCCCCAACAAAAAAAGAAAAACTTACGTGAGAATCATCCTCATTTTCTAAAACCAAGGCATAGGGTGGGAAGAGAGGGAAAGAATGATTCATAATCCTCCTCAATATCAAGATTACATAGTTTTTCCAGCATCCACACCAAAATTAAAGACCAAAAACACAAAAAACATACAAACTGTGAGGGGTTAGTAAATAGCCGAAGAAAATTACAACCTCCCATTAAATCACCCTGGTGTACACATGCCAGTAAGTGTATTAAGGTCAAAAATATAAACAATGGGTGTACAAACCAATACCAAAAGCAAAATGTTCACCAAATCTAAAACAAAATTTTTCCAAAGAACTACAAATATAACAAGTGCCAGTTTTAATTAGGCCGCTCGCTTAACCCTTCATCAAGCCCCAAACCTTCACTATGCACCATTGATCAAAATGTCAAGTATCACCTAGAATACATAAAAGAAAAATTAACCAAGTGAAAAACTAATGTGAAATGCAAGATAAGCATCATCCAAGGAAGAGGGCCATGGGGGCAAATCATTTGTTAGAGGGAGAAAACAATTGCCATAGTAGTAATTGATGATCGTATCTCACTGCCCTCTCGGTTTTCCGCCATTATTTTTGTTTGGAGATTTAGCGTCTCTACTAACTTGACCACCTTGGTAGAGTTCGACTAATATTTATTTCCTACCATACTTGGCCTTTCACTCTCATCTTTGGGGCCACCTATTGTTCTCTCAAGTAACTTTTACCTCCCCTCCCCTTTCCTTGCTCGGTCAAATGGTCATGGGGAAGCTGTTCTTGTAGTGGTAACAATATCTTTCCATAATTATACTCTAAGGTGGGGATTAGATCCTACACCAAGAAGATCCCCCAACCATCCATAGGTGTCTTTCAAAAGTTCATTAGAAGGAGGTCTAATAAGGTGATAGACATGTTGATCCAAAAGTGCAAAGATATCGAGTTTATAATCCTCACCATAGATATTTAGGGTTGTTAACCCATCATTTAGACCAAGCTTTTTTCTATCCAAGTGATCATCCTGCCACAACGAATCCTTTCTTTGTATAAAGCGTTTTTTTATTTATATCATCCACTCAGCCATCAAGATGCCAAATTTATGACACATTTTGGATAGGGGTTTCCTAAATGCTACCCAATGGAGGAAGAGTTCATCTAAAAAGATCTTTCCAATATCATATTTAAACGAAAGAGTGTAGGCTTATAAACAATGGAAGTAACGGAGACAAGGATTGACAATTTTCGAGACCTTGGTATATTAGCATATGAATGGTTCATTTTTCTCAATAATTTCATTCCTAAGTGATGAGAATTGAATACTCAAGATCCTTGGGATCTGGATCCGATGTTGGTTGGCTTGGGTCTAGATTGAAGTACTCATTGAGTGTGGATGATTTCAAAATGTGGTCATGGTTAAACATTTAGAAAGATATCTATTCGTTTTCTCCATAACCACTCAATTTTTTAGAGCTTAAAAACTCAAATTTTATCTTTTTATTTAGACTTTGGAGGCTTGCCTTTGGGAATCCTAAGCAAATTAATTAACCTCCCAAATCCAACCACATTGGATATGTCGTGGAACAAATCAGATTGATTGATCATTTTCAAGGCTAATCCATTGTAAAACTTCATAGACGAAAGTGGTCTTGAAGCAATTTGTTCAAAAATTTCTTTTAGTTATCCTTGAAACAATCCCCTCACTAAGGTTATTAAAAGGTGAAGGAGGTGGAGTCACAAAAACTTGCTTTTTTTCCTCTCCACCTTCTTCATCTTTCAGGTCTTGCCAAAGATTCAACACAAGCACAAAAATGATACTAGATACTACATTGAGGGCAAGGGCAATCAAGCAAACAACTTTACAATTTGAACCTCCAATTTAGCCTTAAGCGCCAAATTAACCCCATAAAACTCTATACATAGTACTTTATTTTGCAAGCTAAAAAAATTTCTATTTGTATGCATGTTTACTCGGTTGGTATGCCTATTAATTGTCATGCCTAGAATTTATGAAAGTCAATATTCATCTTAAGACTCAATTTACGGTCAAAATTGTCATAAATTAATTAAAAATTTGAGGGCTTTCAAAGTGAAAATTTTGTTTTAAGAATTTCAAGTTGAGAGAAAAGCAAAAAGTTTGGTCTACCAATGGATTTTTCTAATATTTATGCATAGTAAATTCAGTTAGATAATTTTGGGTCACGTGACCAACCATGCCCCTTCTGGGATCTGGTAATTAATTTTTGCTAGAGATACATCCAACATTTACAATGATCAAGATATATTATCGAGTGTAATGAACATCTACATATTTTCATAACACTCATTAGATATACTAATATTAACCATCATTTCTATAATAAATTATCAAAAAATGAAAAAAATAATGAGTTTATTTCACCTTACAAGCTAAATTATAGGTTATGTAATGTGACAATTTAATTAATACTTTTCCAAATATTTGTCTTTTTATATGTTCGAAAAGTGACCAAATTAATAATACTTCCTCTTTCTCAAATTATTTGCTACATTAGTTTTCTGGGAACTATTCATCTTTGTTCTTCTACTCTTTATGACCTTTTATCCTTAAGATAAAAAAAAGTAACTTGTGTTTTTATTTAATCCGTTCCAATTTTTGAATAATTATAGATATAAATTTTTGAAGTTGCATATTGAACATTGTGAAAAAAGTAAAGTAAGAAATAATTTGGGATAGAGAGATAATATGGAATTGTATTTGGGGATCAGACGTTTAATTCACCAATTCCCAATAAATTAACAAATTAAAATTTACTCACTTATGTTTTTAAGTTGCAAAATTTTGGTAATGTTGTTATAGTTGATTGACATAGAGATATAAATTGTAGGTTGAGATAAACTAAGATGCAATGTTAGGTATAGTACTTTAGACATTAATTATATAAATAAAAAAATTTACCAAACATATTGATGTCGTGAATGATTTTCAATTATGAAACTAGAACACATCGTTAAGAGAAGTATTTTTCTGTTTATTGAACACTGTTCATAATGTGTTACATAATTCACTTATATGCTTTGATCGGAATAGTGCACTACTTACATTAGACTATTTTAAAAGTCCTCAAAATGATATATTTGAAAAAGTTATATATTGCCACAAATTTAAGGATGCCATTTGCTTAAAGAATATGAAAAAAATAAGATCAAATATGCAGATAATATGAAATTCAAATTGTGACAACTAATATGAGACAAACGAAGAATATAATACTTCGTATATTTTCAAGATGCACATATGGACATATCCTCGGTACTATTAGTGATGTATATCTTGGGTAAATAAATTCAAAAAAAAAAACCTAGGTACTTCAATAATTGGTTGAAATTCTTATATAACACTTGATTAACTTTAAAATAACTTGAAGGATTCATCTATTTACTATATAACTTTACCCGATAAATGGAATTTATGCAAAAAAAAAAAAAAAACAATTGATATTATATAACAACACAAAATTACTCCATATAAAAATTAAAATTTCTAAAGTTCTTATGTTGCAACACGTTACACAATAGAAACCGACCATCTTTAAATAAGTTAAAAGACATAATTAAAACAAGAAAACAACAAACTAGAAATTTGCTTGCGGATTGCAGAATTCAATCGCTCACTTATTTTGAATGATGAGTATGACCCTCAACATGATCATCAACCCCATAACCAGCACCTTCAATAATGCTAATAACATCTCCTATTGCATTTTGATTATTGTTAATAGCACCATTAGTTGTACTAGTAGTATTAATCTTGTTTTGAACATGTGACAACTTCTCATCAATGACCCGAATCATGTCTTCAAAAATAGTTGGTTGAACCTGCTCCAAGTTTAACTTTCTTATCATTAAGTCATTAATTAAATTCTCCATCTCTCTTTCTCTATTTATCCTTTTAAGATTTAACAACTTTTCTACAGCTTTGTTAACGCTTTGCTGTAGAAATGTTTGTTGGTTTAACTGCCTTTGGGATTGCTCCATGTCTGATCTTTTTTTGAATGCTGAGATAATATTCAAAACTTCTTCATGAGTTGGTGGCCAAATGATTGGGGTTTGGTCATAAGGCCCGTAGATGATGGCACATGCATCTACACCACACATGATACTGAGTTCTTGTGTCTTTTTCACAATACTATTCACTCTCTTATTGTATGTTGTTCTCCGAGCCTTTTCATTTTCAATGAACTCTAACTTCACTTTCTTTCTCACCATTTCGATCTGGATATGAAGTGAATTTTGAAGGATAGGACAAAATAGGTTTATTTATGGATGAAAAGTTTAAGGTTTATGGAGGGGATATTTATAGTGTTGAGTATTTTCAATTTAAATTTCTCTTACAAAATGTGCATAGTATTTATGTATGTATAGTTATTAACTAGGATAAAATTATTGGCTTCATCTTTAGACAAGTGTCAACTTCTTACGAATAATGTTTCCAAATAAACTGATTTTCTTATAAAATATTAATATCTCGTTGAATAAACAAAATTCAAATAAAAATAAATAATACTAAACATATATCATATTTTAATTAGAATTTAATTAAAATTATTAATACTAAGGTACATATGCAATTACGACATATATGCACTTGTAACTTTTTTTAAAATTACTTCAAAAAATGTTCCTACTTCATAAAAAGCATGCTTCACACAAATACTATCTAGTCTAGTTTTGAAAAGGAAAAGTTCGAGGGAATGTTGAGAAGGATATCATTAATAAAATTGGATAGCTAATAATTTCACTATATTATCAATGTTAAGCATCAAATAAATGTGAATTTTTTTTTCTTAAAAAAAAGATTAGGTATAATATATTTCCTTTCTAGTTGATCTTTTTTCACGCTAAAAACGATAACAAATTAGTAATCACAGGTAATTGTTAGGAAGTTTAGGAAGGTTGGTAGGATATGACAAATAAGTGAAAACAAATAATTTTATTATACTCGTATTTTTTAGTATCAAACAGATAGTTTTTTCTTAAAAAATAGATCATTCATTATTTGTTTCCTTTATTGTATTGATTGTTTTTGCAAGTTAAAAAAAAAATTAATGGGTCAAATAATTGCTTTTATGGTATGAACCTTTTTAGAATTATTTATTTCATCCATTGGATATGTGACATAATAAAAAAAAATTAAATTTTTTAATAGGAATTAGAGTCATGCAGGGACCAGGTTAGAACGACACATAAGGCGAAGTAGACCTAACTAAGAACAGTCATTTTTAAGTGGGACGTAAACGTGCTATGAATATTATCTTGAGAAATTGAAGCCACCTCAGCACAAACATGCCATTTAAGCTCGATGTGGCCTACATAGAGCCTGTGTATAATCCACATGCCAGCCTATAGGCATGGCCCTTTAACAACCCACATATAACATGTTATAGAATGATTATAGAAATCATTTTATGGAGCTAACAAGGAACCACAAAGTTCTCAAGGAATTTAATAAATTCTTCTATATGAGTTTGTTTTGGTGTATTTATATACACTAGTTGGCACAACGCGCGCTACGTGCGCTACACACGTGGTGTTCCAAATGTATAATGTCGGTTTGTATATAAGCCTGATTCTTAGGATTGATATTTAATGGTCTAATTAGGTGTATGTTATGATCTAAGCATGGTAGATATATAAATAAAGGATTTTTAACATGCATGCTCTCCATAACTCAACAGTAAGTTACATAAAGAGAGCCTACTTTGCATGGCATAGGTTCATAATGGTCTAGGTTTTACTATGCTAATTAATGTCTGCCTACTACATATTGATCATAATAATGTTGTTGAAATAATGTAGCCTCAAGTGATTCAGTTGCAATCAAAAGGTGAATGGTTCTTATACGCAAAAGGCCATGCAAATTGGAGGAGCAGCATTTAGGACTCAGGGCATCTTTTCTATTTCCAAAGAGCGAACTGCCCAGCTTAGGATCTTGTTCTTTGTCAAATTACGAGTTGGGCTAATTCCAAGGATGATTGTTGTTTGGTGAGCTCTATTTATTTTTTCTGCTATAGCGTCCATGTTGTTCTGTAACAAACAAACAAATATTGTAGAGTCAATAAATTGTTGTGACATGCATGTAACTTGTAAATATATTGTAACTTGTTAGTGGATTTTTTTGAGGTGGTTTGTTGTGTTGTGTGAAAAATACCTGCTCTTTCATTGTCCAAAGCTCAGTGCATGTTATTTTAAGAAGTTCCTCTATTTCCTTAGCAAACATAGTAAGTGTAGCAGATCCAGTTTCATCAACTGCATCAGTCTTCAACATTGCCCTGTATATTGTAAGTGGTTCACTTAGAGTAGCTGCAATTTAATGTTATTAGGAGACATATTAGCATACACTGCAACTGGTACTCAACTAGCTTGAGCAACAACAACTGTATTTTCGTAGTATTTGCAAGTGAATGTTGCCTCAAGAACGGAGTTGCAACTCTTACCGCACTTGCTACAACCTAGATATGGCTTTAGGTCTTCGACTGCTACAGTTGGTATATTGGCACGAACATGAAAGATTACATCTTGCCAAGTATTTTGTGCCTTGAAATTGAGAGTCCAATTAAGTTGTTAGCTCTGAGTTGAAAATAACGAAGCTGTTGATATATCGGTGGGAATCTAAGTGAATGATACATACTGTGCGTTGATTGACCTCATCTAGTGTATTAATTGGCTTAAGTTTTGTCTCAGAATGGAGATCAATTAGCTTGGAGCGATCATCCATGAGATTAGTCTTGTGTTTTGCAACCTTGAAATAACTATATATGTTAGTTTCACAGAAAAGGAAGGTTAATGAATATCTACTTTACTGCATGATCAATGGTTCGATAATAGTTCTTTGATAGCATTATGACATATTGATTGAAGAGTTATACCATTGGTGTAGGCCATCTGCAGTTGAGCCTTCGACCTTTGTTGTGATAATAGTTGACATTGTGCTTGCTAGGGTGAATCCTATAAAACAACATTTTCCATTTTTAATATTTGAAGTGTGCAATGTTTAGTTTGTAGGGTGCTATCAAGTTTTATTTTGTTGGTTTACAGTGTATGGAAGTCATTACCTTTGTAGCTCTTTCCAGTGAGAGCTTGAAATCTAGCTACAATGTAAGAATATGCCCGTGAAGCTAACAAATTCTTGTGGATGTGAATTATTTCATTCCAAATAGAGATGGTTATTGGGCGATCAATGCTAGTTTACATGAACATTGGTTGAAGTTAGAATTGTAATGTAAACTATTAAAGTACCCTGTAAATATGTGCAGATTTAGTTTAAAGTATACTTCAAACAATGGGGCTGCATGCTGAGTACCTATGATCAATAATGTGAATATCTTGAACTTCGTCTTTTCGACCATGATTTCGGGTGACTGATCTAATTTCCAAGACCATTAGAATAACTCCAAGTATATCTGTGCATTGGTTGCATTTGGATGTCATTGTTTTCAAAATTTCAGGATTATTTTTGTAACTATATTATTTACTATGAAAAAATAGATTGGTTTAGTGTATTACCGATAATTTCTCCACTGTCTAGTTCTTGGGATGCTGAAGCAAGTGTCCTGTATTCTGGAGTAAATGCATTAGGATCAATGATTAGAGGACTAATTGTTGCTCGCTCATTGATGACCATAAATTCACTTCCTTTTGTTGAAAACTGTGATGCTATTGGATTCACAGTAGCATCTTGAAGTTCATACTCTCCTTTCCTTTGTATCACGTTTGCAAATTGCTCGATGTCATTGCCAAAGAGCGCTCCTTTCATTGTGAAGCCCTGAAAGTAAATAAGAAGATGAATAATTACAGTCATAACGCTGCAAGTCTATGTTTCTGCTATTAGGTTCATGGCAATGTAGCTCACTGTATCGTCTTTCATAATGACTCGTTGATAACATGAGTTGTTCAGGGATTGCTGAGGATGCCCTCTGTGGATAACTTTCACCTTGGTTTTGTATCTTCCAGCCTTGTCATTGAGATCTTTTAGCTATTTGTACTCTGGCTTCATTGTGCATTTGCAAATAACTGCTTATAAGCTAACCTAATTGATTTAATATATGTGTTTGAAATCAAATATATGTTAATTTAATTGATCATTTATTTTTGTAGAGTTTTGCAGTTCACTAACCAGAGGTGATACTTTGTGTTTCTCTTTTTCAAGCTGAATATAACTTTATAAATTTAGACTAAACTATCTTACATTAGGTTTCAGTTGATGATATATGATTGTAAATAGATGCATACCACAGTCTTGAGCAGCTTAACTAAGGTGGACTGTCTATATGCTAGTTATTGCAATAATCAAGTAATAGCATGAAACATTAGTTGTTCAGGACGAAGAGGACAATTTTTATTTAGCTAAAAATCAAGACACTTGATTTTATATAAAGATCCATTGCTGATAAGTAAAGAGAATGCAGAAATTTAAAGCCAACATATGTAAGTTTCACCTTTGTGCTTGTCAAACGGGCTGAATTTGACTCAAACAATTTAAACTAAGCTATTTTACATTAAGTAAGTTTTGTATAACTATTAACTGACAGATCTTAAGTTGATGATATATGATTATAAACAGTGGAGACTATAATCTTGAGCAACTTAACCAAGGTGGAGTTTCAATATCTAAGTTGTTGTATATGAAGAAGGTAATAACATGAAACATCACCTGTTCAGTACTAAGAGGTCATTTTTAAATCAGCTGCAAATTAAGACACCTTATTACATACAAGCATACATTGCTGATAAGTAAAAGAGAATGAAGAAGTTCCAAACACTAAAGTTATTCTAAAACTGAAAGAAAATAAATGGCATGCTAATATTAATGAAAATAAATGAATAATAGTAAGATGAATGTAAGTGTTTACCTATATTCTTCGTTTCTATTTCTTTAGAAGTCTTGTAAACACTATCAAAGTTTCTAGCTGATGTTCTTCTCTCCCTTTTGTTAGCTGAATATATTTTTTTCACTTTGAAGAGCTTTTGCTTGGATGGTAAAGTAGAGTTTATGCTGATGTTTTCAAGTAGTAATAATTGAAAAAAGGGATGTTAAAGTAAACTGGTTGCATTCTAATTGGAATAGTATTTAGTTTGGTTTGCCTTTTGTAGAAGAGTATACACAACTACAAAAAAGTACACTACTGGCAGAGCAATTGTCCTGTCCACAGGAAAAAATTTTCGATCTGTTTGCTTTCTTACTTGCTTTACTGAGTTACTTTTTTACTAATTGATAAGTCTATTATATATTCATTATTTACCCCCATTTTATATTGGTTTTTGGCTCTAACACGGCTCTTTTGAGCCCGTTCTTCTAACTTTGGTTGCTTTTAGTGTTGGTTGCTTTGCTTTAGTATTTATTGCAGGAATTGATGCTTTTGTGTCGGTTTCCGCTTCATCCCGAGCACTTGGCAAGTTAGTGAGAGTCTTGACCATTTTGAGAAGCTAAAAGGAAGCTTGGACGTGATTTAGAAGCCTTTGGGAAGCATAGAAGTCAAGTTACAAAGTAAACGAGCGAAGTTGGAAGCTCCGGGGGGCATTTAGCAGTGTGCCCGGGCAAAGTGCAGTGTGCCCGGGTTGAGTGCATTGTGCCCGGGCAGACCGGGCATACTGCTCAGAGATCGTTTTTCGACTTTTCCTCCTTTGTTTCGACTTAGTACTTAATGAAATTGTTCCTAGGTTTTCATTTACGCACTTTATCATTCAAGAACCCTAGTTTTAGTTTAGTTTTCTCTCAAAAGAGGTGATTATTGTGGATCTTTTCAATCATTCAATTCAATACAAATTCAGGTTTCAATTCAATCTTAATTCTATTCTCTTCAATTCATGTTTAATTTTAGTTTATGTTTCTAGTTTTATTTTCTTTAATCTCTTATGCCCTAATTCTTGTTTTATTTCTAGTTTTATATTTGTTGATTAATTTATTAATTATGATCATGTCTTTAGTTTTGTTTTCCACAATTGCTTTAGTTTTTATGATCATGAGTGAGTAGTCAATTTTCTAGGGTTTAGGGAAACCTTGATTAATTAATGGACTAATTAACTTAGATTGTTTCAATTCCACAATTAATAGTCAAATTCTTATTATTGGCTTTTTCGTTTACAATTGAATTGTGCGCAGATTTAGTTGTAATTTTGGTAATTGTCGAATTTGATGCCGAGAGGTAAAAATACCACAATTAGACCACTGGATAATAGGCGGAATTAGTCTAGGCATGAGCGAGAGCCGCTAGATGAGTTTTGAGGGACTCTAAGTTCGAGAGAATTAGTGAGCCCTAATTTGACATAATTGTGAGATTGAACGTTCTTTGTTGGTGAATCCATTAGTTGACTCTTGGTGACCCGAATAACCCTAGACCTTAAATATTAGTTTTATTCACTATCATTTCCCTTTATTTCTAGTAGTTAATTAGTAGTCAATTAGTCAATCGATAATTCTCAACCAAGGCCCTTTTCACAGTTTAAGCTTTTTAGAACTAATAAAGTTTAATTGCTTCCCTGAGAATTCGATCCTTACTTCCCTAGCTACATTAGTTAGAGTTGTTTGGTTTATTTTTGATAGGTGTGCGATAGCCTCATCACTAATCTTTCTCTTTTTTTTATTTTTTTTGGTTTTTACAGTTACTAAATTAATATATCACTGCCATTTACCTTTTCAATATAGTTGTTTTAATATAATTATAGATAGGGTATTAAAGCTGGTCTAATTTGAAAACAATAATATAGGGTGACTTCTGTCTATTGGGCAAATTTTTGAAAATAAGTTTTCATATTGTGTTAATAGACCTTAAACGCAAAAAATAAGAAATAAGGCTGATATGTGTGAGAAAAATGGGTGAGAAAAATGACAGAATAATAGTTAGATGATAAAATGATCGATAACAGTACCAAACTAAGCAAAATTGATAGTAATTAGTATACATCCAAAGAGATCTATAGATTTTACATACATTGGATGATTTTTTAGACTCTTGAAGCTGTACCTATAATGTAGACAGACTTAGTAAGCTTTTGTTGAAGTTCGGGAAACGAAAGTTCTTGATCAAGCAAGCAAAATGGTGCAAAATGGCTATGCAAGAGCTGCAGCTGTTGTTTCGTGATCAACAAAACCTGCATTGTAATGGATATAAGGAGTTCCTGTAATGATTTACATAAAGAACCTTAATGTAGTTGTTTTCAGGGGAGTGTACTTACTAACTGTTTGATTTCCATTCAAAATGAAGTTGTTTAGAGGGGAGTTATTCTATAATTCCTGCTCTTATGAGAATCTCAAATAAAATGATGTTTTTGACGTCGTTGTTTACTTCATTTGGCATGATTACTGGAGTAATAATCGAGACATTTGAGGCCTTCCGAGCTAGTGAGAGTGCAACATACAACTGCCCATGACAATAACAATGTTGTTTCAAATAAATGGTAACTTCATTTAGGGTTTGCCCCTGTGATTTATTTATTGTCATTGCAAAGCTAAGTATAATAGGGAATTGATGTCTCTGAAATTGGAACGGGAAGCTTGAGGATGTTGATGGGCGAAGTTTAATACGTGGGATGAATACCTCTTCTCTTGCACGAAACCCTGTTGTAATATGGCAGACAATCATGTTAGGGAAGAACTTTTTGTAGATCATTCTTGTTCCATTGCATAAGCCAGCAGATGGATCAATATTTCGCAGCAAAATTACAGGACATCCTTCTTTAAGTGTAAGTTCATGTGGGCTCATTCTTCCAAGGCATAGAGTATTGAGGAATTCAATAGGATATAGACTCTCCGATTCATCTAGAAGACATCAATGAAGGTTTTATTCAAAGTATCGACCTCATCATTCTTAGGTGTAAGAATTGCTCTCCTTGTAAAGATTGTTGGATCTTGTAGTTTTTGGTTTTTTGTGGGCATTAGATCCCTGAGCAAAGTATCACCTGAGTTTGTTACGTCCACAAAAGAAACCGCAATTGCATCAGGTAAGTTAATTGTTGACTGCTCATGCATCTGAAGCTTTCCATCATCAAGTTGTAGGAAGAATGCTGAAAATGCAGGATCCTCTTTTGCCCTCATATTGTCAGTCAAATGAAAAATGCACGAATTGAGGCCATAGTAGTGATGAAACTAAGCTAGCTTCGACTGCTTCATGTTGGGTTTTGCGAGGCACTACCGGCAATACTTGTCGGAAGTCCCCACCCAAACTACTATCTTTCCTCCAAATAATAACTATGGGTTGCATAAATCTTTGAGAAGTAAATCTAAAGCATGGATGCTTGCTTTGTTAACCATAGGAGCCTCATCCCAAATGATCAATGATGTTTCTTTTAGGAGTCCTGCAAGACTTCCTTGTTTTGGCACAACACATGATAAGGATGCATCGTGATCAATTGGCAGTTTGAAGCGTGAATGTGCAGTCCATCCATTAGGAAGTTCAGTAGCAGCTATACAAGATGATGTTGTTGTGAGCACAATCTTTCTTAGCTTCCTTACATTTCCATATAGACCTGAATACAAAAATGTTTTCCCCGTCCCACCTGGGCCATCAATGAAGAAAGCACCTAGTTTTCTAGTTTCCACATGATTCATAATGCAATTATATGCTTCCCTTTGCTTTGCATTTAGTGTATCTTTAGCATGTATGTATTGTTCTGGCAAAGGTGCATTGAGCATCACGAATATCTCTTGTTAAGCATATGCTTGGTTGTTGAGCATCCTTCAAGTGTTGAAGACCAAACTCAGTTAAAGTCTTTCCCATGTTTTCTAGCAACTGCTCTATTTTGTCAGCTGCCATAGCAAGAACCGTTCCCGGTTGATTCAGATTTGCTTTGCTGAAATCCTTAGATAGTGAGGGGAAGTAGCGTTCCCATAACTCAGCAGGATTTGGAGGACGGCAAAAGATTAGCAAGGTGACAAATAAGCTGCGGAGTGCTGAGGGCATTTGAACTTGCACGACTTCATCAAGACACTCTTCTATCATATTAGACTGCTCGATCAATTTCCTTTTCAGGCATGCCTCTTGAAAACTTTTATATGTGTGACCATTTAGTGTTTTAAGATCTTCAAATGATGTAGGACCTCGAACATTTGCAAGTAGAATCCGTAGATAGAAACGCTCTCCCTCAACTGGGTTAACAAACTCCAACCTCCCTATAATTTTCCCTTTTTCCGAACATTCCATTTTCTAGCACGATCATCCCACACAAAATGTTCCGGAAATTCCACATACAAGAATTTCTCACCTTCTGGGTTGTTAGCATTGATTCTGAAAAATTCTGTCAACAGTGTTTGTAATCGGACTGGATTTGAAACAATATTTTGCAAGTTTTCACGAGAACCAAAGGAAACTTGTTGGTGATTTCGCAGTGGATATTTAGGGGCATCACTGAAGGGTACATTTCAAATCCAAAGAGTCTCCAAGTTGCCTCTGGTGCAGAAACCCATCTTCCAGATTGGAAATTCGAGATTTCGTCAACTACTGAATTATCATTGGCCTGTCCTATATTGAAAGAGACACGATCATGCCCTTTGTAAACATATTTGTATAGGTATTTTACTGCCTGGACAGTGGAGCAAATCTCGACATTAAAATGGTAGTCAAATATACCCAACAAATATGGATTATAAGAAATATCCAACGATTGTCCATATCATAGCCTCGAATTCGAATTTTCTCTCCAGTATCTCTTCTTTTATAAATTGGATATCCGTTATCTTTATTTGTAGTAAAATCTGCAAATGCTTTTGAGTAATGAGATTTACAGGAACGCTTTCCATCAACCTCTTTCACGCATGGACATTTAGGATTAGCCAAACCACAAGTCCATGCATCATGTGGTTTAATACAGTTGCTCGAAGATAAGGCATTGACATTGGGGGAATCTCTGCACTTACAAACTTGTCAAAGTCTTTGGGGCATCTTTTTCCTTGAATGGTGGTTCTAAGATGATTAAAAATGCGCATGAGGAAGACCACATTTCTAGAATTCAACAACTTATATAAATGCGGCAGCTTCACCAAAGATTTTTTTCTTCCATGATCTCTAATTTAGCATCTATCAGCTTGGCATGAAATATCCTTGCAAGCAAATCGGGCCGATTTTGTGCTATTTCTCCATCTCTTAGTTCTGCTTTTATTTCGGGTCAACTTGGATTGCATGTCATGGTTGCAAAAATATCTAGCTTGCCAAAACGCTGAACCAATTGCATTGCATTCAAATAACGATGCTTCATGTCTCGTGGCCCTCCAACAAATGAAGATGAGAGGACAACTCGGCGACATGTATTAGCTCCATGTACCTCACCGGGTAGAATGGTATCTACTATGCCCTGGTAAAGATCAGCGCGAATGGTTGGTTGATTGTTGCGAAGAAAATCCAATCCATTATTTTCCAAATTAACATACATGTCAACTATAAATTATAGTAGTAATCTATATGAAGCACGGGGTCGGCTTCCAATGGGGGGAACCCGTGTTGGGGACGTCAGGGGGTCGGGGACGGTACGGGGACGGCTCAAAAACGTTCCGGGGTCGCCATCAATCGGGCGGGGTCGGGTGTGTTACTTCGGGGACGGTTCGGGGACGGCTACGGTAGAGCAAAAACGTCCCCACCCCTTTTGAAGGTAAAAGGCCAATTTCAATCATATGTAGTAAAAGGCTAATAGCCCAAGGCCCAAAAAGGCAATTAACCAAACCAACTAACCAATTAACCAAATTCAGTAGCCTCTGCCCTCTAGGGTTAAATTATCAAATATCAACTGCATTCATCAAGCTATCATCAACTGCATTCATCAAGCTATCAATCCTATCATCAACTGCATTCAATTAATGAATATCAGTTTTTGAAGAAGAAGACGAGTTCAACTGCATCAACTGCTATCATCAACTGTTATTGTTAGTCAACTGTTTGTTTTCTCAGGTAAACCCTTGTTCTTTTCTCCAATTCAAATAATTCTAATTTTATTTTATTATTTTTTTATTTTTTAATTTTGATTTTCTGCTAGTTGAACATTTAGTTTCAATTTCATGCATTTACTGTTTTTTATTTAATTTTTTTTTGCTGAGAATACGAAGTTACTTTAGCTAGTTTTTAGTGGGCGTTGCTTTTTAATTTTTAGCTTTAGTGTTGCAGCTGTAAATTAAATCATTGATATCATTTTATAGGGAAAAAAATTAATAATGGAATATTACTAAAAAGTTGAAATTTTGATGAATTTCTTTGAGGAAAAAAAAAACAAAAACAAATTTAGTTATGAATTTCTGTTATTTTGGATCAGAAGCTTAAAGCTACTGGGTGATTTTTTTTTTATTTGTGATTTTGTTAGACTGGTGTTAGCTGAACAATTTGACTGTATTTTTTTTTATAATAATTTTTTAGAATATGTGTTCTTTAGTTGATACTGATAACAGGAGAAGGGAATTTGTGCAAATAGATAAATGTTAGATAATTAAGGTATATTTTCGGGCAAGGTACCTTGAATAAGTCATGCTATGATCAAGATTAGGAACAATGGGTACATTAAAATATTAAAGACTATTGTATGAATTGTTATTATGTACTTTAAGGCTTTATGAATTATTATTATTATGTTAATGTTACATTAAAATATTAAAGACTATTGTATATTAAATATTTTTGTGATTTTTTAATTGTCGATTCCTTGCCGTCCCCGTTTTTAGAAATTTTGATTTTGCCGTTTTCCGTCCCCGTCCCCGTCCCCGTTTTTGTCCCCGTTTTTGAACCCGTGCAACCTAGGTAGTAATCGTCCTGATGCCAAAATGCGGTTGCCTGTTCGGGTCTACAGTAAGTAGGCATAATATTTCCTACATGAGATGTCTCGTTGATTCTTCTTAGGGCGGTGTCTTGCAGCTGCATTTAAACAATGTTAGTATTCAACAATTTTTGTTGCACATATAATGAAACTGTTTTTCAGTTAGATAAAAATAGCAAGTACGAACTCAGAAGATATACCATTGTCTTCAGCAGCTAGGAAATCTGTGACATTAGTTGCATTACTAATTGGAGCGGCAGCCTGGGGTATATTGCTTGCATAAGCTGCTCTTGCAAGAGAATTTGTCCGGCGTACACAAGGAATACCTGGATGCCAGCCACTTTCCCAACGTGGATATAACAAAGGGTATTGAAGGGGATCATAGCAGCCATAATAGTGCCTGATCCTATGTGCAGTATCACCCTTTGCATGAACAACAATATGTGGGGTAGCATTTGTGTCGACAACATCTTGGTCACGCCAAATCACAATAACTTTGCAAATGGTTGTGTCCTCACTAATTTGCATCTGATTCAGATGCCTGAAAAACTTTGCATATGGATTGCAGTCCATGACTTTCATCAAGATTAAGATGACTTCAGGTCGTTGCTCTTTAAATAGATCTGCACATGTTGTGTGTTCATGCTGTGAATCACAAAAATACAATTGCAAGTACTTGGGTTTATCATCAGTTGGGACCAAATTGGGTAAAAAATGATATATCTGACCATGGAGCCTAAAAACATAAATCGCCTTGTGTTTGTGGACATCAATCTTTCCTCCAAGGGAGCTCAATGCAAATAAGTTATTGAAAAGCTGACTAAATTTCTGGAAATTATCTGAATTGGCACCCTTACTTGTAAATAATTCGTCTAGCACTTTGGGGAACGAAAGTGTTGGTTGCGAGCTTCATTTGTCCATTACTGCAGCAGAACCCTGAAGCCTCATATTGCAATTTATTTGCACCACAATGATCACAGTAAGTAGGGTCTGTTAGGAGTCGAGGTGAACAAGGTATTTTCTGTCCAGATAATGCAGCTCCTTCACCTTTGTTAGCCACGTAAAGCCAGGTAATTGCATGATATAACACCTTAAATACTTAATAGATCTTGCAATTCACTATAGCAATTATTTGTTTACAGCATTCACATGTTTCTTAAAATATTATAGTTCTATAACATAGTAGAACTTAGGTACTTATGAGTAGTAATGATTTAAACTGTAAAGTGACTCATTATTGAACTGTAGACTATCTAGGACTATCATTTGTTTTTAAAAATTGGTATAATGTAGGTTATGCCTTGTGATTTATTTTAGAGGAAGGGGTTGTTGATGAATGGTGATGAGGCTATCGCACACCTATCAAAAATAAACCTAACCACTCTAACTAATATAGCTAGGGAATTAGGGATCTAATCCACAGGGAAGCAATTAAACCTATTAGTTCTAAAAAGTCTAAATTGTGCAAAGGGCCTTTGAGTGACAATTGTGACCAAGAAATTAACTAGAATTAGAGCTAAATTGATTAAGGAATTTAATTAATGACTAAACCTAGAACGTCGGTTCACCACTGATTAACCAACGAATTGCACACAAATAAATAATTAGATTATCAATTTCCTTGAATTAAGGTCCACTAATTCTCTCGAATCTAGTCCCCTTCAAAACTCCTCTAATGGCTCTCGCTCACTTAGACTTGTTTTGCCTATTGTCCTTATGATCTAATTGTGGTAATCTTACCTCTCGGCATCGATTTCAACAATATCAAACTAACAACTAAACCTTGCCAGTATTTAATTGAAAGCAATAACAATTGACAATAGGAATTCAAGTACATTAATAGTTAAACTAATATTTATGAGCAAAACATTACCAATTAATCCATGGATCCCCTAGTCCTAGAAAAGGGACTACTCACTCATAATTGAAAGAACAAAAACTAAATCAATAAAAGCAATTAAAATACTAAACATGATTAAACTAAACAAAACCAACAACAATCAAGAAATTAAATCTAAACATAAAACTATTAAAACTAAGAACATAAATTGAAAATAATAATAAACATAACTAAGAACAAGAATTAAGATTGAAATAGAACCTGAATATTATTGATTGAATGATTGATAAGAATTCTACACTTTGAGAGAATTTTAGAGTAAACTAGGGTTCTAAAGTGAAAAGAGGCGTTCATTGACTAATTAGGAGACTAAACACTTAAGTACTTAGGCTAAACAAGGGAAAAACACGTGAAATTTAGTCTTCAGAGCCACCCGCCCGGAGGGTCCGGGCGTGCAGCCTTCACCTGGGCGCACAGCTCCGGTCCGGGCGGATGGCTTGTTTGCCTTCGTTTCTCGGTTTTTGCTCGTTCTTCCTTAATTGCTTCTTTAATTCTTCGTTTTAACACTTCTAGTCTTCGGTTAAGCTTCCCAAATGACTTCAACTATTTACTAACTTCTTCAAGTGCTTCAAAAGGCTCGGAAAACAACGATAAATTATCGATTCCTACAAAATCTAATAAAAAGCACAACAAACACTCGAAATAGCAAAAGTTAGTAGAAATGGCTCAAAAGAGCCGTCAATAGCAAACAGTCTAAGTGAGCGAGAGCCATTAGAGGAGTTTTGAAGGGGATAGATTCGAGAGAATTAGTGGACCTTAATTCAAGGAAATTGATAATCTAATTATTTATTTGTGTGCATTCGTTGTTAATCAGTGGTGACCGACGTTCTAGGTTTAGTCATTAATTAAATTCCTTAATCAATTTAGCTCTAATTCTAGTTAATTTCTTGGTCACAATTGTCACTCAAAGGCCCTTTGCACAATTTAGACTTTTTAGACTAATAGGTTTAATTGCTTCCCTGTGGATTAGATCCCTAATTCCCTAGCTATATTAGTTAGAGGGTTAGGTTTATTTTTGATAGGTGTGCGATAGCCTCATCACCATTCATCAACAACCCCTTCCTCTAAAATAAATCACAAGGCATAACCTACATTATACCAATTTTTAAAAACAAATGATAGCCCTAGATAGTCTACAGTTCAATAATGAGTCCTTTACAGTTTAAATCATTACTACTCATAAGTACTAAGTTCTACTATGTTATAGAACTATAATTTTTAAGAAACATGTGAATGCTGTAAACAAATAATTGCTATAGTGAATTGCAAATCTATTAAGTATTTAAGGTGTTATACATGCAATTACCTGGCTTACGTGGCTAACAAAGGTGAAGGAGCTGCATTATCTGGCCAGAAAATACCTTGTTCACCTCGACTCCTAACAGACCCTACTACTGTGATCATTGTGGTGCAAATTTTCATT
>PYUH01000055.1:5073440-5192380 GCA_016808085.1 Suaeda aralocaspica | reverse complement strand
GTTTTGCCTATTGTCCTTATGATCTAATTGTGGTAATCTTACCTCTCGGCATCGATTTCAACAATATCAAACTAACAACTAAACCTTGCCAGTATTTAATTGAAAGCAATAACAATTGACAATAGGAATTCAAGTACATTAATAGTTAAACTAATATTTATGAGCAAAACATTACCAATTAATCCATGGATCCCCTAGTCCTAGAAAAGGGACTACTCACTCATAATTGAAAGAACAAAAACTAAATCAATAAAAGCAATTAAAATACTAAACATGATTAAACTAAACAAAACCAACAACAATCAAGAAATTAAATCTAAACATAAAACTATTAAAACTAAGAACATAAATTGAAAATAATAATAAACATAACTAAGAACAAGAATTAAGATTGAAATAGAACCTGAATATTATTGATTGAATGATTGATAAGAATTCTACACTTTGAGAGAATTTTAGAGTAAACTAGGGTTCTAAAGTGAAAAGAGGCGTTCATTGACTAATTAGGAGACTAAACACTTAAGTACTTAGGCTAAACAAGGGAAAAACACGTGAAATTTAGTCTTCAGAGCCACCCGCCCGGAGGGTCCGGGCGTGCAGCCTTCACCTGGGCGCACAGCTCCGGTCCGGGCGGATGGCTTGTTTGCCTTCGTTTCTCGGTTTTTGCTCGTTCTTCCTTAATTGCTTCTTTAATTCTTCGTTTTAACACTTCTAGTCTTCGGTTAAGCTCCCCAAATGACTTCAACTATTTACTAACTTCTTCAAGTGCTTCAAAAGGCTCGGAAAACAACGATAAATTATCGATTCCTACAAAATCTAATAAAAAGCACAACAAACACTCGAAATAGCAAAAGTTAGTAGAAATGGCTCAAAAGAGCCGTATTAGAGCTAAAAATCACTCGGGATCGGGGTGAAATACCAATAAAATATCAACTTATCAAATGGTGATACATATTTAATTATAATATAGTTTCCTTTCATTTACATAACTTCTTATTATGTCATTGGATGCTTATTTACATATTGGGTGTATCCATAATTTGGCATTATTCAAAGCCTGTGTGAGATGTGAATCTGGTGCTGTCCTTGCTAAAAAATACTTGATACACTGAGATTTACTTGAAATTTGTGTTGAGATTTACTTGATACACCGGCAGATTAGCTTTACTAATGCTATCATCTGACAACTATATTTTCGTTGAAATTTGTGTTGTGTTATCGTGCGTTTTTTTCTTGATATGGTTATGATATTGTTTTTATCAAATTAAGGTGCAATAGCATTAAAAATAGACTTTTTTTCCCTAAATGATAGTAGTTGCCACTAAGTTAGCTTACGGAAACACTATTAATTAAGCAATCATCTCATATATACTAATGATTAGCTTTAGAAAAATATGTGGGTCTAGAGCATAACTAAGCATCTTACAAATTCAATCTTTGTTGTAATTTCAGTTTACTTTCAGGGTTCATTTATCTTAGTTCATTTCCCAAAAAAAAAAAAAAAGCTAAAGCATTATAATTTGAGTGGTTTTCTTTGATTTGATTTTGTGCTTATGATAAAGCTTTAAACTTTCAATTGATCTAAATATTTTTGGGTAGTTAGGCTGTAAGAATTCACTCTTATTACTGATGAAAAGTCTTTTATTTAGAGGAAATTTGAGATATTTGTTTGGGGGAATACTATGTGTTTCTTAAAGTTTATGTAGTTAGAGTAAGTTACATGTATTATCTTAAAATTCATTTAAAAAGAGTAAATTCCTTTGTGCTTTTGTATCCATGCATCATCTCAAAATCGATCTGTTTTTTTAAGGTAGCGAGTTGCAATTATTTAAGCATATGTGTAGCTATAGTCTACTTACGGGTAAGGAAATAGGTTTGTTAGATGGAGCTTTGTAAATACCTGATGTTACTTTTCTTTGCCCGTTTGTCCGCCTTCGCTTCGCAGCTGCACTTGCTGAGCTCAACTGCATTTGCTCCTTTGCTAGTAATTTAGCAGGAATACAATAATTAATACTTTGTATTTGTGTTTTAAGAGATGCTGCTATTGATTCAGCTGTGTCGTTTGATTTTTCTTGTGTACGTTTCCAGCGTCTTGATTCTGGGGCGGATGCTTCATTGTGCATTGCAGATGCTTCATTGTGTAATATAGGCATTCCATGTTCCTCAACAACTGTTCTTTTACCTTGCTGTCTTCGAGAAGCATGGCCTTTAGAGTTATAGGCCATAAGGTATCCGTCATACATAGAAATTCAGGATATGCAGTAAAGAAGCTATATCATTAAACATACAAACAAGATTAATAGATAAAGCATGTGTAATTATAAGTAGGTGTATTCTTACAGAGGAAATAATAATAAATTAGATATCAGTCAAATATTAAATGTGTTCATCAAAAATATTCACACAAATGCAGCATAATTGTCTATTCAATGACTATTTGCAATAACCATGCCATGAAGAAATAAATTACAGGAGAACCTTTTTTTTTTTTTTTTTTTTTGCCCTAATCTTCCAATGCTTTTGCAAGGTAATTATTTTCAAGTTAAATGAATTTGATGCCAATTAAAGTATGTGCAGAAATCATAAATGAAACTCAAGAGTATTATAATGTAGTAGAGCATTATGAAAGTTGGAAAACACATCTTTCATAAGTAGCAAAATCAGTAAGGTTGCTAGTGCAAACTAATGGCAACCAGCATTGGTGGGTGTCTAATACATATAGATCTATCACCCAATAACTACATACTTCCATACATAATTGCCTAGAGAAACACATAGTTATTTACTTCAGTTCAGTATACCGATTGCCTATGCCAAATACAAGAAATTTATAATAATTGATACTAATAAGATGTTCAAAGCCTAGAATGACTTAATGAGAAACTATATGTAACATATTTTTTGAAAATTATTTTTTGGCAGGGCTCAAATTCTCTTAAAGATTAACTTAGCCTGTTAGCGGAACAAAGGTAAGGTCGAAGTGACAACGACATCTGAAATTATAGCAGTAAATGAGGAAGAAGTTGTTCTAGAGCTCTCTCCGCCTGGAGCATTAGGAACCTGTGTCGGTTCAGGAATCCTAAACCTTGTGCTACGCGGTATCAGTGTATCTTGCTCCACAATGTAAGGAGAAGGATCAACATGTTCCTTCAAACCATGAATAATTTCTTGCAAGCGGAGATATTATCTTC
This sequence comes from Suaeda aralocaspica, assembly GCA_016808085.1. Taxonomy (NCBI): domain Eukaryota; kingdom Viridiplantae; phylum Streptophyta; class Magnoliopsida; order Caryophyllales; family Amaranthaceae; genus Suaeda; species Suaeda aralocaspica. The sequence continues at coordinate 5,189,189 of PYUH01000055.1, read as the reverse complement.
TCTGAGCATTAACTACTGCGGAATCCCGTAGGAGGAAATGGTAATTCACATCAATCACTTCAAAGTTCCACAAGAGAGCCATAAATGGAAGGACTTCTTTGCAAAGAGATTGCTTTGCCTTCTTAATGGTCTAACACTTGAAACCAATGAAGCATTGGAAAAAACTCCTAAATAACAAGGAAAAACCAAAGCATTACCGCCACCGTGATAACGGCTAAGGCATATACCAAAGTACTATAGCGGAAGTCTTAAAACCAAAACCAATTTAAAAACTTAAACTTCAAACAGTCTCAAAACTAAATTCAATCCAACATTCAAAATAAGAATCAACTTAAAACTTCATTACACTTCGTAACCATCTTAATGGCCCTTAAAAAAAACAAAAACTAAAAACTTTGTAATGAAACAACATCCAAATAAAAGTTAGATAACTCCATAAGCAATAAAAATAAAAACTACAAAGACTGCACAGCAAGCACTCTTATTCCAGCCCAACATGAAATGACTTATGTCCACTTGTACTTGTAGCTTTTCTTATTCTAGACAACTACTCGCCAACAAGTGGGTCATTGTAGGGCCAAGTCCAAGACAAAGCTATGCACACAAAACAAACAATCAGCAAAACTTAGTACATAACTGCTAAAGACTAAGCAACAAAAATAACATAAATTAAAATAAGACATACATGCATCTTACTGTTGACAATCTTTCACCTGTGCATAGACTCAACATGAAAAAATTAATTATTACATTTAAACTTGGGATTTCGCATCGACGAGTTTCCTTTCCTCTAAAATCGCCCTATTGGGCATCAACTTGGGAGCAACTCCAAGAAGGTATTACCTATGTCACATAAAGTGTCGGAATTTCAGCGCGTTAAAAATATAAAAGAGTACAACGTCTTGTACTCCAATTAGAAGTCATAGATCTCTGTTCCATATGACTCCCCCCATTGTTCATACTCAAGGTATATATGTTCCAATTACTTTTATGCCCTTGCCTTAAAATAATTTAGGAAACTCTAAAAATTCTATTTTTAGAAACTTTTCAAAATATTTAATAAAACATAAAATATTATTTATGAACACAAAATAATTATTTTGATTAAAATTAATTTAAATTCTTTTGTTTAATATTCTTATTGAATATATTTTCTCAATTAAAATATTAAAACATACGTATAAAATACAAGAATAATTCCTTAACATTAGAGGTGATCAACTTTAACCCGGCCCGCGAGCCCGACCCGGCCCGAAAAAATGCAGATTTTGGGCAACGTATTTCCGGTCCGAATTCGGGCTAGGCCCGGCCCGATTTTAGCAATTTTCCCGCGGGCTTTAGTGGCTTAAATTTAAGAAGTTTAGTTGATTTTTTAGGCTCGGCCCGAAAAGCCCCCCTAGCCCGTTCTAAATTTCCAGGTTTTGGACAACAAAATTAGGCCCGAACTTAGGCCCGGCCTAGCAGGCCTTCTTTAATGCGACAAACACTGCCCGAACCCGACCTGACCCAGCCCATGTTCACCTCTACTTAAAATACGTGAAAATATGGGGTATTACATTCTAGTTTGTTTAGCATCAAGGAATGGTGTAGTTTAGGCTTGGCATGATAAATGCAGATAAAAAATCAACTCAAAGTTGAGTGGTTTTGTCCAATATTAGGGGAGGTGCTGTCAATATTTTTTATGATTTGCGTGGTTGTGTTAAAGAGTTTCTGAGTTTAGTACGTATTTTAGTGTGCAAAAATTGAACCTATTAGTTTATTCTTTTCTGATAAAGCTCATAAATGATCCTCTTTGGACATGAAGTCGATCCACGTATAATAAATTGAACCATTTTTACTTTGATATAATAGTGCCAGTTATAATTTATCATGGTGAAAAGATCATCATAGATTCACGATGGGTTGCTTAACTATATATTGGAGATTCTTATGGTTAATACAGTTTTATGTACCGCAACAGTATAGGAATATCATGCTATGCTTATCAGGCTGAAATCAGGTTTCTATTTTTCTTTGTTTTTTGACTTTCCTATAAGATATAGCTTTGTTATACGGATTGATATGGTTGATATGGTTGATTAATTGTCCACATGCTCTATTATTTATTATCTTTGTCTTTAATAAGCAGTCAGGCAGCTGGGTGATCATATAAGAACTCTCTTGTCTAAGTATATTATGGAATTTGATTATATGATGGTTATTGCTTATTGTTGAACCCCATGTGATTTACACTAGTGAGTTGTCCCATATTGGAGAAAGAGGAGATGTTGAACTAGTTTATAAGCTTAGGAGTTACTCCTCCTATTACCAATTGGTTTTAGGATGGAACCTCCTTGGGCTTGTGGACCGGTTTGACTCTCCTCCTCCTTGTTGGGTTACCCAGGCCCATTTATCTTTAACATGAAATTTAACACTTATTGCTTACTAGCCATAAGGTCTTGTTGTGTGCTTGTAAGTGGCCACTCTTAATCTTTTATTTGTTTAGCAAAAATTGTTTATTAAATTTAAGAAACTATTTGATGCATACTTTATACATTAGACAAGAAAATGAAAGAGGGGTTGAGATGATGTATAGTTCGAATGTAAAAGTTTTAGTTCAGAAACTTTGGTTCTTATCAGAAGTCTATGCTTTGTTTTATAGATATATATATATATCTTCACATTTTCTGAAATGTAGAGTACCTGGTATGTCCTTACAAAGGTTTCAGTTTACATTATACTATTGTTGTTTTGATGTTGTTTTGAGGTTTCAATTGTATCTTCGATAATGTATTGTGTGTTTTCATGGGTCTTGTTTGTTTTGTTGTGATTTTTGAATTTGACTTCTTGCATGCAGTATAATACTTATGCTGATTCAAAGAAGTGTGAAATGAATAATAGCATATGGTGACAAAGTGGTTACATAGCTTCAAAGAAGTGCCGATGCCTGATTCAAAGTAGTGTTAATGCTTTTTCTAGCGAATGCTAGTTTCGATTCAGAGAAGACAGAAGCTGCCAAAAGGTTGAAGAAATTTTGAGGACGCAAAAGCATTGTGTCTAATAGTTTAGAGATGTATTGTTTTTAACGATAGTGGATAAGAAAATAGAATATGTACAAGAGTACGCTATTATATTTACTAACGTTGGAGTATGTATTAGGATTACATTAATAATAATAACAAATTATTACTATTGTTACTATATATTTTGTATTTATTTATTTTTATTTATTATTATTATTATTTGATAAGTGCACTTTATGCATGTATTTTACCCCTTTTTTCTAGTTTATTTTGACTCTAACCTATGCTCTTCGGAGCTATTTTGGCTAACATTTGGTTGTATGGAGTGGTTTGTGCTTGTTAGTGACTTTTTGCAGGATTTCGGTGTTTTTTGCATTGATTTCGAGGCAATCACATGGGTTACAACTACCTACTAGAAGCCAATGGGTTAGAAGTGAAGTATTCAAGGAGCTATGATGGGGCCTGGAGTAGCTAGAAGACGAGCTGACTTGATTTAGACGAAGAGAGAATTTCACCCAGGCAGTCGGGCGGATTATGCCCAGGCGGTCGGGCGGAATTTACTTAGCATTTTCAAGAAGATGGGGACGAAAACACTGATCGCACCCGATCGGGCGGATTTCGCCTGGTTAGTCGGGCGGATTGCTTGGAAGGGCTATTTTCATTCGTTTCGGCCACCGATCGGGCGACATTCGCCTGGTTGATCGGGCGGTTTGTCCGAAGCCCGTTTTCTCCCTTATTAGCTTGGGTCGTGTACTTTTTGTATAAATAGATATTGTTATAGGTCATTTACACACTACATTAGACTAGACATTATTTCTCCTAAGGGCTTTTCATTCAGTTTCTCTCTAGAAAGTTACTTTGTCAAAACTTAATCATTCAATTAATACAATCTCACTTTCAGGTTCTACTTTAATTCCTTTCTTGTTTTTATTAGTTTGATTATGCTTCTTAGTTATAGTTGTTAGTAGTAGTTTATTTCTAGATCTTGTTTTTGCCCTAGTTTATGTTCTGAGTTATTTTTGTTCATGTTGATTAGGTTAATTGCTTTAGTCATGTTTTTATTTTTAGTTTTTATTGCTATTTTGCTTTATGTGATATTAATCATGTGTGAGTAGTTTCCTTTCTAGGATTAGGGGATTTATGGATCGTTTCTAATGTGTTGTTTCATGATTAATTAGTATAATTGTTGGTGTTACTGAATTCCTATTGTCAGGTTTTATTGCTTTCAATTAAATTGTGGCCAGTTTTGATTGATAGTTTGATATGTTGTTGAAATCAATGTCGAGAGGTAAGATTACCACAATTAGATCACAGGAATAATAGGCAAAACGAGTCTAAGTGAGAGAGATGTCACGTGCTGACTCTTTGACTCCCGCAAAGCTAGACAACCCTGTGCGCCACTTCCTCAACAGTCCGTCGTGAACAAGTCAGGCTTCCCCTTGACACGCTCCTCGTGCCCGCGTAGCTCACTCCTTGAGCTTATTATCTCACTTAGCAAGGCATGTCCCTTGTGTCTAGCTCCCAAGTATTCGTCCCAAGACGAATATGTTAGTGCGTTGGACAAATCCCATTAGCTCTTAGCACTCAAGCCCCAAGTAGCACACTCCTTGTGCCCAAGTTATCCCCACACACTCACCCTCTCTAATTTATGTGGAAGATGGTTGTTTTGAAGTAACACAATGAAACACACAAGTGGTAGAGGGAATTGAACTCTATTAAGCTTACTAATAGATGCTACACTTGCTTACAAAAGTGAATATTGTGCTCTCCAAGTTGTTATGTACAAATGCCTCAAGGTTCCTATTTATAGGCATCCATACTACAACATCAACCTTTCTATAATACTCCTAACCTCCTCAAATGGAGGGATCTAGACTCTAACTCCCTAGACCCTTCTAGAGAATACAACCAAGTATGTACATACAAGAACCTCCTAGATACATTCTAATATGTACAAGAACCGTCATGAGTATTCTAGGAACATCCCTCCTAGAACACTCCACATACACTAGAGAACTCTAGAGATATCACTCTAGAATCCCCATGACAAAACTAGACCATACTAGAACGCTCTAGAGTCACCCACTCTAGAATATCCTATCAACTTGCTCCAAAATGTTCCGGAACCTTCCGGAACGCCTCAGATAACTCTAGACCTTTCAACGAGGTTCTAGAGTCTTCCATTCTCTTCCAATATAGTAGGAAGCCCCCATGTCAAGTTTGAGCCCATTTGGAGAAGTATAGCACTGCCGCCCAAAAAGTACAGTTTATCTGCAGATCAAGTATATCCCTGCAGCACTAATTTTTCCTTAAAACTGCCTACCATAGGGGGAGGGAGGGTGCAACTTTGCAGCCCACGAGCAGCTCTTCCTAGGGAGCCTTATGCCTATGCATGAGGACTATGGGTGAGACAAATAGTTGGTCCGTGATAGAGAGCAATTAGAGGAGTTTTGAAGGAGACTAGATTCGAGAGAATTAGTTACCTTAGTTCAGGAAGTCAACACTTTGTTAATTCAGTGGATATTTGAGATTTTATTCATATTCACAGATTGAAACAAAAAATGGGTAAGAGCTAAATTTTTGGAATTAGCTTATTTTCATATCCAATAATTTTTTCCTTAATTTTCAGCATTTTCTTTTAAAAAACCATTTTTCTTGTTTTTTCTGTTTTTAATCGCCAGTGATCTAGGGTTTTTATTCCCTGCTCTCTCACCGGTTAGTAGATTCTCTTCTTCTCCTTTATTTTCTGTGTTTTTTTTTATGATTAATTTTAGTATTTATGTAAATTTGTATACTTTATGCATTGTTAAATTTGAAGCTTTTTTATTAATAATTTGTTTCTAAATACATATTGTTTATTTTTAATCCTGGGTTTCATTTTAATTTTATATTAATAGGGTATTTTTCTTTTTGATTATTTATAAGCAATGATAAAGTATTTAATATTTTTATTTTATTGGCTGAAAGATTAAACTTTTTTATTGATGAATGTTGTTTATGTTGCAGATTGTGGATGGTTAGAGGTGCAGGGTTATCATTCCCAATCATCAGACTAGGTTGTGAGTGTGAAACATTTTGGTGTTTGAGGTTTCGAGAGTTTTAGATTTGAGGAATTCTGGTTTTGTGGTTTAGCTTTATAGGTTATAGGTTAGGTTGCTAGTGTTTAACTGCTTGTACTAGTGTTTATAAGTTAGGTTGCTGATGTTTAGCTGTTTGCTGCTGGTGTTTGTGGTTTGTGTCCGTGTTTCTGGTTTGGTTCTAAGGTGGAGTATGGTTTGTGTTTGTGCTTTTGTGTTTCTGTGTTTGGCGTGTTGAATAAGCATATGTTTGGTTCTAAAGAGAAAGAATTATGCATGAATGAATGAATGAATGATTGAGCTTGTGTTACGTTGACTATTGATGTTAGTATTGTTGTTGTTGATTGTTGATGAATTATGAATGAATGGTTGAGCTTGTGTTACGTTGATTATTAATGTTAGTATTGTTAATGTTGATTGTTGATGAATTATGAATGAATGATTTAATGTAATTGCGGCTCAGATACAAATTGTGGCTTGATCTTGTGATTCTTGTCAGTCTATTATGTCTTATACTTATAATTAGTGACAATGAAGCAATACAAGTTTTTCACTTTTGCATTCATATGTTCGCAACATAAGAAGTGGAAGTACCAAAGGGCTTATTGATTTACTAGCATATCTTGTTGTTTTAGCGATGACAATTGCAAAGTCGGTAGAGAAGTCATGTTTTAAGACACGGCGCAATATGGAATATAAAGTTTGTCTTTAGACTGCTCATTTTATTTTTACTTGTGTGTATGACTAGTGAAGTATATGAAAACTACATTTACCTCACAAGGTTAAGTGCGATTCAAATACCCATTTTTTGTGTCTGGTAAGTGATAACCAATCAAATCAAACCAGATGAATAATGAATTCATGCACAAAATGAAATATATTACTTCTTATGTTATTTGACAGTTGCATGCTTCTTTGCATGGAAACGAGTAGCTTTACAATCCTATTCAACCTGGAAGTCTGAAACAGATGGTGATAAGCTACTATATGAGCTAGTTGTTTAGTGTTTAGGAGTTTTATTGTTTGTGATAAGCAACTGCTCTTTTTTTCCCATTTTATTGGTTTGAGTCTTGGTTATTGCATTTATTGGTATGGCTTAGCTTGTATTTGTGTTACTGCTTTGTTGCTGCAACTGCCGGTCTTTGATCCCTAGTTGCTGCTGTCGCCATGTCTTTTGTTCCTGCTGCCTTCTGTTCCTGCTGTTGCTATTCTTCAATACTTGCTTCTGCATATGTTGGTCTTCTATAGTTGTTGTTGCTGCTATTTCTATTTTGTTCTACCTGCAATTTGTTGGGCTACTGTATTTGTGCCTGATGGTGTAATTTGTTTTGATTATAGATGTAATTTGACTGAAAATCAATTATAATATGTATATGTAACTTTCAAGCTATCATTTCAGCTTATCAATTATAATAAGTGTTTTTTTTATGGAGGGAAATTACTTATTTGCTGTGGTTTTTTCCAAAAACCGCAGCAAATAATCCATAATTCCCACCAAAAATACTACTTATTTGCTGCGGTTTTGGAGAGAACCGCAGTAAATAATTTTTTTTTATTTGCTGCTACGCCATTTGTTGCGGTCAAAAATTGCAGCAAAAAGCTTGATTTTGACCGCAGCAAATGTCTTTTTATGTACTAGTCAAATATATAAATATATTACTTCGTATATCTTATTTTAAATGGTACAATTACTTTTCAAATATTATACTAACATTTTGAATGAGATAATTCATATATACATTGTTGGTGATACAATTATGTTTTGTGATATGATCCTTTTTGGAATGATATAATTACATTTAGATGATACGATTTACAATTACCTATCAAATGATATAAGGTTGCGTTCGGATACAAGGATTTCATTTAAATTACTTGAATTGAATTATTAATTTTCATTTCAAGAATTCAATTCCAAATGTGGTGTTTGGAGAAACTTTAGAATTTCAAATTCGGAATTCAAATTTCAATGTTTTGTTTGGAAAGATAAGAGAATTTCAAATTTGGAATTATAAAACAAGATAAATATAAGAGTTTAATAACAATTATTATTTCTCTAACACATTAGTTAAACTACTAATCATCATTAATGATTAACAAAATTAAATCCAACTTTTCTTGCTGGGGTAAAACTTCTTTATCATATCAAACTCTTCTATTGTTCTGCTCATGAATCTTTTTATTGCCTTTAAAGCTTGTTGACGTGACAATCCTAGAATATAAGAGACTAAGTCGTAAATCTCCTTTACACTTGGTTTCGGAGGGCCTTGTGTCTTGCTAACATACTCTCATGTAGGCAGTAGTCACGGAGTCACCTCATATGACATGTAAGCACTATCAATAAGTATATGCATAAATTAATAAAGCTAGATATATAACATCTTAAAAGTCACTTTATATTGCTTAGAGCTTGGATTTTTTTCTTAGAACTTGGACATATAGCATCATATCACTAATCAGTGAAAATAAACAAAAGTCGAGGAAAAATTGGCAGCCAAATTCAAGAAAAAAATCTACCATTATTCTACAAATGATAACAACAAAAATGTTAGCAAAATTCAAACAAAAATAGCATCAATATACTAGCACAATTCAAGCGAGATTCAACTAACAATAGCAGCAAAAATCAAGCAAATTAAACCCTACCCTTAAACTCCCAAATCAAACAAACATAACAATAAGCACAATAAATAAAGCAATCACAACATAAATCAAATCAGAATAGATGAAAAACTAGAAATTAGAACATATTTTAACCATATACCCCCAAATTAAACATTTAAACCCTAAAACATATGAGCAAAAATTAAAGACAAATTTGGAGCAAATTTACAAAAAAATTCGAGAAAAAATCAGCAGAAAATTTCACGCAAAAATCAAGAAAAATAATAGAAAAAGCAGCAGAAATTTTCGAGAAAAAATAATAGCAATCTCAAGCAAAATTAACAAAAAAATTGAAAAAAAGAATGCAACAATATTCGAGTACAAATTCTAGTAAAATTTAAACAAAGATCGAAATAAATTCAAAGCTAAATTCGAGCACAAAACTCACAACAATTTTTTTTAGCACAAATCAAACATAAATTTGCAAAATAATTAAAAAAAATCACAAAATTTAGACTAACCTTTAGAGGAGAACGACAATTCGAAGCGAAAATCCTTAGAAAACGATAAGAGAGAGAACGAAACTAAAGAATAAGAAGAGAATTAGTCGAAGAGAAGAGAGATAATTAAAGAGAATGAGAGATGAGATTTTGAGGAGAGAGAAAAGAGTTAGGGTTTGAGAAGTCAATTGGAATTGAAATGAGCGATTTTTTTTTGGGTATTTCAAATGAATGTTATTTTGGGGTTAAGAATTTGATGTGGTAATTGGGCCAAATGAAATCCAAATTTTTTTGAGTTACCCAAACATGATATTTGGGCCAATTCCAGGAATTAGAATGAAATCATTCCATCCAAACAAGCCATAATGATATTTTAAATGATGTAATCATGTTTCAAATGATATAATCAATTTGGATGATATAATGGGCTTTTACGCGATATAATCATAAAAATATATTGGGTGCACAATAAATTAGTGTGCACTGGGTTCATATCAGTGTTTTTATTTGTGAAGCAAGCATGTGAAGTGTGCCAAGTATTGTACTAACTGTTCATTTGATCAATTTAAGGAGATGGGAGATTTTGAAAGAGTAAAAGCTTATCTTTTTTCAAGAGATTTCATATCCATGTATTCACCGGGTACCCTTATGGTTTCATTTTATTCGCCAGGTACCCCTGTAGTTTTACACATTCGATCACCCGGTACCTCTCAGGATTCAAACAATAGCACAATATGACATTAATGATCGACGGAGTTAACAATAGTTAACTTTCCAAACTTATTACTTTGTTTATATAAATACACCAAGGGTTACAAATTTGAATTAATTACATGAAAATTTGAATTAATACACCAACGGTTACACTTAATTTCTAGCTCAACAAATACACAACAATAGCAAATGCAAATTAAGCTTTCAAACAACACATGATAAAAGCCCCAAAATATTACAAGTTCGACATATATCTTAAAATCCTCAAGCACTCAAAAAACCCATTCAAAAAAATTCATCAAAAATTGAACAAACAACAATAAAGCAAAATGGACACAGAACCATAAAAGTTTAACCATTTTATACAAATTTGTATGTTCTTGTCAAAAGGTAAGTATTGAGCTTTGTACAGACGTATAACTCCTAGCAGAAAGTGGTAGAGTTGTGGTGGTCCAGCTGTTAGGGCTCGATAACATTAGGCTGTGAACCTGAAATGGGTTATGAAACCCAAAGCCACCAAATCCCATACGATGAAACAATTGGTTGTCTATGATGTGAAATTGAGGCATCAATTTTAATTGCTTTCTTTAATCCATGTTGTGTCGCCATTCGATCATGAGATTGAGTTACAGCAATACAAAAGAGTCGTGTGATTAAGAGAATTAGTGTTATTTTTGAGAATGTATGTTTATAAGGCATGAGAATTGCGTACCTGAAGGTTTCTTAATTAGAAGATTCAATCTTGGTATTTTTTTTTCTTGAAGAATTCCAATTTTAGGATTTTGCAGTTCATCTAACTTGTGGAATTTTCTACACCTATTGGATTTATGTCAGATGACGTGTGAGTATGCATTGGAAAGATTATTCAATGTGCTTTCAAGGAAAAATATAGAGAAAAAAAACCAACAAAATATGGAGTGTAAAGTTTTCATCCATTTTGTTTAAGCTGTCTTGGAAATCAAAATTATATTAGATTTTGTTATCTTGATTCGTTAGGATATTGATTTTATGTTTTGCACGTGTTTAGGAGTTTATTATTTGATGCGCATTTTAAGAGGTATTCAACAATCAAACCAATCAAAACAACCAAAAGGCTCAACTTGTTCGGAAACTATGAAGATGGTGACAATTTTGTGATGAATTTGTGATGATTGATGGTGATAGTGTAGTATAATATGAATAGATTTAATTAATAATAATTGATATGACTTTCAATTGCAGTTGAAAGAATTTGAAACTTGAGACTCAGTCAAGATTCATGCATAACATGCAACTTTAACAAAGTTTTGTTCACAAGAACTTTTTCTAAAAAACAAAACACCTAATCCTCTAATCATGAGGGTCTTTTTGATCGACGGACTCAATCTCACGATCAAAAGGTGGCACAAAAATGAAATTTAAAGAAAGCAATTAAAATTCCAACTTTGATGCTTCTAATTCACATCACACTCCCCCTCTTAGAAAACTACTTGCCCCAAGTTTTAGTAGCCATGCAACCATCCATATGCGACGAACGAGTGAATCATGTTTGATGTTATATCTATAGTCAATTAGTAAGCACGCCATTAGGAACAAGAACAAGGTATAGAAAAGTTGTTTGAGTTCAAACAAACTATTGTAACTCGTAGATGATTCATCAATAGGGCACAAAAATCTTGAAGAAATCCGTCATGGAAAAACTTTTGAATGCTACTCATGGAATCATCATGTAGAAGAATAGGCTTGCAAACTTGTAAACCAACAACAAGCATTGGGAAATTCGAATTTTTTTGAGTTGTAATGATCTCTTCTTCAACAAAACTTTGAACAACTTGATCTTCAATCTTAAGGACTGTATCTAAATCTACAATAACATCATCATTACCCTTATTTTCGGCATTGGTTGCATCCTCCAAAGATTCAACTTTTGCTTCATCGTTTGTAATCAATTTTGATTGATTATCAACGTTGCATTGTTGTTGTTGATCTTGATTTTGTTTATCCATAATCTTAGCCAAAGTATCTTGCATGTTCTTCATGATATTAAACTTTAATTGAAGAAGACATTTCATTATTTCAAAAACATCTTCATTATGAAATTTGTGAGTGGAACAACAGGCCATCTTCCAATATTGTGGAATGTAGAGGAAAATTCGAACAACAAAAACCCTACCAAAACAACTCATATTTAGCTGAATATTTTTGTGGATATACCTATATATGTCCATAACACTCGACCAAAATTTCACACGCAAAAGCCTTACCAATTTTCTGCAGTTTAAGTTTTCCTAAGAACACTCAAAATTGTCGCAATTTGTACCAGTTTGTGAAAAACAGACTATCAGGAACCAAACAATCGTCAAAAGTTCTGAAATTCAGTATGAGGAAAGTAGACAGAAAAAAACCCAATTTGAAAAAAAGAATCAATGAAAAGCCTTTTCTAACGAAGGAGAAATCATCAATCGAATCTGCCCTTTGATACTGCTTTTTCTAACCCGATTTTGCAATTGTTGTATAATGCCTCGTTTTTTATCTTTTAGCACCAAAAATTGCATGAAACTTCAATGAGTATAGGAGGCTTTGGGATCCCAGCAACCACACCAATTTGATGCGTATTTTGAGAGGTTTTCAACAATCAAACCAATCAAAGCAAGCAAAGGGCTCAACTTGTTCGGAAACTACGAAGATGGTGATGATTTTGTGATGAATTTGTGATGATTGATGGTGGTACTGTAGTATAATATGAATGGATTTATTTAATAACAAAGGATATGACTTTCAATCGTAGCTAAAAGACTTTGAAACTTGAGCCTCGGTTAAGATTCACGCATAGCATGCAACTTTAACAAAGTTTTGTTCACAAGAACTTTTTCTCAAAACACAACACCTAATCTCACGATCAAAAGGTGACATAAAAATGAAATTTAAATAAAGCAATTAAAATTCCAACTTTGATGCTTCTAATTCACATCATTATTGATTTTTTTTAATCTTTTGTTTAGTTAGGCCTACTGGCAAGGGTTGTTTGTCTATAAATAATTAAATATCCCTTGTTTCATTAATATGGAATAAACTTTATAGTTGTGTTGATTAAAATTTTATGCCTATGCATGTTTCTCAATTTAGATGAGTAAAGTTCATATTGTTTTATCCTTGGGAGTTGAGAGTGAACCAATTCATAAAACCTGTAGTTTAGGTGAGTGAAAGCTAATATGGAGTGAGGTTATTTGTTTGGTGAGTGAAGCTACACGACTGTTCTCAAACTCTTATTAGTTGGAGTTTTTGGCGAGTTAAACCATAAAGTTGAACTAAGATCCTTAGTGAATCATAAGCGAGTGAAGCTTATTTGAATCTAAGTTATATTCATTGCACCAAAGAGCTTGAACCCCAAAAAATACACACCGGTCTAGGGATTTCATGTTTCGGAGTTTTAAAACTGGTTTTCATTGAAATAGTAGCTCTACTCGGTGAAATCTTATCGGCTTGACTCCATTCATGGCGACTAATTATCCGATTGAATTGAGAAATTAAGGATGATAATTTGGGGATAATTGGAAGAGTTTTGAGTCGTAGAAGTGAAAAATGAAAGAGATTTCGACGGTTGAACACTTGAACATTAATCGAAAATTGGTATCCCTATTTCGTTGTGTTAGGTAGGATTGGTAGTAGTGATGGCAACGGGTTGGACTCGGATCGGATTATATAGGATCCAACTCCGACTGTAGTCGGATTATTTAAACGGAGTCGGAGCAGATTTTTTCCCTCGGATTTAAGCGGAGGCAGTCGAAGTCGGAGCGGAGTGATTGCTTACTCTAATGATAAGTTGATAACCATTTAGTAGCGGCCATATATGTGTATAATTAGTTATATCAACGCATAAATTATAGTAGTATTAGTTTAGTAGAAATAATAATGATAATGATAATAAAATAAATGATAATAATTATTATCATATCTAATAAATAGAGAAATAAAAGGTGGAGTCGGAGTCGAAGTTCCGGCAGAGTCGGATTAATTGTCGGATAACTCGGATCATTTTTAGCATCCGACTCCGACTTAAACTCGGAGTTAGGGCTGTTCAATCTGATCGATCCGATCTGAGATATCGGATATCCAACATTTTCGGATCAGTCAAATTTTGACCCGTATCCGATCCAGTTAAGTGGATGTCCGAAATTTACGGATCGGATAAATCGGATATCCGATGACCTGAAGTCCTTTTTTGTAGCCTGTTTTGCCTTTTGTCTTTTGTAACTAAAAATCAATATTGAAGGGGTTTATAACTTCCAAAATAAACATTAAAACAATACAACAATAAAGCAAGTCATTACAATTTACAAACATGATTACGAATATAAAAGTTCTCAATTACAAATATAAAAAGTCCAAATTCGAAAATAATCCCAAAATTTCCAACAATTAAACAACTACGAAATGTTCAAATTACAACAAACATTACATCAATAACTTAAAGTGTCCAACGATTCATCAATCTTGATATTAGATTGCTCCATCATCAAATCTTTCATACCTATAATGCATTAAATTGTTAATAGAAAAATAAGTAGATAACTATCAAGTAAATATGAAAACAAAACAACAACAACAATATTAATAATAATAATAATAATAATAATAATAATAATAATAATAATAATAATAATAATAATAATAATAATAATAATAATAACAATAATAATAATAATATGAAAATTACCTTCTTCTAAATTCTCCAATTAAAAACAAAAAAGCCCATTGGATTGTCGGATTAGAAATCGTGATCTGTATCCGATACGACAAATGTCGGATATTCGGTCCGGTTGAACCCAATTATGAAAATGTATGTTTTGATCCGATTTTTTCGGATCGGATCAGTCGAATCTCAAGTCGGATATTTTTGAACAGCCCTGCTCGAAGTCGGATTATTTTGGCGAAGTCGGAAACGGATTATTTTATGGCGAATTGGGAGGCGAATTTTTTCCTGAGAGCAAAGCGGAGTAAAGTCGAACTCGGCCTGAACTGCCATCCCTAATTGGTAGTGATTGTGGGGGCGAGAGAGGTTTATAAAAGCATAAGAGTACCCGACAAATAAAATGAAAAAAGAAGTACCTCATTAAAAATTCGTATTTTAAAAGAAATAAAATGATAAATTTTAGATCTTAGTATCAAAATAAATTGACGAGGACAGAGCATTGTATATCCGTAGGCTTCGATCATTCGATGGCTGTATATGTCAATCACATTGACGCCACTTTTGTACCAAAACACAACCAACGCAACCCCTTTCTCTCATTCTCTGTCAATCGCACAACCCTGACATCGCCGAATCTTCTTTACTCTCATAATCATCTCTCTCCTTCTTCATCTTCACCATTTTTTTCTTTATTTTCGTTTTTTACAAGGTTATTTCTCCTTTTTTTTTCCGTTTTTTTAAGCTTGATTCGGATTTGTTTTCTTGTATTTCTTTTATGTTGGATCTATTTTAAATTATCGTATTATTTGATCCTTTAATTTAATTCGATGATTAATTGGTAAATTTGGAAGATTATGTTGCTTGGAATTTTAGATTATTTTAGATTAGGTTTTCTGAAATTTTGTTGGTTGAAACCTAGAATTTTTGATATGAAATGTTTTGATCGGCAGAATTTTTTGAATTAAATTTCAGGAATTTTTAAAAAAATGTTGATTTGATTGTTGCAAAGTGCATATTGAATTATTGTTGTTCTTGTTATTTAATAATGATTTGATTCTTGCAAATTGTATATTGAATTGTGTTTAAGCACCAAGGAGCAGAAGTAATCGTTAGTGAATTGCGGTGGTATCGTTAATGTTTGTTTAAAGATTGCATTTTTTTAGTGGTAGATGGTAGAAGTTAAAGATGATGTAGTGAAATTTGGATTAATATAGGAAGGAGGTGTATGTGGTATTCGTCGAATCCGTGGTTCATGCAGCTGATACTTTCTTTTGTAATAATATGATAGGATTTAAAAGATGATGAAAATAAAATTGGTATAATAGAGACGAGTTTTCGTGACTGATATTATTAGGTTGAGTCCATTGGAATATGGTAGGAGTTAAAGATGATGCAATTAGTGTTGGTTTGGAGATAGTGATGAAAACATAAGAAGACGATATTTGTAGACATTTATTGAAATAGATATTATTCGATTCATGTAGTTGTCTCCATCTTTTGGATATGTGGGCTTTGATGTTGTTGTTATATGGTTTTCTTAGCTTTCTTTTAAGAATGGTGTCTTTGAGCTGTCTTCTGCGCCTTTGACGAATAGTATGAATGTTATTTAAGGGTTATTCTCATGAAGGTGTATTGTTTTGTTTTGCAGTAAACATGTCTTACGGGCGAACTCACCAACCTCAAGGAGGTACACTATATGACTACCATTGGCCTTCCTTTCACATGAACCATGAAAGCAGCAACCTTTTTCAGACTGATGATTACTATAGCTACCACAGACATAATCACTATGGCACTAAATTGTTTGATGACATGAGGATGCATGACTATGGCGGCCATACATTAGGAAATTGTAGAGAACGAGCACTAAGAGGAAATTACTCTAGATCTCATGGTTCCCCATCTTTCAAAAGGAGGAAAGTTTCGGACAACTCTCAAGAAAGCAATGGGGATATATATTGCCTCCCAAATCAGTTTAGATTTGCGGCTTTGAACTTTACAAACGATTGTAATGTTTTTCCTACTGTAACTGCTCCTAGTACAAGTGCTCATTGTTATAAAATGGGTAAGCGTGGACGGTCTGATTTGGATGATGAGGATTGCTCTGTCCTTATCTCTAGGGCAGAGATGGAGAGGTGCTCTCCTTCAAGAAAAGATGGAATTGATGCATTACATGAGACACGGTTGAGGTATTCATATTGCGCTTTCATTCAGAACCTTGGGATGCGCCTAGACTTGTAAGTTTGAAGTTTCTCTTGTTGTTTATTGCTTTATTAGTATCTGATGATGTATATTAATCATTTTTCTCATTAAAGATGGTCTTTGCTGTTTGATTTTTTTTAATTATTTTATAATTCTATTGCTACTAAAACTCTTACCTTCCCTAATCTATTATCAGTTGATATGCTTCTTACCTAACTCAATTTTTTTGTTCATGGATATTGTAGGCCTCAAAAAACAATGGGTACAGCAATGGTTTTGTGTCATCGCTTTTTCATTCGACGTTCACATGCTTGCCATGATAGATTTGTAAGTACTTTTGATACCCTGTTTTGTCTTTGGAGTGGTTTTCTTGTTATGAAGATTAAGTAGCATGTATAATGGATTGGTTGGAAAGTTTATACAAGAATCAATCTTTTCTTGAAAGCATGCAAGAATCAGCTTAGGCCTTGTTTAGTCAACTAATTTTGTTGAACTGGTTATCTATAATCACTCAACTGAATTTTATTGATTGAAAGTTGAAACACTTCTACCTATTGGGTAAAACTGATTATTACTGGTTTTTGTAGTTTCCATTTGTTACTGATTTTTACTTGCCAAAATTGTTGTTTATTTTGAAAAATATATATTTTTAACCTTTTTTTGTAGGATTTTTTTGTTTGTTTGTGTTTCTAGTCTCGCTTTGCACATTTTGCACTTTACCACCTTTTTTGGATTTTAATGAATATTGAGCTAAAGATATTTGATGATCTCTTACAGTTAATTGCTGCTGCTACACTCTTTCTAGCAGCAAAATCTGAGGAGACAGCTCGCCCTTTGAATGATGTGGTTAAGGCATCTTGCGAAATTCTTCACAAGCAGGATCTTACCATCTTGTCCTACATGCTTCCTATTGTGAGTATATTGTACTTTGTTGTTGCTTCTTAGTTTGTTGATATGATGTGTACACCTATAGGAAATTCTGAAGCTGTGAAAATGGCCTAAAAATAAAGATGTGACAATTGCAGTTTCTGTTAGTTCTTTCTGTTGTTATGTGATATCTAGTGATGATATTGTTGGTTTTTTTTTCAAGCTTATTATGCAAGATAAGGATATAGGATGGTGGCTATTTTAAAGATATTGTGCTTACAAAAATGGCCTATGTTAATTGTGAAACTAATGCTTTCCCTGTTCCTCAATTATTGCTCTATCTCCTCTTGTCTAGTAAACAAGAAAGATTCGAAGAAATAATGTACCATGGAAGTGGAATGTAGCCGTTAATGTGGAACTTCTATAGAAGGGAAATTTAGCAATAATAAGTAATGGATCATAGTATACGTTCTTCGCTTCTAGGTCATTATTTGTATTGATGGTGTTCTATTATGCTCCTTAGAACTCATTATATTTGTGCTTTTTGGGGTGTTACTTATGTAATTGCGTGAGTACCTTTGTGTTTAATTGTTTTTCCTAGTTCACTTGTTTTCTTCATTTTTCATTGTTTACCCAAGTTGTTGCGAAACGTTGGAGCTCCTTTTATAATTCAATTTTTTATACTTTATTGTAGCCCATTAATATCCTGAAAGACAATCCTAGTACGCTCCCAAAAGAAATGAATTGATGTACTTTTACCAAATTTGCCTTTTTTGTTATTTCCTTTGTTATATTATGCCATACCTTTTGAACCTAATTCACATTTACCTTAGAGGCTTAGACAATGTTCACTTATATTCTTAGAATCAAGTCACCTTATGAGGCAAAGAATGCAGTACTATAGGGCGAGAAAGAAGGATTTGTAGATGATATTGATTGATTTGGAAAAGGCATATTATAAATTACCAAGAGAGGTGCTTTGTTGAGCAATGACTAAGAGGGTATCTATCAGGTATATTGATCTTTTAGAGGATATGTATCAAAGCATAACAAAAAATTAGGACTTGTGGAGTTACACTTGATTTTCCTATCACTAATAGTCTACATCTAAGGTTCGTTTTGATCCCTTTCTTCTTTGCAATAATTTAAGATGAGATTACAAATTCCATTCAAGATGAGGTACATGATGTCCATTATTTGCAAGCGACATTATGTTGGTAAATGAAACTAGATAGTGGTTAATGATAGGCCAAAGCAATGGAAACAAATTAGAAGCTCATGGGTTTAGATTAAGTTAGAGTAAAATGGAGTACATGGTGTACCATGTTAGCACACCGAGGAGACAGATCGAAGCTGTGGTAACTTTGGACGGAAAGGAACTATTGGTTGCAAAGGAATGGAGATATTAATTAAAATGACCATCGATTTAAGTTTGGGTGGCTTAAATGGAGAGGAGCAATAGGGTTGTACGATCAAAATGTGCTAGTGAGGTTGAAAGGAAAGTTTTGTAGGACTACAGCGCCTAGGATGCTCGGACTCAAATACGGGTGTATGATTCGGATACGTGTCCAAGGGTCCGGCACAAAATTTTTGAATATCAAGGATTTGGGGTCACATTGTTTAAGTGTCCAAATTCTTAATTTTGACTTGGGGACACGTGAGGTTAGAATTTTTTCCAAATATAATGTCAAGTGAAAAATACTAATTTTTGCAATAATAAGAGGACTTGGTAAAGAAACTAAAGTTTAATGGATTTTAATAAGTAAAATACATTGGACAGTGCTGTACCTTACTGCTATGCATAGGAAAAAGACAAATATGTTTTACTTTATTGCTCTTTATTGCTTGTCCAAGCTCAATAGCCCGCCCTAAAAAAAGCCCAACAGCCCAAAAAGAAGATAAGGATGAGAATAGAATGAAGAATGGTTGGAAGAAAGATGTCGCTGCACAGTTGCTATCGTCAGAGTGTCAGTGAAGGTCATCAGAGGGCCATAGATGCTGTGTACGAGGTCGCCCACACAAGTAAAACAAAAGCCCTAATGTTTTAATTGTTGTTTTTGAGTGTTGCAACTTCAATTTCAGATCTAAGGTTGCAACAGTTATGAGTCTGTTTTCACAGCCTCGTGTCCGACCTGTATTCCGTGTTGGCACCGGTGTCGACACGGGTAGCAGGTGAGTCTGAGCTTTCCAGGACTACATTGAGACCTACATTACTATATGGGTCATGGGTTAGAAAGTTGGGAAGTTAAGAAAGAATATAATAAGTTGGGTGTAGCACAAATGTGTATGTTGAAGTGGATGTGTGCTAAGACTAGTAACACTTTGAGAGTTAAAACAAGAAATGTAGATACTTGGAAGAAGGTTGGAGTCCTCGATATTGAGGATAAAATATGAGGGAACTCATTATGTTTGTTTAGGCATGTGGAAAGAAGATCAAGAGATGTATTAGTCAGAAGCATAGAAGATTGGGCTATCAAGAATCTCCCTCCCCGTAGAGGTAAGGTAGGTCAAAGTTGATTTGGATGGAAGGAGTTTAAAAGGACATAATGAAGGTTTACAACCTTTATTTGCTTTAGATAGGAATGAATGGACAAGGTTTGCTGTGAATGACTATATCGGATGAGAATTGGCTCATGCAAACGACCAATCTATTTGAGACTAAGGTTTTGATTATGATGATGATGAAATCGAGTCACCTTAAATTTGCTGCGAAGAATTTGAGTTTTCTTTTATTTTTTTTTTCTTTTCTTTTTTTTAAGATGGCATGTACTGCTTTTGCACATCAAATGTCTTTACCTTATATGCTTCTGAATTGTTTATTTGGTATTTATGAATAACTTAATCCTTTTGATATGTTTTTATTTTTGTTTATCTTTGTTTTATTTTTGTTTTTTTAATTTTAATTATAATTTTATTTATTTATTTTTTTACTTTATGATGTAAGCATCGTTGATCTCTAAGCTAAGTTTACTTTGTTTGCCCGTGCCCTTTTCTTTATATTTGTAAGTATGGTTTTCTTAATGAACTTGCTACATCATACAGGATTGGTTTGAGCAATATCGGGAGCGAATTACTGAGGCTGAACAGCTAATTTTAACTACCTTGAACTTTGAGCTCAATGTGCAGCATCCTTATGATACTTTGACGTCTATCCTTAATAAGTTAGGTGTTTCACAGACGCATTTGATGAATCTGGCATTGAATTTGGTTAGTGAAGGGTAAGTTTATGATGATGATAATACTCCAGTGTTTACTTGTCATTTTCCTTTCAATTGTTGTTATGTTGGAATGTATTGACTTTGAAGATAATTAGAGATCCCATGTTCTGTTGTGAGGTGTTGACGGCCTGATTTCCAAAGCTGAATCTGCTTGTGCGTTTATCCCTTTGTATGTTATGAGGGAAGAACTCTAAGTACACGAAGATCCTTTCTATCTATAGTACCTAAGTGGCTGGATGTCATCTCAATCAAACTTTTGCTGGCTTTTGATTTATGGGAATGGTTACTCAAGAAGCTATTTAGCATCTCATGGTTTTTGTTTTCTTTTGCAATCAAAATGATTTCTTCTCGCCTTATGAGTAGTTATTTTACATGTTTGAAGGCATAGATTATTGATTATTTGGCACGGCAAATAATTGCAGGGTTGTTATGCCTAGCTGGCGGATTGATTTGCTATCATGAAGTTATGTTTTACATCTGAAGTTGAACTGCCGATGTGTTGTGGATTGCTTTACCCTGATAATGCCTGTCAAGCTGGTGTTTGCTTATAGCTGATAGGCATAGACTCATTCCAGAATGAGTTCTAGTGTTTTTTCAGCTTTCCTGATGAGTGATGACCTCAAAACTAGGAAAAAAAGGAACCCAGTTGGATATTTTCAATATGATTGAATATATCATTTTACGATAATTTTGCTATTCATAAGTTCTAAAAGTTCTGATATTATGGCCTTGTGGTGGTTAAGTGCAGAAGTTGCACATTGATAAAGAGGGAGACTGGTGCTGGAGTATGAATAGATAAGTGTAAGGACATAGAATCTGAAATACTTGATAGGGACAACCAACATTGTAGGATCTGTTTATACCTATCCTGTTCCACACTTGCACTTTGCTATAATTTGGAACAATTGGGCCCTTTTTGAAAAACCCAGTTTCATCCTTGACATTTAAACCCGGTTTCATGCTCAATGCTTGCCTCTATAGATAATTGCAAATGGCTTTACTAAGAAGAGAATTCAGCATTCCACAGTGTTTGTCCATGTTTCTGAATTATCTTCTCTCTACAGTGCATCCACGTTTCTGAACTGTCTTCACTCTACATTGTCTGTCCATGTTTTAGAATTTGTCCCTCAGAGTACTAAAGGCAAAAAGTGTGGTAAGTTGAAATCAAGCAAGTCAAACTTAGTGCTTTAAAGCAATGTATTATAATAACCTGTTGAAGCCCAACTTGTGACATGCAAGTGCATTCAAATTTTATGATATTTTAACCAACTAATTTAGGCATCATAGTATCTTTGAGATCCAGGAAGAATGAAGAGGAGACATCAAACAATCAATATTTCAATAGGTAAAAGATTAATAAGGTTAGTTTATCCATTTATCATCATTCTAGGATTAAAAGGAGAGTGGGTTATTCTTTTTGTTTTATTTATTGCTATTGTTATTGTTATTTATTATTATTATTATTATGATTATTAAGATTATTGTTATTATTATTATATTATTATTATTATTATTATTATTACTATTATTATTATTATTATTGTTGTTGTTGTTGTTATTATTATTATTACTATTATCAATATTAATACTTATTTATTATATTTTTTTTAAAAGTAAGTACTTCCTCCGTATTGTTTTAGTTGCAATATTTTCCTTTTTAGGAAATTTTATATTAGTTGCGACAAATGTTTTTATTTTTTTGATTTCATTTCTCTCTCTCTCCCTCTCTTTCTTTATTACATGGTTTCTGTCTCTCTATCCATTTGGCACTCAACTAACTTTACTTAGGAGTTTGAACGAAGTAATTTGTTGCAGCTAAAAAAATTTCAGCGAAAATATTTAAATTCATATGAATAATATCTATATATATTTGACAGAAAACTGGTAATAATGACTTAATTTATAAACCTTGAATGACAACTATGTCTTAGAAAGCCTTTCTTCTTGATCTTGAACTCATGGGGATGGTTCATGTCATATGAACTTTACAAAGAGCAGAAATTGAATCAGTGATGCAAGATGCTAATACAATATTCAAATATGGATTTTGTTTTCCCTATTTCATTAAGGTAAAACCTTTGGAAAGCTGAATTTTTTTGCTGCCACTTCACTCTCTGGCTAGGAAAACAAAGTCAATCCGGAAAGTGTAGAACACAATTGTATTACTACTAGATACATCCTCGCAGCCAAATTGAAAATCTCAAACATTTTATATAGTCTTTTGATTGGAATTTATCTTTGTTTGTCCATATGCTTTTGCTTTTTTAGGGCTTCTTGTTTTACTCAACTTTTTCATTACACCTAGAGTCAACTTTAGATCCCAATATTCAGTAGTCGGTTTAGATACTTGACACTTGCATTTCCTACAAAACTCATGGATTTTTTCTTCAGGATTTAACCATGTTCGACTGTAAATACTTCCAATGTCACACAATAGATGCAACAAATAAATTTATTAATATTCACAAATTATACCCTTTTGTTCCTCAATTATGGGACTAAGGCTCTGATTGATTGATGAAATAATTCCCCTTTTTTTGTAACTATTGTGTTACAGAGACAGTATGTTTTCTTAGTTTTGGAATCTAGGGTTTTTTTAGCTTGCTTGACTTTTATTCCCTTTCAAACATTGAAGCCATAATGTATATACGTACCTATTCAGCTAGTAGCCATGGTGTAATTGTAAAACACTCGTCTTTTTGTTGATAAAATTCATCCAGTTTATTTGCTGTTTTGAATGCCTACTTGATTGTACCATGCTGTTATGAAGATTAATGATTGCGTTGGGCAACTGATAGTATGATGGAAGTTCATGACCTCCTAAGTTTGTTCCCATTGGCCTTTTTTTCATTTATCTGTTCTCAATCGCTGCTAGCTGTCATATTGTTAAATCATTTTGTGCATTTTTATTCTTCTACCCCACTAAAGAGATTGATTTAATGATTTTTCTTGTTTTGTGTCGTTTAGTAGTTCAAATGTGATTTAGATTTGGACTTTCAAAATGATATTTTTCTGCTTATCTTCGTCATGAAAATATCTTGTTAGTTTGTTAAAGTAATGCTATGTGAAGTTTCCTGTCTTTGCTCCAATTTTAAGGGTCAGTAGTAAGCCACTTCAGTCAATCTGCACCATCTTGCCACCCGATTTTGAACTTGAGATAGAATGTTCAGAAGAATTTATTATTACTATCTCCGTACCTCCGCAAACGATTAGTTGCAACGGGGTAATATTTGTGAGCATTAAAATAATAGTTTTGTTGCAATTAGTCGTTTACGAAGTTGTTATTATTTTTATTATAACTACTACTACTACTACTATTATTATTATTACTACTATTACTTCATATATCTTTTAGTGCAATTACTTTTTTAGGAAATTTCATTTTAGTTGCCACAAATGTTTTTGTTCGTTTTTTTAGATGTCATCTCTCTTTTTATCACATGGTTTTTATCTTTTTTCCTATCCATTTAACAATCAACCAAATTTTACCTAGGAGTCCGTGTGAGAAAGGTTGTTGCAGCTAAAAAGATATGGATGAAGTATTATTATTATTACTATGACAACTGCTTTTACTATGACTATTACTTTTACTATTACTATTATTATATTTATTAATAATTTTCCTTTTTTCTGGTTAATGTTTATTCTTGCTGTAATTTTTGGAATGAGATCCTTCGTACTGGTCTTTTAACTTTCCATGTTAGAATGCTACTCGATTTAGGATTGTTGTCTGTTTGAAATTCTTAATTACTTGTATGATAGCTCTAACCCTGTCTTTAACTGGCTTCGCTATTCTGTTGCATGTGTACTGGTTACAACGCCATTCTTCATATCATTTTATTTGGGCAAGGACTTTCATAGTATATTTTTAATTTTTTTTCTTTTCAAAGTGCTAATTTGTTAAGATTCTGGATGCATAATTGCCATATGGTAATTTTTTGTTTGTTTGCTTGTCTCACTTTTTATTTGTTTTTTAAAAATCCATAGTAGTATGACCCATAGGCTTACAAGCAGGCAGGCTTTAGTTAGTTTGTTGATCTGTTTTGCAACACACCATCACTCTTATTTTGTTTTGTATATAACTGCCATTAGTATATTTATCTGAGTGATGCACCATCTTTAACCATCAGCATCAGTTCATTTCCTTCATAGATCTGTAGGATTGTTTATTCAGACTTGTAATTAGTTTGGTATTTTAATTGAATCTCTGACTTGTTCTTGAGATGATCTATACGACATCCTCTCTATCGTTGCAAAGTGTTGTTAGTGCTTATGAATCAGCGAACTGAAGGTATTTAGTTTATCAATAGTTGTATTAAGCTTGGGTGGTGGTTACAGAATGTTACTTTACGTGACAATCTAACTGTGACATTTTGATTAGTTGGACAATATCTTTTAGCAATGTATCCATTTTGCTATGAACCTCATACATTTTGTTATGGGCTTGTCACTGAGATTGCTTCAAATGCTGGAAAATGTAATTATTGTATTTTAATTTATTACCTTTATTTACCTGTTTAACAAAAGTATCGTTTAATCCTTGTCACTTTGTCATTGTGTTAATATTGCACCTTTTGGCAGTTGTATCCATCTCTATATCTTCTCATGTACCCAAGTATGATACTTGTTTTGAGCATAAGTGTCATAGAAAATTCGTGTAGAAAGAGGAGTTGATATGATGTCTTTCTGAATCTCATTATGTAAACATTGGAGCAACCTGCATACATTTCCTTGCCAATTGTTCTTGGACACAACGATGTAGTGTTTACCATCAACTGCCATTAAGTTGCTGCTAGGTTTAAAATATCCACCGTGGCCAAGGATTTTATAGATTATGATACTGGTGAATACCTATGAAGGCGTACATGGTTGCCAAGCTTCCATTTCATGTTTGAGTGTTTTAAAGCATCTCAGCATGGTCTTTCACTGTGAAACATTGGGAAGAGAATGCTGAACAGTTATAAAGTTTTACTGCATTTGATACCTTCTATTACCTCGATTTTACAATCCAAAAGTCTTTGAGTTGCCGGAATATACAAATACATGCATGGGAACAAGGCTACTATTAGAATGTACTTGGAAGTTGGTATGGTCTCTCTATGATTGTAAGTTTTTTGTAGTTTTTGTACTCATGCCAGCAAATCAACAGAAGCGTTCAACTAGGTTGCTGGTTTACCTTTGGTAAGGATACATGTCTTGTTTTGTTCTTTCTTGTAACCTAGTTGGAAGTAATATTATATACTGATTGTCCCTCTGTTTTTTGCTCTTTCGGCATTATGTTCACTGTAATGTAGTTTTGTGTATTGCAATGCCAGGCTACGATATCTTTGAGCATTATGGCCATAAAGCGTTGTTTTGTTGTTTCTTTGGGCATCCCTTCATGTACACAATTCTGCTCTTGCGCCTAGCATGATATTTGATGTTGATGAATTTATTTTGTGTAGGTTTCGGAGCTCTTTGTGGCTTCAATTTAAGCCTCATCAAATTGCTGCTGGTGTAGCTTATCTCGCTGCCAAGATGCTGAATGTAAACTTTGGCACCTGCCTGACTGTTTGGCAGGAATTTCAGACTCCACCAGCTGTTCTTCAAGGTAGGTGCATGTGTATTTGTTGTATCAGCTGTGCTTGACCTATTGTCTCTAGTCATTGCTTACCCATGAAATCATAAATAGCTTTGCAATTCCATTTTTGTTTAAATTGTGGGAGAAAATGAGCTCCTAAACGTGTGTTAAAAAATTTCTTTTAATCCTTTTCCCTTATATTTATTTTCTGGTCATTTTGGAGGATGTATATATTTTCCTTATGGTTTGGAGTGTCATATCTGGTGGTCATCTTGTAATTTGTTTAATCTTCTTTTAATCTGCATGGTGCCCTTGTCTTTGATAACTATTACATTAAGGGTCTGTCTGGTAGGATGTAAAACATTTTCGGATGAAAATATTTTTCAATGAAAACATTTTACATTGGAAAACTCATTTTCACGAAGAATTTACGTTGTTTGGTTGCATGTAAAATGATTTTACATTTTAAATATTTTCCATTGTTTGGTTGAATGAAAAATCAATTATTTCAATTGTGAGGGAAAACATTTTCCTTCCAAGTATGATGGAAAATGGTTTTCTTCCCGATTTTGGTTGAAAATATTTTCAACATGGTGGAAAATGGTTTTCCACTTCAAGTTTTACATTTTAATATTTTACTCCAAACCAAATAATTTAAAATAGGAAAATAGTTTTCGGGGAAAATGTTTTACGCCCTACCAAACGGACCCTAAAAGCAATGACCTTTCAATCATTTGCTGCAATGAATATTTTTTCGCTGATTGATTGGATGGCAATGATCAATAGATCTAGTACCCATAACCAGATCCTGTTGAGTTTCATTCTTTTTGAGACTGGATTTTCCATGTCTTTAGAAAGCCTTTATTTTATTTATTTTTTTTATAGTCATATTTTATGAAATGCCATTTTGTTAATGTATGCTCATATCAATCAATCAATTGAAGCCTCGTCCCATAATTGGGGTCGACTACATTAACCAAAATTGATCATTCCTTATGGTCATCCACATAGGTTTTTCTCCTCCATCCCTTACAATCATGCAAATCCAATTTCTACAACACCAACACCGACTTTTGTGTAGGTAACTTCATTTCTAATTCTATCCCTTTGTGTAATCCCGCACATCCATTTCAACTTCTGCATCTCCGTGACCCTTACCTTTTGAATGTACTTCTTTAAAGCCCAACATATTATACCATAGGTCATGACAGTCCTATAGAATTTTCCCTTCAACTATACAGGGAAGATTCGAGCCTTCTGTGCTCAGCTGTCCATTTAAGCCACCCTAACTTAATCCTATGAGCCACATCTTGATCAACATCATCATTCTTGTGAATGATTGACCCAAGATATTTAAGACACTCCCTCATGTCTAGATCCTTTCTGTCCAACCTCATCAAGCACGATTTGCCCCCAACCTCACCACAACTTTGTTTGCCTCCTCTTTCCCAAAACGATATTTCAAATACTCAATCGTACTCCGATTTAGCTTAAACCCTCTAGATTCCGACTTTTGTCTCCATTGTTTCAATTGGCATCGACCCTAATTTTAGTTTCATCCACCAACACGATATCATTTGTAAACAACATACACTATGGTATCTCATCTTGGATTGACTTTGTTACTTCATCTAAAAGGGCTTAACATTGACTCTTGATGCAACCCAATTGTTATAGGGAAATCTTTTGTCAACCCACTACAAGTCCCCACAATTGCGAACACTTCTCGATACATGTCCTTAACCTAGTCAATATACCTTCGTGGAATACTTTTCTTCAACATTGCCCACAAAAGCACATCTTTTGGAACCTTGTCATAAGCCTTCTCTGGATTAATGAAAAACCTTATGAAGGTCTTTTTCCTGTCCTATAAAACACTATTATTTGTGTGAACAGGATTGCTTTCATAGTGGCTTCCATAGTGGATCTCGTGGGCATAAAACTGAGTTGGTTTTCGGATATGCCTGCAGTTGTTGCCCTTTAACTTGTGTTCTATAGTGTGGCTCATAAGCTTGATCTCGAGTATCTCCTTTGTTCTTATAAGCTGGAACCCAAGGTTTCCTTCAATCATGTGGGATCCTTGTCTTATACACGTTAAACACATTTGTTAACCAATAAATACCAACCAACCTTACCTTTGACATTTCCATTGGTTGTACCATCAAGCCTAACCGCTTTTTTAGTTTTCATCTTCTTCAATGCAGTCTCCACCACTACTCTCCTAATCCTCTGCTCATACTCCACGTTGATTTCCTCGCTCACAAATGTGTTTCATGGGACAATAAACAATTAATCGAAGTACCCCACCTTTCTTTTATACCCTCATTTGAACCAAAATGTTGTGTTTTTTTTAATCTTTGACACGCTTTACCATGCCAATAGTCTTCCTCGCCTCTTGCTTTCACCTCATCATCTTATAAGTTTCCTTTTCTTCCTTCTTTCATAGCCCTCGTCATAAGCCTTTTCTTTCGCTTGCTCAACTGCCACCTTTGCCTTAAATTGCTATCCTTATACACTACAAAGGTTTCATCTGTCCTACATGATCCCATCACCATGTTCCCAATGTAGTATCCATATGCACCATAGTTCTTCCCCTTAATTCCCCGAAAGACCTCTTTGGCTACTCTTAAGAAACAATTCTTATATGTGACCAAGTGACACAAACTGCATTTGGATTCATCTCTCTATCCCAATCCACTTCTTTGATCACTTTTTCTATGAAAACCTTGGCATTTGCATTCCTTAAGGTCTACCATTTTATCATTTCCTTCCCTTGGTCTCGCTTCTTCCCACTTTCAAACATTTATATATGCTCATATTTTCATTATATTTATGAAAATTTAGCTTTTAACTTAGGTTTTTTTCCCCCCTTAATACCTTATTTTTACGTGTTTTTAGAAAATAGTAACTTGCGTTTTATTTTGTTTTGTTTTGTTTTTTTAATTTTGGTACTTTTTGTTTCATAAAACACAAATCTTACTACCAAGGGACGGATCTTGTCGCGAAATATGTTTAGTGGGTCTGTTGCAACTAATTAATGTTATTACCTCATTTTCCCTCATCTATTTAATCCATTTTATCCCCAAAATCTTTCAGGTAAACGCTTAACACCTAACTAATGCAATCTTAATCATCTGTCTCTCCTCTAACACCTTAACCTATTTCAACTATTGATGAAAGTTGTCTTCGTCATAATGAAGCTGAGTTTGATGAAATGTAGAGAAAAGTATAGGTTATTATCAGCTTTAAACCATAAAACCCAAGAATTTAGATGAAATTTAGAGAAAAGTATAGGTTAATTTCAGTTTTAAACCATAAAATCCAAGAATTTTCAAATTCTATTGAAAAACCCCAAATCAATTGAAACCATAACTTTTGAAACCTTAGTCAAATTTGCATATATACATTGATTGATGTTGCTATTCGTTTTCGGAGTTGATTAGAGTTCAATTGAGATTTTTAGAAGAAAGAAATGGGATTTTAATGAGTATCCGATGTGGAGTTTCAAAGTGAGAGAAAGTCAAACCCATGGAAGGGTTGATGGTTTCTGAAGGAGGGAAAATGGTTCCCTCCCTCTCCTTTCCCTTCCTTCCCACAATCTTTATACCAACAAGGGAATTTCTTTTCCCTCCCTCTCCTTCCATCTCCTTCTATTCTAACAAAGAGTTAGCGATTGATGAAACATTTAGCCTCATGAATATTTTTGTTATCCTCGGTATACGTAATGGAATAATTAAATGCCATCTAATGGATTTTGGATGCTTTGTGGTGTGCCTGTGATGTGATTGCGTGGAATATCCTATTGCACATCAAATGTCTGTTATCCTACCTTTATTGTTTCTCCTACTCTCCTAGGGTTCATAGGTTTTGCTCATTCTTCAGCTCCAGCTTAATAAAGTTTTATGGTCAAACTTTTTAATCACTTCCTTTACTCTGTCCATATGCGTAGCTGTAGTAGTATTTCTAGCAGTGTATATATTTAATAATATGATTCAATGTGTTGTTTAGAACTTTTGTTTTTATGAATATGTGTGCTTCCGAAGCATTATATTGTGTTATTATCTCATGTTACTAAAAAGTTTCATACTAAACACCATTTTCCAATTATGGTAACACCAAATTCCAATGTGCCTTTTGAAATTACAGATGTAGCGCAGCAGTTGATGGAGCTTTTCCAGGACTGACTCTATTGTCATGTAGGTTGGCTCTATAAATAATTTTCCAGTGGTAATGGATACTTGAACCGGACCACCTAGAACTTGACGATTCTGTTCTGTTAGTGAAATTGTGTTGAAAATTTCAAAGTGGAAGCTGGTCTTCAACTATTCCGCTTGTTAATGCTTGTATTTTGTTCTTTATGATGTAAGGCATGTAGCTTGTGCCTCGTAAGGAAGGGTGGTTTGTGTGGTAGTAAAGGCCCAAAGACAAGGGGTGTAGTTTTTCTTATAATTGTTTTTCAATATTTTAGATAAAATGAATATATATAAATTGCGACGCACTGTTTATAATTTGTAATTTGTCAACTGGTAATGGATGCTTTCCATAGATAAACCTATTAAATGGAGCAAAAGAATCCTTTGCTAGCATGTATAAATTTGCGTATTAAATGGCTACTCAGACACTTAGTTGCCGTATATAAAAAAAAAAAAAGCAAAGGAAAGGACAAACTTGGGAATTATATGCTATTGTTCTTTCTTAAAAGGAAAAATTAACATAAATACCATTTTAAAAGGATAATATCTAATCAATTACTGTGATATGTATAAATAGTAAATTATATAGCATTTTCGTAAATAAGTAGAAAATTTTATTACCACACTATCCCTTAAAGTACATATAAAAAGATGATATTACCCCTGAATTTTTAATATATTATCCAAAATGTCATTGTGATATGTAAAATTGCATATTACAGTATTTTACTGGTCAGCCCTTTACATGTTGACCCACCTTTTGATTATTTTTTTTTTCAATCACACCTTTTGCATATATTTCATGATTAATAAGTATTTAATGTTTTTGAATTTTTTGAAATAGGTACTTAATTAATTTTTTTTATTTAAGTATGTAATACTTATATTTTTCTGTAAAACATGTACCATATAACGGAAATAATGAATTCTTGTCAAAAATTTCATTGTGGGGCTCACGTCTAGCTTTTTTAGTTAATTCCATTCAAAAATTCTATTTTTTTTCCTTCATTTCTCCTTTTTTTTTCTCCAGTAATTTTTTTCCCTTCTTTCTTCCCCCATTAAACTTCTTTTTTCTCCCCTTTTTTCTTTTTATCCCTCTATTAACCTTCCATTAAACGTCTTATTTTCCTTTTTTTCTATTTCTTCCTCCCTTTAAACCTCCATTGATTAAACATTTTTTTTTATAAATCCTTCATTAAACCTTTTTTTTTCCTTCACTTTTTCGATTTATTTCTTGATCGACAACACCTCTCAAAAATTTTTTTCCTACTAGACCTAATGTTCTCATTTCTTTTTCTTTGTTCTTTCTAAACCTCCATCAAAACCTCTAGCTAAACCTCAAAATGATAAGAGCATCTACAATGGTTGAGTATAAGGATTTACTTGCACATAAAAAAAACTTTCAAGCAATAAGCTCAACCTTTTTAGAGTAAAAGAGGTTGTAGCTTTTTTCAAACTACAAAGGTTGTAGCTAGGGGTGTGCATAATCCGGTCCGGACCGAAATTTAGATCGAACCGGAAATTCCGGCCGGACCGGTTTCCTTGAAAAAACAAAATTTTTTAAGTTTACTATATATAAAGGTTTTTTTTTAGTTAAAATATTAAATTTATTTATGTTTTACATATCATTACATTTTATGTTATAATTAAAATATATATAAGAAGGAAATATTTTTTTTTGTTTTGTAATAAGTAAAAAATAAAAAATTCAGGTCCAACCGGTCCAAAACAGGTCAGGACAGGAAAATTCAGGTCCGGTCCGATCTGGACCGGAAAATTTCAGGTCTGGTCCCCGGTCCAAGGAAACCGGGGATTCCGGTTTTCCGGTCCGGTCTTGGACTGGTGCACACCCCTAGTTGTAGCTCACCATTGTGGAAAAGATTAAGTAAAAAAAAACATATTGAAAAGTTAAAACAATGCGGGGTCATTTTGAAGCTAACTCACCATTGTGAAAGGTTGTAGCTTACAAACCTTGTAACTTAGAAATATCAAGTGGCAAACAAAGCTACTTAGTTTGTGGCTCACCATTGGAGATGCTCCAAATTGAACAACAAGTCATTATATAGAAAAAAAAAAAATATTTGACTTGAGTGTGAGCTATGTGAAATTCAAAGAATTAAAGGATGATAAAGAAGACATGAAATTTTTTCAAGAAATCAAAATGTGTAACATAAAATAAATAGTTTTTTTTTTTTAGGAAAATGATATTCATAGCCTTTAGTGCTATGTATAAGCATTAAACCTTAAATGGAAACAATTTAAGAATTCATGATAACAATTCACATCATTTAAGATAATAAATGCTTGATTTATTTTTTTATTTTCACTTTAAACTTCTTATACATAGCCCTTAGGGTTATGTATATTAGTTCCTTTTATTTTAATATATTTTAAAAAGGGGGTTAATGGAGGAAGAAAGAGAAAAAAAAGGAAAATAAAAGAGGCTTGATAAAC
Source organism: Suaeda aralocaspica (assembly GCA_016808085.1). Classification (NCBI taxonomy): domain Eukaryota; kingdom Viridiplantae; phylum Streptophyta; class Magnoliopsida; order Caryophyllales; family Amaranthaceae; genus Suaeda; species Suaeda aralocaspica. Next base: position 5,156,126 of record PYUH01000055.1, on the reverse strand, counting down.
AAAGAAAGAGGAAAAAAGGAAAAAAAGAAGAGGGGAATAAAAAATAATAAATCCGAGCCCCAAACACAGATTATATAATGGAAGTTATCTAGTACCTAAATTAAAGAAAAACATAAGTATTAGGTACTTAAATAAAAAAATTTTGACTAGGTTCTTATTAAAATATTAGAAAACATTAGGTACTTATTATAAAAAAAAATCTTTTTTTTTTTTTTTTTTTTCTAATTCGAACCCAATTACTAATAACCATGTAAAATTGGTTAATTCACCTGTTTAGTTGTAGTTATTAATAATGAATTTTTTTTATTAATTGTATATTTGATTTCACCCTTCGTTTGTTTGCACCTCTTCTTCTTTAATTAGTTTATAGGAAGCAACCATTACCCCTGGTCCTCAGTTGTAGATAACTACAAGCTACTGTAGACATACCGTGGGAGACTGTAAAATTACGTGGAGTGGAAATTGTCATTAAGATGACCATTATGAAAAGAGGGAGTTATTCCACTTCATACAAATATATACAACTTACATGAGTTTTTTTTAGCTTGTTTTATACTATAATACATCACCAACTCACCGTATACTAAGATGTCATTCTTTTTTAAGATAACAACACCTCAGCACAAAAATAATCGGGGACAAAGAGTAGAGTTTATATCACCATTACATACCTTGATAAAATTGCGTTATATTGCCGGTTTTCATGTCATAGATACCCATGTCAAGTCCACCGAATTCTTGTATGATATTCTAATGCATGTGGGCATCATCGACAAAATATATACAACTATGTTTAAGTTTATTGATCGTCGATACCGGTATAGACATAGACTGATTAGCACCAACAAATATTGAAAAGTTTCCAAAATGTTCAATTTTCTCCCAACCTTTACTCTTAGAATCAACCTTAAATACTTCAAATTTAAGTGAATGTGCCGTTTGGAACTATATCATCTTCATCTTCAAACAAACTAGGTATATAACCATTAGAAGATCACCACCCATATCCAAAATATATATAATCTTTTTCAAAATCATATCCGCAAGATCTAAAACTAGGTATATAAACCAATACCTTGCCATCTTTAAGATCACAAATTCCCATAATATCAACACAATGAACCTTCCCAGTTGCACACACAACATAGACGAAGTTGCGGTAGCATGCTACATCTTATGAAGCTCGATGTCAAGATAGACTAATTCTGAGAGTGGTAGCCCTACTATATCGATGGTAAAGTGGTTATTCGTTCTTTAGTTAATGGGTTAAACAACTGTACTTGGAAATCACTGGTTAGGATAAGAAGCCAACCACATGATCGATGAACCTCAACAACGGGTCCCATGCATACTCAATTGGTAACACTTGATTGTACATTTTCCTAAGACGATTAGGGTTCTTTTAGTGTTTTGAGCTAGTAATAATCATGGAATTGTACCTTGCTTGGATTTAAGCACAAACGAAGCATTCCTCCACGAAAACCATACGGCAGAAAAATGTATAAAGTCTACAATTGAGTCAAACTTTTGAGCAATTTCACCAAGAATATCACATGCAAGCGTTGACTAATCAGCCACCTAACCATATAAATAGATATATATCATTATTCGTCATTACAAATTTAGAACATGCAAGCAAAACAATCATCTATACAAAATTATATATCCCTAATAACTTGCGACATTCATTGTTAATTATTCGTTAATAAATCATATATAGCAATTAATTTTTCATAACTAATCATAATATATGATACATGTTGGAAGCTTTCACAATTGATCATCTAACGATCAAAGGCAGAGGAAATAAACAGACATTAATGTCACATACATATCAACAAAACAATTAAAACATGCAAGTAAAACAATAATCTTTATATATTCCTTACTTGCGACATTCATTGTTAATTATTCATTAATAAATCATACTCAGTAATTAGTTTCTCATGATCATAATAATAAATACAAGAAACTTTCACAATTAAAAATTTCATAATTTTACTAAAAAACAATTATAATAACTATGATTAACATAAGAAGAGCTCACGTAGAAGAGCTAAAAAAAAATACGTAGTAAAAAACTAACCAAAGACGTCGGAGATTGAAAAAAAAGGTTAGATTGGTCGATTATGTTCAAGACGTCGTGTATCTTAGATAACAATTTTATACTTCCTGAAAACTTGTCGTGTATCTAATGTGTTTTAAGGTTGATAGATTGTACTTTACTTGTGTATTTTGTTTAATGTGTGATTATATATTTGTATATATATAAATTTAAATGATTGACCATACTTGATTACCTACGTACCCTTATACCATAGTACAACTAACAGTAGACAAAACACATATAATTTGGGCAACGGTTGAGATAATTGGGCCGGTCCAAAATTTATGACTCAAAACTCAAAATAGACAACCCTACATAAAAATCCCAACTCAAAACACTTCATCAAAAACCATTTTCTCTCCTGATAATCGAGACACAAATCTTTCCACTGGGCAAGCATTGAATTCAATTGTAATTAACGTAATTTCAAGAGTTTTGAAAATTAACAAATAAGTGACAAAAAAGTTAGCTATAAATAAATCAATTGTAATTAAACACGTGACCAAAAAAAAGAAAGACAGATGAAAAGGACAAATTAAAATAGGATTATTAAGTAATCAAACATGAATTATGCATTACAATCATAAGCACAACTCTAATAAACTTCACACACAAAAAAGAACATTCTTCTTTGTTTCACCACCAAAGACACCACACATCTTTGATCACCTTCAAATGCTGCTGTGACTATGCATGGAAGCACTTTAGTACTTGACAGGCTGATAATAGAGAAATGACAATGCTTTTAAGTTCCCCAACGGTTGAACGCAATTGAAAACGAAAGTTGAGCACATATTCTAAGAGAATACCTGCATTAACATTTCTATTAAGTCTTAACCATTGGCGATGCTTTCGCTATCACTATCCACATCACTTTTGGTGCTCTCGTTGAGAAAAGTTGATGTGATTAATGATATAAAAATCGCCAACCACAATGATAGAAAACTAGTTCGGTTTTCTCTAAAGCTAAGCACCAAGAAAAACGATCTAGGTCGAATAATTTCGTGAATTGATTAAAGCTATGCACCCTCAATTCTTGAAATTATTCGACCTAGATCGTTTTTCTTGGTGCTTGGCTTTAGAGAAAATGAACTAGTTTTCTATCATTATGGTTGGCGATTTTTATATCATTAATCACATCAACTTTTGGTGCTCTCGTTGAGAGGAAATTAATCCTCAAGGTTATTGTTGAAACAAGTGCAATCATGTCAGCTGATGAAGTGAATACTCCTAAGATTACTACTGAAGAATTGCGTAAAGACATAGAGGAGTTAAAAGCTATGTTTGAGGCTACCATGAAGGATTTTTCCGAAAAATTGAAGTCACCTAGCAAATCCAAGGGTGGAAGCAAAGGGGAGTCGGATTCTAGTTCTGATGATGAGCAAGCAAGCTCAAGGAGTGCACGCAAACCAAGAAAAAGGTACTCATCAAGTTCTAGCAATGACTAGCCTATGAGTAGATGCAAAAAGAAGGATAGGCCTAAGGATGATGATCGAAATCTTATACTAGATATTCCTAAATTCAGCGGAAGTTTGGATCTTGAAAAGTTCCTGGATTGGCTAAGAAGGATTAAACAAATTTTCATGTATAAGGAGTATGATGATCGAAAATCATATAAGATTGCAGAACTAAAGTTGACTGGCTTAGCCAGTTTATGGCTGGAAGGTATGCAAAAGGAAGAAGGATGGGATGTCTAAGGTATCTACTTAGACGAAACTGAAGAAGGAGATGAGGAGACGTTTTGTTCCTCAGGATTACGAGCAAGGCAACTTTATAAAGATGCACACTTTGAAGCAAGATCGAAAATCAGTTGAAGAATATACATCTGAATTCCTCAACTTGATTACCATCTGCGATGTAGAAGAAAAGGAGGATCATCAAGTTGCTCATTATGTTGCTAGTACAGATGAGAGAATAAGAGAAAAGGTGGAATTACAACCCTACTGGACTTTTGATGAAGTTTGCAAGGTTGCATCTAAGGTTGAGAAACAATTTTCGAAGAAAACAGTTACTTTTTCGAAACCCTTTGTAAAGGGTGCCGTTGTTCCTTACAAATAAAATTTTGATTCCACTTCAAAACCTCCTCTGTACATCAAGGATAAAGGCTCTGCTACTAAGCCTCCAAACCCTGATCAACGTACATACTTCAAGTGCAAAGGTCAAGGTCATATCCAGAAGGATTGTCTCCATTCAAGAGTCCATACTACTCGAAATTAGGTAGATGATGTAGACTTTGAAGAAGAAGAGAATGAACGTCAACAACAAGAAGATGGCGTGAATTATGATACACAGGAAGAGGAGATTGAAGAGATTACTCCTGAGGTGAATGGCCAGAGTTTAGTTCTCCGAAGGGTTTTGCAATCCAAAGTTACGCCACCCACAGAGAACCAGAGGGATAAGATTTTCATCACTAGGTGCAACTTTCTAGGAAGATTATGTGATCTAATAATTGATTCAGGTAGTTGCACTAATGTGGTCTCTACCGTATTGATCAACAAACTGGAGATTCCTACCACTGAACATCCTCAACCTTACAAGTTACATTGGCTCAGTAACACAAGTGATGTCAAGGTGAATAAACAAGCTCTGGTTAGTTTTAAGATTGGAAATTTTGATGATCAAGTGCTTTGTGATGTATGTCCTATGGATGCGTGCCATATATTGCTTGGAAGACCGTGGCAGTATGATAGATTTGTACAGTTTTATGGTAGAACAAATATATACATCATTAGGAAGTAGGCACAAGGTAAACCAGTTGCGTTGAAACCTTTGGAAGGCTCGAAATCTTCGAAGGATGTGAGCAATAAAAAGGGTGTTTTGTTGATTGATGAGAAAGCCATGGTGCAGGAGGTGAAGAATTGTGAGAAGTTTTATGTGTTAATGGCTAAGGAAGTGCAAGAGAAAGCAATGAGCATCCCTCATGAATTGCGCCCCTTATTGCACGAATTTTAAGACACATTTCCTGATGAATTGCCACTAGGGTTGCCACCCATCAAAGGAATTGAACATCAGATTAAATTGGTTCCTAGAGCTCAAATTCCTAATAAACCAGCTTACAGGTGAAATCCAGAAGAAACTAAAGAGATTCAACGCCAGATTGAAGAATTGATGGCAAGAGGGTATGTCAGGGAGAGTATGAGTCCATGTGAAGTGCCAACATTGATTGTTCCTAAGAAGGATGGATCATGGAGAATGTGCATTGATTCTAGAGCTGTGAACAACATCACCATCAAATATAGGTTTCCTATTCCTTGTTCAAATGATTTATTGGATGAATTGTTTGGCTCACAAGTGTTTAATAAGATTGATTCGAGGAGTGGTTATCATCAAATTCGAATGAAAGAGGGTGATGAATGGAAAACAAGATTCAAAACAAAGCTAGGTCTCTATGAATGGTTAGTTATGCCTTTTGGTCTTACTAATGCCCGTAGAACTTTTATGAGATTGTTGAATGGAGTTTTACAACCTTTCATTGGAAAGTTTGTGGTTGACTACCTGGATGATATACTGGTGTATAGTGCAAGTATAGAAGATCATCTGCAGCATCTAAGAGAAGTGTTCGAAACTTTGAGGAAGCAGAAGTTGTATGCTAAGCTCGAAAAGTGCTCGTTCATGGTAACTAGTGTAACGTTTCTAGGCTACATTGTTTCTAAGGATGGTGTTTCAGTTGATCCTTTGAAAGTAGAAGCTATTAAGTCATGGCCAGTTCTGAAATCTATGACTGAGGTGTGTGCTTTTCATGGTTTAGCTTCTTTCTATAGAATATTTGTGAAAAATTTCTCTTCTGTAGTAGCTACTATGACCGAGTGTATTAAGAAGAATAAGGAGAAGTTTGAATGGACTAAAGATGCGCAAAAGGCATTCAAATTGGTGAAAAGGTTGCTTTGTCAAGCTCCTATTTTAGCCTTACCAGACTTTTCGAAACCTTTTGAAGTTGAGACAGATGCTAGTGGCGTGGGAATTGGTGCTGTGTTGGTTCAAGGTAAATGGACTATAGCTTATTTCAGTGAGAAATTGAATGGAGCAAGGTTGAACTACTCTACCTATGACAAAGAGTTCTATGCTATTATTCGAGCATTGGATCACTAGTGTAATTATCTGTGACCAAGTCACTTTGTATTGCATTCTGATCATGAGGCTCTGAAGCATATCAACGGCCAACATAAACTCAATCCAAGACATGCTAAATGGGTTGAATTTTTGCAGTCTTTTCACTTTTCATCAAAGTATAAAGAAGGCAAATCTAATGTGGTTGCTGATGCTCTATCAAGGAGGTATGCTTTAATTGGTGTTCTTAATTTCAAATTTCTTTGTTTGGAGTTAATTACACAGTATTACGAGCAAGATGGAGATTTTGGTCATATATATTCACATATCACGAAGGGGTCAATGGGGTCTTATGTGCTTCATGATGGATTCTTGTTCAAAGGAATTCTACTTTGCATTCTTAAGTGTAGTATTTGTGGATTACTCATCAGAGAGGCGCATGGGGGTGGCATTGCAGGTCATTTTGGCATTACAAAAACATTGACAATGTTACAGGAGCATTTCTATTGGCCTAGAATGATTGCAGATGTTGAAGCAGTCATCTCAAAATATGCTGTTTGTCAGAAAGCCAAGCCATCTTTCCATTAGGGATTCTACATACCATTTCCAGTGCCAGAAGCCCCTTGGGATGATATTTCTATGGATTTTATAGTTGGTTTACCTAGAACTACAAGGCAAAAGGATGCAATAATGGTTGTGGTTGACAGGTTTTCGAAGATGGCTCATTTTATACCTTGTCATGAAACTGATGATGCTGTGAATGTTGCAGAGTTGTATTTTCGAGACATTGTCAGGTTACATGGGGTGCCGAAAACAATTGTCAGTGACAAAGACACGAAATTCATGAGTTATTTCTAGAAATGCTTGTAGCGTTTGATAGGAACAAAACTACTTTTCAGTAATTCTTATCATCCACAAACAGGATGGTCAAACTGAGGTCACAAACAGAACATTAGGCGTCCTAATTTGTGGATTGGTGAGCAAGACACAATAGGATTGGGACTTGAAGTTAGCTCATGCAGAGTTTTCTTATAATCGTTCACCTACATATGCAACTAAGCATTCACCTTTTGAAGTTGTTTATGGAGTCAATCCCAAGCTACCCATTGATTTCGTGGCTATTCCCAAAGGTGAGCTCGTCCATAAAGATGCTTTAGCTAAAATTGAATACATGCAGAAGTTACATGCACAAGTTAGAGCGAGAATTAAACATGTGAATGATATCTACAAAACAAGAGCTAACAAGAACAAAATTAAACACACATACAAGGAAGGTGATTTAGTATGGTTACATCTACGGAAGGAAAGATTTCCTAATCAAAGGAAAAACAAGCTAATGCCTAGGTGTGATGGACCATTCAAAATCGTGAGCAAGATAGGGGATAATGCATATAAACTCGAATTGCTAGGAGAATATGGTGTGCATGCTACATTCAATATTGGTGATTTGTTTCCTTATGTTCCTGATGATCAACTTTGAGGTTTGAGGACAAAGTCTTTAAGAGAAGGATGATACGAAACAAAGTGATAACTTCAAAGGTTTGATAATGGCTTCTAAGAATGATGCAAGTATGGGGGAAATAATGGCTTATGAAGATTCAACGCTTTTGAGATCTTCAATGACATCATCATGGGTGTGTATGGTGACACACGAATATACTTGATCATTGAAGCAAAGGAAAGAATGGTAGAATTAGGGGAACAAGATGGTTTTGCCTATGAGTTTTTCCCACTTCACTTGATAGGGTTTTCTCATTTTAGGCATTGAGTCTTTCATTTCTTGAAGTGTCTTAATCTTCATTTACAGCCTTATATACATGGAAAATGACTTCTTGAAGGTTTCTTGATTAAAAGATTGAATCATGAAAGGTTTCTTGAAGATTTGAAGGAAAACACAAAAATTGCGTAAATATGGACGATCTCATGTGGCGTCAATTTTGATGATTTTGTGATAATTTGGGTAGATTATATTTTTTTGTAATTCTGGTTGTAATTTGTTGATTATCTTGATTAGTAAGGTATTAGAAAGTTTGTTCAGATATTTTTTGTTTAGATATAGTTTGTTAGAGTTTGTTAGCAAGATGAGAATGACATGTAGTGATGATGTGGCATCTTATCTTGTGAGTCATTGTTGAGTCACCTTTTAGTGGATGATTTTTAGCTATTTTGTGCGTGTATCTTAGCTTAGTTTAGTTAGGATTTTTTTGATGATTATTCCTATAAATAATCTCATCATTAGTGTGTAAAAATTCAGATTAGAGAATTCAATAAACATTATTGTTTAAAGTTTTATTTGTTTTCTACAAAACAAACACAAAAAACCGAAGGTGTGGGAAATTTTCGAGTGTGAGGAAATATCGAACACATTATGAGTTGGTGCTTAGGCTTTATACTCTTGTGAGGATAATTTTAAGAATTGAGGGTGCATAGCTTTAATCAATTCACGAAGTTATTCGACCTAGATCGTTTTTCTTGGTGCTTGGCTTTAGAGAAAACCGAACTAGTTTTCTATCATTGTGGTTGGCGATTTTTATATCATTAATCACATCACGCAGCATACCCAGTAGCAGCACTTGACAAATTGATTATATGCTGCGGTTTCTCTATAAAACGCAACGTATACTATTTTTTGGTGGGAAAAAATCAGCTATATGCTGCGGTTTTTTCATAAGAACCGCAACATATAACTGAAATTTTCCCACCAAAAAATAGTATATGCTGCGTTTGTTTACGTTGGTCGTAGCATATAATCATAATTTATAAGTTTTTGTAGTAACATTAGTAAAATTATTAATTATCAAAAAATTAGTATCAAGAAATATTACACACAAATGTAATTAATTTAATGCGTAAATATATATATAATAATAACTATTGAAAATCATTCACTTATATATATACAATAATGCGAGTGCGTATGGACACATTAAAGTTTTATACGATCAAGTCGTACAAGCACGGCGCCCAAACTAAAAACATGACTACGATTAATGCATCTCAACGCCAACGCATCTCTGCACTACTATTAAACCCGACTAATACAATAAAATGATCAAATTAATTAATTAAACTAAAAACAATACGTCGTTAGGAACTTTGCTAACTTGTCTCGGACTTCTTCAACCTCGCTCTAGTTTGGTGAAAGGAGCTTCCCTACTTGATACGCTCAAAACCTGTAATTTCATTGGAGAATATTCATCAGTTACTAATAAATAGTTAAACGATCGGATCATAGTATTGAATCGATACAAATTAGATTGATCAAAGTTATCAAAACGAATGTTCAGGACTCGATTAGCAACACAACAACCACAACTTTGGCAAACATCAGTACATCGAACATGTAATTAAAGATGCAAAAATATATAGTAAGCGGGATCAGAACAGATCAAACATGCACAACACACACAACTGAACAAATTTGCATTAACATACAATCTGTACAGATCAACAACACTTAATATAAACCTGAAATCACAACAAACAACAAGTAACTCGTACTGCCAATTCAGAACAACAGTGTGGATCAGCAATCAGACAAGAAACCCTCAGCATAACATGTTTGCATACATGTGTGGAAAAAATAGATCAGAACAGCAGTACGTACTACAGAAAACCATACAGACAAGCAACAAAAGAGGGGCATTTTCTGCTACTGCTGTTCAATTCTTCTCTCATTTAAGAAAAAAAAGCAACCCTATGTTTCCACAGAAGATGAAACAACGAACAGTAGCTACTTTGATCTGTTCAGCATGCGTTTGTACTGTTTTGAAGATGAAAACTGGGGAGATTATTTTGCAGAAACTTAAAGAACAAAACTGCATTACCTAGAGAAAACGGGGCACTATTGTAGCTCATGGAAAAACTTGATTACCTAAACAAAACTGCATTTAGAGACACACAAATGGGGCTATTTTAGCTCATGGAAAAACTCATTTTCCTTTTCCTCATTCCTCCCTTTCTCTCTCACTCTAGGGCACTATGCTAAAAATAAGTTATTATAGTTCTATACTGCACTCGGTATCTATATATATATTTTCGTGGTATTACCTAAGTGCCTACATCACTTAACATACACGTGCCCTAATCACTAATGAATGGCTTTTTCTGATCAAAACACAAAAACCCAAATAAACATATGCAACAATAACAAATATATGTCACAATACAACAGTAGCAGCAGCACAACGGTTTACAACTTATATATAACTAAGCCTTGATGTAAATAGTTAGAATACACGTACCTTGTGAAGATCATCTGACGTTGTGCATGTTGCTGTGATGTCGAACATGTATCACATCACGTAGTACCCGCAATCGACACCGTTTTCTTGTTGTGGACACTAGATCAATTAGCACATGAATCACCACATATAAGGTTCTTTAAGTGGCATGCGAAAAACAACAACCAAATCACAAAAGAAAACTATATATACCTGTACATGCACCAACTTTGGGATTGAGGCACTAGAAGTTGAACGAATCCTCTTCATGACTCTAGAACATTGGTTAGTTAAGAAACTCAATTAGTATTAACTCATAAATGTATTTAAACATTAAACCATACTCAGTGCAAATTATAACTTCACAATGACATTCATAAACTTCTATTCTACCCGTTCAACCATGTGATGATCATGTAGTTGCGCGGTGGTTGTGTAAGACATAAGTCAAATAGATACACTGAGTGTGTTGAAGGTGATATAAGGAGAAGCACCCAATTCTCCCTACATTCATGGACAAGTTCAACATCGTAAACAGTAGTTTATCAGGTTGTGTCAAGTTGAGATCACAATTTATAACTAAAAAAGTAAGTACAAAGGCATACTCTTCAAGGTAAGGTGCTAAAATGAATTTCCTCTTTGATCGCATAGCTTCAGTAATTGCACGATGGAGGTATTCTTTAACATAGGGCCAGTTCTTCAAGCACCATTGATCATGTATCTCATAAGGACATAACCACCCGACCATCAAAGTTTCTTCGCACCCATCCAAATCCAAATATAACGCACTAATAAACAAGTAAATATTAGAGGAGGCACTAATAATTATAATTATTTTGTATTAAATTAAATAATTTTTCGACTAACAACTTATTACCTCATGAAAGCTTGCAAGAAACCGATAGACAGCTTCATTCCGCAAAGGAAGTCAGCTACATCTTCCTTGGTTGTCCATGTTGTCGCATCCTCAAAGTAATGAAATTGTGTCTTATTTAAAACTACTTCAAGTGTGAAAGATTGAGGTTCAAGTGAAACACATGTATGCAACCAGTTGCACTTATCTGTTAAGGTCATCATAAGATCTTCATCGACGAGTGCATGATCTGACGCTATGGTAGACCCCTTGGATGATCTCTTTGTTTTTATGTCAGAGGCCACGTTTTTACCTTTGAATGCTACTTCCTTAGTTCCCACCTTATAAGTAGAGGTGCACTTATTATGCTTTGACTTCACTTCTATGGGAGTAGCCTTTTCCTTATTTACTTGCTTTGGCACTACTTCTACCTCATTCCTTCTCACGACTTTGCCTTCCTCTTTGCTATGCTTCGGCGATGAGTTTCTCAACTTCTTCACAATCTGCATCTATTCGTGAAAACAAATTATTACAAAGCCGCCTCACTAAAGTAAGGGACATATTTAAACTCAAATTTAAATCCACAAAAACTCATACCTTGTCATCTCCAAACATCAACCAAATTAGTGGCCAGGATACAAAACTACATTGTGCATCACCCAAGGTGGTCAGGTTAAAGGATGGACTAGGAACAGGTAGTAGCCAGTTTTCAAGGCCATCGACAACTGAATCAACAGACACCCATACATTTCCTTGTGCTATTGGCATGATATGCGTTACTTGCTCTTTGTTGGTTGGTTGTACGTGGCCATATGCAACTTCAACTAAGTCCCCGGTCTCCCTTTGACTAACAAAGTGCACGGGGTCTCCTCCTGTAATATCAGTTATCCAAAATTGAAGGATCTTCTATTTCACCATATACCCCTTAACTATTGTAAAATGCACCATATACCCTCAATGTTTCTGAAATGCACAGTGTGCCCTTGAACATTTAACTATATTCACAAGGTACCCTTATTTTCCTAAATTTAATTTAATTACCTTCTAATTAAGATATTAAAACAAAACAACCATTAATTATCTTAATTTCAACCTAAATTAATTTATCCATCACCACCTCACAACCCAAACCCATGCCCACCACCACCTCACAACCCAAATTCACACCCAGTAAGGCCCACGACTGCCAAACCCATGGCGACCACCACCAAACCTACAACATATATCCGCCCACAACCACCAAACCCACGACAACCACCACCTAACTTAGAACCCAAATCTACCACCACTAAACCCAAAAAATTCGAAACCTATCAACCCCAAGACAAGAACCTAAAAATTTGAAACCCTCCTTAAAATTTCCTAAAACCCAATTTGATATTGAGTTCTTTGAAAAATCAAACACTTCTTTGTCTTTAAATTTATTATCACATTCGTCAATGAAAATGGGTTAATTGAAGATGATGAAGGTAAAGTGGGTTTTATAGAAAGAGAGAGGAGGAAGAAGAAGGAGAAGATGAGAGGAAGTGGTGGATGTGTAAAAGTAATTTGAATTGGTTAATGTAATTAATTGATTTAAATTAATATAAATAAAAGTTAGTCAAATTTAATATCTTAATTTTGAAGCAGTTAAGGGTAGATTAGCAAAATAAGGGTGTATTGTAAATTAAGTTGAAAGTTCATGGGCACATGGTGCATTTCTGAAACATTGAGGGCATATGGTGCATTCTGCAATAATTTAGGGGTATATGGTGAAATATCCGTAATTTAAAAATGACAATAACGACGACAATATCCAAAATTCATTACGTACCTCAATTTCCAGCAACGACGAATCAGGTTCTGATTTTGAGGTTTGCCCATTTCCGTGTCGGCTTGACTTGTCAGGCACTTGTTGATGCAGGAACGCTTCAAACTCTGGAAATCCTATTTTTTGTAAAATTGCTGTCAACTGAGTATGCACCTCCTCCTGAATCTCAACTTTAACTTCTTCATTCATGACTTGTTTGTCACCACGAGTTGCAGTGCTCCTTTTCCGACCTACACCGCCTTTTGTCTTACCTAAACACACGCCCGGTGGAGGCTTGAACTCACCATCCACCTCCTTCTGTTTCAAACTAATCTGCATTTTCACTATATTAACAGGCAACCATTCACAAAGTTATAAGATGCCACAGATTAGCTACATGCATCATTAAGTTACGACTATGAGGGTACTTACCATTGTACCAACAAGCTTTCTGACTCTCGGAACTGGAATGATTCTTTTACCATTCTCATCTTTACCATGTAAAGAGCAAACCCAATCAATCGTCCGATCTCCAAAGCTTGATGTCACAGATGAAGACGATGCCCCCTCTAATGTCGCTGATGGCACAAACTTCTGATAAAATCCCTCACCAATCCACACCTTTTTCGCATCCTCATAACATCGTTTACCTATGCGGTGATGAGCGGTCTTCGCTAAGGCACTCTTTGATGCTTTGGCGCAGTGTTTCTAGGAAAATAATTGCAAAAGAATATTTTGTCAGCTTAAAACAAGATCATATAATAGATCAAAAACTGAAATAATTTAGAACAAAAAGGCTGTTCTGTTATGTTCTGAACCTGAACCGTTTATGTTCTGTTCTGAAGCTTAAATCAGAACCGTTGTTCTATACCTGAACCTGTTCTGTTCTGAAGCTGAAATCAGAACCGCTGTTCTGAACCTGAACCTGTTCTATTCAGTTTCTATTCATGTTGTTTTGAGAATGTTGTGTTTCTATTTCTGTTCAGTTTCTGTTCTGAACCTGAACCTGTTCTATGGTGTTTCATTTATGTGAATTGAATGCAAAATATTGTTTTGAATCTTCTTAGAGGTTGCTAAAAGTGGATAGTTGCTGTTTTGGCTTCTGCTCAGTGGTGCAGTGACATTGTGCAGGTTGCAGCTGCTGTTGATTGGCGCATGCCATGTTTTCATGGTTTTTGGTCCTGTTTCTGTTTTGGTTGTATCCATGGTATTGTCCTGCAGTTTTTTTGTGGGTCTGGTTGGTGCTGTGTGGTGCAGTCGTGTTTATGGGTTGGGTTTGTTTGTGGTGGAGCAGTGGTGCAGGGTTTTCAGTGGTGTAGGACTTCAGTCCTGACTACCTGTTCTGGTTGTGTGTATCCCAGGTTTGATTTTGCTAGATTTATGATGGTTTCGGGGACTGTTTTTCTGCTTGTTGGTGTGGGTTTTTGAAGGTTGTGGCTGCTGGTTGCTGACTGATATGCTTAGCTTGCCTGCTTCTGACATGGAGTGGTTTTTAAGGTCTGTAGTAAGGCCTCCAGTTTAAAATTTTTAGATTTTATGTTTTGGTTGTTCTGGTGTTTGGTTTCTATGTTGTTTGGCTGTGTTTGTTTCTAGTTTGTTTGCTGGTTTATAGATATAGATTTGTTTGGTCTCTTGGCTTGTCTTTGTGAATGGTTGAGTCAACCAACAAAAACGTAGCTTTAGGTCTGTAGATTTTTGAGTCGTTAATGCTTTTCTCATTTTAACATTACAAGCACAACATGAACAGAAACTGAGCAGTCTTTCAACAAGCAAAAACAGAACAACATGAACAGAGCAAGTACAAATACAACATTACAAGCAGAAATTGATTACAAAAACGAGCAGAAAAGAACAAGCACAAACATAATAGAATTGAACAGAAGTAGCGGAAACAGAACAAAACGAAACCCGGTTAACAAAAGCAGTATCAAAAAAGAGGGAATAAAACGGACTGACGAAGACATGACACAGGTTCTAGTAAACAGGTGTAAAAAGTGCAAAAACATCTTTAGAACAAAAAAAAGTACTCTGAACAGCCTTAAAACTGCCAGAACCACTCACAGCGATAAAAAAATAACTTACTACGGTATCCGGTGTTTTTTTTGGGCAACAAATGCTTACCATTCGTCTGACGTTATGTACGACCGTAAATGTCGTAAGGCATCTTATCCTCTTTCTGATCTTCTTCCCCTTTATTACCACCTTGACGGCTCTTCCTGCGTTTGGACTTTTTCCGTTTATTTGTGATCCATAGGCTAGACTTGAAGTCCTTAAATCTCTGTGCAAGGGCCGATAGATGCACTTTCTTCTTGTACGCATCGGGCTTAATATGAAAAATATTTTGCAAAATGATCATATATGTTAGTCTTACATATTTGTGCTGTAAGAAACATTTTGTAATGTATAAGGGTGTTGATCTTACCATGGTGTCTTCCTACATAGTGTTTTTCAAACCATCTTCAACGTCTTCCCATTTCTTCGATATGGAAAATTTTCGCATGCACACTCCAATATGTGTACCGTATGACTTACACCATTTTCCACAAGGTTGGCCATGAGTGCCATACTCAAGGTGCATTGGTTTTTTCGATTGCACTCCTCTAGATGGACCAAACCTTTCCTTTCCCTTGTCACTGTAGCTGAATGAGACAGGCCTTTGCTTGGCAAAGATACAATGGCGGTATCACCTTCGACAGCAGGAGGTGCATTTTCGGCCATTTACTCAAAATCCTCTATATTTTTCATTAACTTGCCATGCTCCACATCTTCAGGCTCCCCTTGATCTTCCTCTTTAGTTTCTTCATATATTGGATCAGACTTAGATACTTCACTGTCACTATCAGAGGAGCGGATGTCATCATCACTAGCCATGGGAACAATCATCTACAAAATGAGGTTAAAAGAAAAATAACATTAAGTTCACCGTGAATTAAAATAAAGTGACATGACAAGTTAGCAGGATAAATTGAAAATATAATACTCATAAAATATAATAATCATAATATATATAGCCTATTTACCTTACACCTTTGTTCATTTTAACATTAATGTGTAACGAAATATTTTGTTATTTAAATTTTGACCGTCACATTGAATTTATAGTTATACCTCGTGAAAGAACATCATTGCTCAACGACAATCGCTTCTTTGTGGTCATCCCGCATGTATCATTAGCAACGGAGTCCGGGACATTATGATAGGGTGCAGTGAAAGGAGGAGAGTCCTAAAATTTTTCATACTCTTCTTCATCATCAACATCACCAATGCCAAGGATACTTCGTTTACTTGGTACAACAATTGACCACTTTGGATCATCGGGGTCAGTTACATAGAAAGCTTGTTTAGCTTGTGATGCCAATATAAATGGCTCATCAGTTTCATGCTTGCGAGTCAAGTCTACAAGAGTAAATCCACAAGGGTCATCTCTTTTCAATGCACTTTTGTTATTGTCAACCCATTTGCATTTGAACAATCCAATTTTGAAAGTTGCGCAGTGATGTGAATTTTCGTGTGAACAAAAACTCACAAGGGAAAAGACTAAAATTTCGAATCTATAAGGAACCAGTCACCAAGATTCTTAATTTTAGGTTTGATCAATTAGTCCTTTGATTAAAGCCTAAGCACCCTCAAAGCTACTAATTAAATCACAAGAGTATAAAGAATTTAATCACCAACTCTTAAATTTTGGAATTTTGTTTTCAAGTAAACAAACAAACTTTTTTTATTCAACTCCAACTTAACTTATTACATCCTAATGTTGAGACTATTTATAGGTATAATCAGCAACAAAATCCTAATAAAAATAGACAAAAAAATCAGCCTAAGAATAGGAAAATAAATCCAGGTTTTGTTCAACAAACTAAAGATAAGATTGCCACATCATCATGCAACTTGCATTTGATCTTATCTTTCCTAACTAACTAACAAATCAAGAAAATATCCTAAAAAATTGACTAAATAATTAATTAACCAGCTAAGATAATCATCAGAATTTAGATTAAAATCACACCACTTGCTTGGAGCCCAAGAACTTGGAAAAATGCCCAAATCAAAAAACTGCTCCTTTTGTGTGCAATTTTCAAGATTCTTTCAAGAACTTCAAGAAATGCTTCAAGATCCAATCTTTTAATCAAGAAACCTTCAAGAATCTGTCTTCCATGTATTTTAGCATAATTATGATGATCAAGACTCACCAAGAATTAAAAGACTCATAGGCAAAAACCATCTTGTTCCCCAAATCCACCATTCTTGCCTTGATTTGCGTGCCATATTATTGACATGTGACCATGCACACGCAAATCCTTACCCTTGATGCACCCATATGGTTGATATTTCCATAAGCAATTATTTCACCTATGGTTGCATCCTTACCATTGCCATTATTGATATCACCACCTTCGAAGTTGCCATCACTNCCACCTTCGAAGTTGTTTGCACATTGAGTAATCTTATCACTGTCAATCTTGTCACTGGTGCTTGCATCATCCTCCCCTTCTTTAAAAGAGTTTGACCTTAAACTTCGCAGTTGTTCATCAGGTATATATGGAGATAAATCACCAATGTTAAAAGTAGCATGAACCCCATATTCACCTGGTAGTTCAAGTTGATAAGCATTATCACCAACTTTCTTCAAAATTTTGAATGGCCCATCACATCTAGGCATCAATTTATTTTTCCTGTGGTTAGAAAACCGTTCCTTCCGGAGATGTAGCCAAACCAAATCACCTTTTTGAAATTTGTGTGGGTTCCTGTGCTTATTGGCTTGCAATTTATACTGATCATTCACCTTTTCAATCCTTGCTCTGATTTGTGCATGTAATTTCTGCATATATACTGATACTCCATCCTTTGAAACTACATACCCTAGGAATGTAACACTACTCACCATGAAGTAACCATTCTCCAATTTCCCATACAATTGTTGCTGCCTCAGGTTTTCAAAAACCTGTCTTAGATGCTGCAGATGATCTCCATTGTTTCTGCACTCATAGAGACCCAATTTGGTTTTGAAAGCTGTTTTCCATCCATCCCCTTCTCTCATGCATATCTGATGATATCCACTTCTCAAATCAATCTTGGAAAACACCTGGGAGCCATATAACTCGTCCACAAGATCGTTCAACCTAGGAATTGGGAACCTGAACTTGATTGTGATGTTGTTTACAACTCTAGAATCTATGCACATGCGCCAAGATCCGTGTTTTTTTGGAACAATCAGTGTTGGTACAGCACAAGGACTCATGCTCTCCCTCACGTATCCCCTCTGCATCAATTCTTCAATCTGCCGTTGTATTTCCTTAGTCTCCTCAGGATAGCATCTATATGCTGGCTTATTAGGAATCTGAGCACTTGGGATTAAGTCAATCTGGTGTTCAATGCCCCTATTGGGTGGTAAACCTGGTGGTAAGTCATCTGGAAATACATCTTCAAATTTCTTCAATAGTGGTTGAAGAATTTTAGGGATTGCAGATATTTCAACTCTCACATCCTTTGCCATCAACAGAAATACTTGCTGGCAATCAGTCAATTTCCTCTCCAATTCCTTAGGATTAGTAAAAAATACTCCCTTTTTATTCTCCACATTCAATTGCTTCTTGTTTTGCGCCACTTTTAGAGGTTTCAAAGCAATTAGCTTGTCAGTTTCCTGTTTCCTGATGATGTAGACATTAGTTCTTCCATCATACTTCACAAATCGATTATATTGCCACGGTCTACCAAGCAATATATGACAAGCATCTATTGGACAAACATCACATATCACAGAATCCTCAAATTTACCAATCTTGAAATTTATCAGGGCCTGCTTAGTCACTTTGACATCACTGGTGTTGCTTAGCCAATGTAACTTGTAAGGTTGAGGATGATTGTATGTCGGGTGATTCAATTTCTGAATCAAATAGGTAGAGACCACATTAGTACAGCTGCCACTGTCAATTATCACATCACATAGCCTGCCCTGCACATTACACCTAGTCTTGAAATTTTTTTCCCTCTGGTTCTCTTCAATTGGCGCAGGTTTAGACAGAAGAACCCTCCTGAGGACCAATGCTTGACCTTGTGTTTCTGCCTCTACTTCTTCCATATCATTGCTACTTTGTTCTTCTTCAGAATCAATATCTTCGTTCTCCCCTTCTTCAAGAAGAACATCTAAGTAGGCATCTTCAATTTCTTTTGCTTCCCTAGCAGTGATTACCCTGGAGTTTGGACAATTTCTTTGTATGTGTCCTACTCCCTGACACTTGAAACACTTCCTGTTGTCTTCAGGAATTGTCAATGGTTTGATTTGAATGGCTGTCCTTTTATCATTGTCGAACTTAGGTTTAGCACTAGCTGGTTGAGAATACACCACTTCCTTCTTGGACTCATAGGATTTAAAGAATGCTTTTGGCTTCTTTGAATTTCCATGTTTTTCTACCCTGAGTGCCACCTTACAGATCTCATCATAGGTCCAGTAGGGTTGTAATTCTACTTTTTCCCTAATGGATCCATCCATCCCTGCCACAAACCGTGCAACTTTGTGATCTTCCTTTTCTTCTAGATCACATAATATCAACATTTTTCGAAAGCATTGATGTACTCCTCAACACTTTTCTGTCCCTGTTTCAGGGTATGCATCTTTAGGAAATTGTTCTGTTCATACTCATGTGGTACAAATGTTTTTCTCAATTCTCTCTTCAATTTTCGCCATGAACAGATTTTCGACCTTCCTTCCTTTTTGCGTTTTCTTTGTAATCCTTCAAACCACAGGCTAGCATAAGATGTTAGTTTTAATTCTGCTACTCTCAAGGCTTTATGATCATCATACTCCTTGTAATTAAAAATCCTTTCGGTTCTCCTTAGCCAATCAAGGAAAATTTCTGGATCTAAACTGCCGTTGAACTCAGGAACGCCCAACTTTAAGCAACGATCATCACCCTTCTGTTTGTCACTCCTCCTATGCATGTTTCGGTCATCTTCTTCACTAGAACTGGTGTCATATTCACGCCTAGGCTTGCGTGCACTCCTGCTGGTATTTTTATCACTTGAACTTGCGTCACTTTCATCAATTGCGTGACCCTTTTTCTTGTTTTTGGAACTGCTTGATACAAGATTCATTACTTCTTCCAATATGGTTCGCAGTTCTCTAATTTCATTGTCCCTTCGGATTTCTCTGGCTTGTTCTAAGGACAATCTTTTTTCTAAAGTTGCAAAAACTTCATCACCACCACTTGCCATAGTAAGTGTTTTAATTAATTAATTGATGAGTACTTGAGTATAAAAGACCTCTCAACGAAAGCACCAAATTTGATGTGAATTTTCGTGTGAACAAAAACTCACAAGGGAAAAGACTAAAATTTCGAATCTATAAAGAACAGTCACCAAGATTCTTAATTTTAGATTTGATCAATTAGTCCTTTGATTAAAGCCTAAGCACCCTCAAAGCTACTAATTAAATCACAAGAGTATAAAGAATTTAATCACCAACTCTTAAATTTCGGAATTTTGTTTTCAAGTAAACAAACAAATTTTTTTATTCAACTCCAACTTAACTTATTACATCCTAATGTTGAGACTATTTATAGGTATAATCAGCAACAAAATACTAATAAAAATAGACAAAAAAATCAGCCTAAGACTAGGAAAATAAATCCAGGTTTTGTTCAACAAAGTAAAGATAAGATTGCCACATCATCATGCAACTTGCATTTGATCTTATCTTTCCTAACAAACTCTAATTAACTAACAAATCAAGAAAATATCCTAACAACTTGACTAAATAATTAATTAACAAGATGATCATCAGAATTTAGACTAAAATCACACCACTTTCTTGGAGCCCAAGAACTTGGAAAAATGCCCAAAAAACACGCTTTAAGAAACCGTTCCTTTTGTGCGCAATTTTCAAGATTCTTTCAAGAACTTCAAGAAATGCTTCAAGATCCAATCTTTTAATCAAGAAACCTTCAAGAATCTATCTTCCATATATTTTAGCATAATTATGATGATCAAGACTCACCAAGAATTAAAAGACTCAATGCCAAAAATGAGAAAAACCCTGTGGGAAAAAAACTCATAGGCAAACACCATCTTGTTCCCCAAATCCACCATTCCTGCCTTGATTTGCGTGCCATATTATTGACAGGCAAATCCCTACCCTTAATGCACCCATATGGTTGATATTTCCATAAGCAATTATTTCACCTATGGTTGCATCCTTACCATTGCCATTATTGATATCACCATTGATATCACTACCTTCGAAGTTGCCATCACTTATTTCATTAATATAATTAATATCGCTGATGCTCGCACTTGTATCACGTAGTCAAGCTCCCACATCTCTAAAATCTTTCCAAAAAATAACAACTTTGCATCAACAAGCGACTGATCCTTAGCACTAGCATAAAATGTGGATGATGCCAAAACAGAAACTCCACTACTCTACAAACATGGAGACTTGTCATCCTGAGAAGTGGTCCAGAATATGTATCTGTTAACATCATAACCCTCATATTTGGTAATAGTTTCTCGCGGACCAAAGGCTAACCACTTGACAATGTCAGAAACGCCCTCAAGCTGCTCAAGTATCACTCTATGCTTAAACCATGCAGCAAAGGTCTTATTATGTAACAAGGACAATGCCCTTTGATCTTTCAAAGGATTATTTTCACTAAAAAAACTGCATATGCTCATCTAAAAAGGGATGCACTTCAGAAACGTAGTGCAACACATACAAATGCACTTGTTGGAGAGTCTGTGTAGGAGGCATGTACAACTTAGAGCCAATTACACCCTTTCCTTCCAATCTCCCTTCATGACGAGATACAGGAAGACCAATAGGATTTACTCCCGCTATGAAATTACCAACCTCGTCACTAATGGCGCCTTGAACCATACTTGCCTAGGGTTTCACAGGGTTTCTACATTTTCCAGCCAAGACCCCCATATACCTTTCAAAAGGGTAGCACCATCTCAAAAAAACTGGGCCCAAAAGCTTTATTTCACGAACAAGATGAACAATTAAGTGAACCATTATGTCAAAGATTGTCGGGGGAAAATACATCTCAAACTTACACAAAGTTTCAATGACATCAGCTTGAAGTTTGTCTAATATTTTCGGATCTAGTAATTTGCTACATATTGTGTTGAAGAACGAACACAATGCAGTGATGGTGTACCTTACATGTTTAGGCATGATCCCTCGGATTGCAATTGGTAAAAAATACTTTCATCATAACATGGCAATCATGTGATTTCATGCTAGATAACATCAACTCACCATCCAATGACACAAATCTTCTCATGTTAGAAGAAAACCCCGATGGCACGTTTATGGTGTACAAAGACTCACAAAATTGTTTTTTCTCTGCTTTTGATAATGTGTAGCAAGCTGGTGGCAAGTAGTGGTCTTTTGTTCTTTCTCTTCACCATTTTGTGAAACTACCTTCCTTCCCTTTCATTTTTTTGTCATTCAAAGTCACTTTCTCCTTTCCCTCTCCCTTCTCGATGTCACCGTCATCATCAGCCCTCTTCCTTTTCTTACTCTCCTTAAGTCGAGGCCATAACTCAGGTTGAAGCTTATTCTTCTGCAAGAAATCTCGAACTAACTTTCCATATTTGGTCTTATGTGGAACGTTAAACAATGTTCTGAGAATGTCATCGCACACGTTCTTCTCAATGTGCATAATGACTAAACAATGTTGTACCTGTAAGTCCTTCCAATAAGGAAGCCGCCAAAAGATAGACTCTTTCTTCCATAACCCTTCACATTCCTTATTCAGTTTACCGAATATGGTTTCAACTCCTTCAACCTTCTTATAAACCTCGTTACCGCTCAACAGTCGACAAGCAACACGATATTCAACATTCCCATTAAATGCCTTCTTTTTCCTACGATAAGGGTGATCAGGCGGGAGGAACCTTCGTTTGACACCAATCCACGTACTTATTAGCCAACCTTATGGAGTCCATGTCCTCCATACATATAGGGCAAGCTTTCATCCCTTTATTCTTGTACCCTGATAAGTTACCATATGCCGGAAAATCGTTGAGGGTACACAAAAGAAATGCACGCAATGTAAACGTCTCCCTCAAATAAGCATCAAACACCTGAACCCCCTCATTCCATAACTTTTGCAAGTCATCAACAAGTGGAGCAAGATAAACATCTATGTCATTACCGGGTTGCTTCGGATTTGAAATCATGAGAGACAACATTAGGTACTTTCGTTTCATACATAGCCAAGGAAGGAGGTAATAGATAGTAAGAATCACCGTCCATGAATTGTGCTTTGAACTTAAAGTACCAAAAGGGTTCATTCCATCTGTGCACAACGAACCCAAGCCTTATGTTAAGATTGTCTGTACCAAAAAGCTTATGTTTCCTGTTGATAGTCATCCATTCAGGACTATCTGATGGATGTTTGAGGCAACTTGTTTTAGATTTGCTCCTGCCTTCTGCATGCCATCTTAAATTTTTAGCATCTTTGGTAATTGAAAACAAGCACTTCAATCTCGGGATTATTGGGAGATACCACAAAACTTTGGAAGGAGGTCCTTTTGTACCACCAGCCCCCTTCCGCTCATAGCGAGAAACACCACACTTTGGACATATGTCCAAGCTTTCATGCTCATTCCGATACAAGATGCAATCGTTAGGGCAAGCATGTATTTTCTGTTGCTCTAACCCAAAAGGACACATAATCTTCTTAGCGTAATAGGTAGACTTAGGAATTTCATTGTCATCGGGGAACATCTTACTCAACTTTTGTAACAAATGATCAAAACTCCTATCTATCCAATTATGCTCCGATTTAACACTAAATAGTTCTAACACACCTGCTAGATTCGTGTACTTAGTACACCATGGATACAAAGGCTTTTCTGAAGCATTTGAAATGTATTCAAGTGCACTTGAATCGTCCACTACATCCATCATATCATCGACACGATCTTCGTTGTACTCCATATCATCATTCAGAATCCCACCGTTACCGGCACTAGCCGATGGTTCTTCAAAGGCATTAGAAGACTTACAGTGACAATCATAAACACGCGTCTTACCATGAAAAACCCATACATGTTATTCAGACCTAAATCCAAGACGAAATACATGTTCATTAATCTCAGTCACAAAGTCAACCATCTTCTCATTCCCACAGTTGCTACAAGGGCAATAAAATCATGGGTTGCCAGTTTTCTTTTGGTAAGCCAAAGCACAGTTGCATAATTTAAGTAAACCATCAGCAAATTCATACGTATGCCTGCTGCCATACATCCACGATCGATCTTTTTCCATCCTTTTTAACTAATAAGACATGTAATGTATTATTTACAGCTTAACGACCTTGTGTTCAATGAGGTTGACAGGGAGGTTGACAGGAATGTGTTCAATGAGGCAGTAAATGAGAACACTATCCATCAACCGTACACTCATACAGCCTTGTGCTCTAGGATACACATTCTTGAGGCTATAGTGTTGAATATCCTCATGATTGGTTCCTTTAATTGGCCAATGGTGTACCCCTGCTTGTTGCCAGGTGGACCAGTAAAGAGTCTGGTCTGGATCTGTTCTGCTGTGACTCTTTTTACAGAAAGCCAATTTTCTCTGGAGTAAAGATCAAGTCCCTTTGAAGGAACTTTGAGAATCTCAGCCAATTTATTTTCAGACAAATTTATAGGAGTATCTATAATAAAGGAGAAATAAGATCCATCATCTTTAGTATGCAGGTATGAGTAAATTTCTTCAACTAGGGGAATGAACACATCTAAATATTTTGCAAACAACACAGACCATTTCTGAAAATCTAAGGCCTCCTTAACCTCAATCAAGAATTTTTGTGCCACCCAACTTTTGGCAACAGAAAATCCTACCAGAATTTGTCTATCTTTCAGATTATATAGAGGTTTAGGAGTGGTAGACTTACTTTTCTTAGATTTCATGCTTAAAGAGATCACAACATCAGATTGCTTTCTCTTTTTCCCTGTTGTGGTTTGGTCTGGCTGTGCTTCTTTCATGATAGCCTTCCCCTTGGACGCTTCTGCACCCTTTCTAGCAACCGTTTTCACACGAGTACCCTTGCATGCTATTTTCTTTGTGTTCTCTTTCTCAGTGGTTAACTCAACTTCCTTTTCTTCTTCAGTAACTTCCTTGCTCTTTGATTTCTCAACTGGTTTGGGAGTGGTTTTAGGTGTGGGTGATTTAGATTTTGTGGTTGGTGGTTTAGTAGCCTTCTTCTCCACTTTCTTAACCGTTTTTTATGATGGTTTCTTAGTGCTGACTTTCTTTTCCTTCACTTCTTCAGTAAAAACATCCTCTATTTGTTTAATTTCCCTTTCTTCTGATTCAACTTCTTCCTCCTCAACTTCTTCTTCATCTGTCTTGGATTCGGATTCAGATTCCTTCTCATGTTCAGATTCTTCAACAATCTCTGGTTCTTTTGATTTTGATGTCTCTATTGGTACAGGAGTTGATTCTTTAAAATTTAGTGTGGGTGGCTTTTTGGCAGTGGCTGATTTTGTGGACGTAGGAGTGGAAGATTCGGTGGTTTTGGCGGTTAATTTTGGTGTAACCGCCTTTGTGGTTGTTTTTGTGGTGGATTTTAGTGTGGGCAGTCTTATAGTAAGAGCTTTTGAAGTTGCAGCCTTGGTGTTCTTTCTAATCAATGGCACTTCTTCCTCTTCGTTCATATCTTCCTCTTCCACCACATCTTCTATCACAGACTCAATGACCTTGTCAACCATCTTCTTTGTTATCTTCGTTTCAATTTCAGGAGATTCACTAACTTCTTTCTCAACCAATTGTGTGCTTCTTCTTTTCGACATGATGAGACTGAATATTTCCTTTGTTTTGAGCACAAAGAGAAACACTTTGAACAATGTGACAGAAAGTAAGAACAAGAATTTAGATGAATTAGGTTTTTGTGTGAGAGAAAAAAAATACTCGAGTGAATATATAGAAGATAAAGAAAATAAGAAAATGAAATGAAGAAGGAAAGTATGATCAGAAGCATATATTTGTAGGAGATTTGAATCAAAATGGTTATCTTCAGAATATTTGAAAGATATTTCTCCGTTCAACCAAAACGGCAGTTGCCATAAATATAACCGTCATTATATTTATTTCCGAAAATACGGCTTATCCCATTATCGGCAATACCCTGTTGAAGAAGTGACATAGCCTTTGCGTTCTTCTCGAGTGTCTTAAGATTTGTGCTAGTGTATTCACTCTCCTTCTTCTTTGTACCATCAACATTGCCAGCCACCTTCTTAGGACCATTTTTTATTATCATCCAACACTCATATTCAGTGCCAATGACAAAGTTTTGCGTACAGTTCTTCCACCAGGGATAGTTTGTTCCATTAAACTTGGGCAGCCTTGATCTAGAATTTCCATTCATCATCTCTTAAGTATTCATCTTTTCTTCCTTCTCTAGGTGTTACCCTTTCAAGAAGTTAGGCTTTGATTCCAATTGAAAGTACAAGTGACACTCAAGAGGGGGGGGGGGGTGAATTGAGTGTTGTAAAGTTGTTCTAAATTTTTCGATTAATCATAAGAACAATTTAGAACCAGTTCTCAAGCAGCGGAAATAATAAAGCAATAAAATAAACAACACGAAGATTTAACGAGGTTCGACTTCTAATAAGTCTACGTCCTCCACTCACTCACTCTTTTATTAATCAACTCAGAATAACAAAAGAATTTCACTCAATCAATTATGCACCTATGCACAATATGATTCCCCAACTTCCAACTATGGAAGTTCGACTCAACCCTCAACTATGAAGGTTCCAATGAAGATGATCCCAAATCAACTTCCCCAACAAACTGAACTCTCAGAATGCTCAAATTACAACCTTTTGTCTCTCAATAACAATTATCTTAAATGCTTACAAAAGAGAGAATATTAAAACCTTAATATGGTTATGAGGTTTTTGTGAGATTGAGACTTAGAGAGCACTTTTGCAAATAGTAATCTTTTGTTTTTGTTCGTGCAAAAGTTATTTTAGTTGTCTGTTGGAAAATCTCCTTAAATAAGCCTTTGGCTAGTATGTCATGTAATATTGCAAGAGAATATTTTCCTTGGAATTATAAAAATAATCCCGGGAAAATATTCTCGCTGATTTTATTAGAAATCAAATAAGTTCAGCACAATATTATATAACATACTTGCCATACTTAAGAATATTTGCCTTGCTTAACAATCCAAGCATGCGTGTTATTTTTGAAAAACAATTTTGCGCGGAAAGAAACTTTCCTAAAATACGGATGTGTGAAGTAAACTCTAGGGGACAGGTTCAACACTGTTCCTAGACTGTTCCAGTCTGCCAAGTTTACTTATAATTATGTATGCCAAGTAACTTAAGTTCCTTATCATTCATAATTAGTGCATCTCTGTAATCTCAATATTTATATTGTATATGTAAACCTTCATACCACTTACATTGCATCTAACACCTAAGACTTAGACACTATGAGCTTGATCTTCATGTAAACTTCAAAACTTGGCTTCTCGAGCTTTATCTTGTCATCATTAACCTTGTTTCTTTAGTACCTGCACATGCAAACAGAAATTTACATATAATATAATAGTTCAATGTGGTTTGTCATCATTCAAACAAAAGATGAGAACTCCACAAGAGGCATCCCAAAATTTTGAAAGAGTAGAACATACCTCAGAGTTAGGGTCTATGGTATTTGTGATCCATGAAATAAGCATGGGGTCAACCGTATTCCAATCCACAGAAGTGTAAGGAGATATGGCAGAGGTAATGGTGCTGTCAAGAAACCCAAATTTTCGCCTAGCCTCGAGAGCCACCTGAACATCCGCAGACCAATCATCGTACTTATCATGCCGCAAGCGAGTCGGGGTGATAAAGTCCCCTGGACTATCACCATGTAGGGGCCCCGGATTTTAGGGTCCCAAAATTTTTGGTCACCTTCCTTCAAACCGTCCATAGGTCGAGTTAAACCTAAAAAATTGGCTTAAGGAAAGGTGAAATGGACTATTTTAGAAGTATTTTGCAACAAAACAAGAGCGTTGGAATTTCAGTCGCGCTGGCAACATAGCGTGACAAAGTTTGTCACGCTGACTGTGCAGCGCTACAAAGTTTGTCACGCTGCAGGTGTAGCGCATCAAACTTTATGACGCTGCGACGTTAGCGTGACAAAGTCTGTCGCGCTACGCTATTTTAGTTTTTTTTTAATTTTAATTATCTTTTTTCGAGTGAGATAATATCAACGGATACAAACGATGCTAGTAAGGAGTCGCCAATGAGTTTTAGGAATCAAACTCATAAATTGTGTATTTAGATTGATTACGAGTGGGACATGAATACAGGACGAGAATCTAAATTGCACGAATAACCCTTTCGATCCTATGGGGATGACTCCAAGTTATGATCTTACGAACCAAAGGTTGGATTCGGGGGTGAAGGTACTAATATGGCAGAGTGTGTCATATTAGCCCGTAGGCGGCCATTACTAGTTTCCTCTCAATTATACACAAGTTATATAAAGAACCACAAAATAATAAATCACAACCTAACACAAAATTACTATTATTATGGTGAAATCATATAAAACTAATTAATTTAGTCAAATCGTTGTTAAGGTTAATTCAAGGTTCCCAGCATGATACAATTTGTCAAAAAATTATCTTGGTATAATGTGATACATTAATTCAAATTAAGTCATTTAACAAAAACATTTTAAAAAATTGAAATAAAAATATAAAAATAAATAAATAAGTACAACAATCAATGCATATAGTTTAATTTAAAACTCTCAGAAAACTTACACTTCTCGCTTGATTATTGTTTCTTCGAGTACTAATTTGGACAAAATTTCGAATCTCATTCGTAATAATAAGAAATTCCCACTCTATTAGAAATGAAATAAAAAAATAATTTGATGGAGAAAAGTTTAAGTGTAAAGAGAAAAGGACAAAACGAGAGAGAAAGTAGGTTTAGGAGAATAAGAGAATGTCGGTTTTAGAAGCGTGAAAATGGGTAGAAAAAATAAAGAGAGTCCTTTTAGAGGATAAAAAAGGGTATTTATAAGCAAAATGTGTAGCGCGATAGGTTTTATCACGCTGGCCAGGTAGCGTTACAAGTTTAGTGACGCTGACCAGCCAGCGTGACAAAAGCTGTCACGCTGCGCAGCTAGCGCTGGCTTGCTTGTCATGCTGCTGCGTCAGCGTAATTTGCTGAGTCGCGCTATGCTAAAATTGTTTTTTTTTTAAATCAAATATTCAGCTTATATAAAAATCTAATAATATAAATGGGCTTTTTTAAAAAATTGTTTTGTAATTTAAGAAAAATAGTAAAAATAAGTCCAATAACATCAATTGTCGAATAATCTAGAGAAGTGGGTTTTATTATTCATCATGGAGTTTTACCACGGGACCGAAGACTAAATTAGGTGTCTACAGTTAGCCCCCACTTTGATTGAGTCTGAGTAAGACTCAATCAAAGTATACTCGAAACGCTTTTTGAGACTTCCATATTCGGAACCGAGGGCTCCTTATTAACCAATGGGTGTATCAAGATTTTAGAAGCAATGGCTTCCATAATTTAAAAAAACTTTTTTGTTTACGAAAATTGGAATAGTTATTTTCTAATTAATCGACTTTTTTACTTTGAAATCGACATATAGAAAATAAGTTTTAATAAATTCATTTATTTATTAAAACGTTTTAAATTCAATTTTATAAGCAAAAGTAATAAATTAGCCTATTTATTACTAATCTAGTAAATTCGCTTATTTACTAAAATATCTGAATACAAAAGGGTAATAAATTCGTTTATTTACTAAAAATATTTGAAGAAAAGGTAATAAATTTGCTTATTTATTACTATTTTAGTAAATTCACTTATTTACCAAAGAAGTGTTTGAAGGAAAGGTAATAAATTCGCTTATCTATTACTATTTTAGTAAATTCACTTATTTACTGAAGAAGTGTTTGAAGAAAAGATAATAAATTCGCTTATTTATTACTATTTTAGTAAATTCGCTTATTTACTAAAAATATTTGAAGAAAAGGTAATAAATTCGCTCATTTATTACTTTTTGAGTAAATTCGCTTATTTATTGAATCTGTTGAAATTTTTTTAATAAATTCGCTCATTATTAATATTTGGAGTAAACTCGCTTATTTACCGAAATTATTGGAAATAATGTAATAAATTCGCTCATTTATTACTATTGTGAGTAAATTCGCTTATTTACAGCAATTATTAAAAAAGTATAATAAATTCGCTCATTTATTATTATTTTGAGTAAATTCGCCTATTTATTGAAATTATTGATAAATGTAATTTGCTCATTTATTACCACTTTAGGTAAATTTTTATATCTACCGAAATTATTGAAAAAATGTAATAAATTCATTCATTTATTACTATTTAGAGTAAATTCACTTATTTACTAGAATTGTTGACAAAAACTAATGATGTTGTCATAAAATCACAAACCTTAACTCAATGTATTTTTTCTTTTGAGTATTTTGGATAAAGGAGTGAGAAAAGGGATTAACATCAAAAACAAACTCAAAGCACTTGAAAATACAGCAAAGCACAGTCAAGAACGCTAGCCTTGTAGCGTCACAAAGCAAACCACGCTGATGCGTCAGCGCGACAGTAGAAAAAGCGCTAAGACCTTCAGCGTGGTTGCTGCCATCACACTCCCAAGTGAGCGTTTCTTCATTTGTTGTGTTTGAAATGTTGCTCAAATTATGAAAGTTGATGTTCAATTGATAATACATGGTATTTTTGTGTAGGGACATTAACGTGGTTTCATTGCTGGGCTTGAGTGATGGCACTGCAAAACTAGTCACGCTACATGTTGTAGCGTGGGCCGTGGTAGAGTTAGTCGCGCTACTGAGGCAGCGTGTTTGGGTTTGTGACGCTGAGGTGTTAGCGTAGTACATTGTCTTGCGCTACTCTGTTCTTTCCTTTAAGGGCTTCTTCTTTTGTAATGTAAGTGCTTCTATCTCAAACATTCTTTAATTAAGTTAATTTTGAGAAATATGAGATGAATTTGTGCTTACATGTAGATTTAGAGAATTATTTGTTATAACCTATTCAAATGTAGTCACACAAGTGTTCAAGCATATGAAATAAATTTGTTTTATAATGATTATTGAAGAAGCATTCTAAGAGTAGTAAGCTTTTATTTTATCAAACAAAAGTGCTTTGGCAAATGATTCTCTAAATGATGTTACAGCATGAAGTATAATGCTCCATGACCTATTGAGAAGTGCTCTTGATTAGTATGACTCGTTAGCTTTTAACTGTCATGATTAATATATTTTGACATTTTTAAGGGTGGTAGGTTCCTAATTTAATAATCAAAAGTGATAGTGCTCTTGATTAGTTTATTATAAGAGTAATGGGCTCTTAATTAATAATCAAAAAGTGAAATGGTTCTTGATTAATTTATTTTAATTGTAAGAGTAACGGGCATTTAATTAATAATCAAAAAGTGAAAATGCTCTTAATAATATTTATGAAGCAACGTGCTCCAAGAATAAGAAATCAATTATCCCACTATTTAGTATGATAAAAGTAAAAATGCTCTTAATTTTACCTCAAATGACTTGGCACAAGAAAATTAGTAGTGCTGATGCTGTAACGTGACAAACTTTGTTACGCTACGCTATGGAGCGCTGCATAATTTGTTGCGCTTGTTAAGTAGCGCTGAAAATGTTGTGGCGCTCCTCATTTAGCGCTACAAAGTTTGTGATGCTACGCTTTTTTAATTTTCTGGCTCTTTTTTTTTTCTTTGTAAAAGCTTTTCAAGTTTAACTTCATTAGTTGTTCTTGTATTATTGATTAGACCTTGGGCCTTTTATTTTTGACATATAACTAATGAGCTGTATTTTGAGACCGAGGGTCCGAGTAGGGAAAAAATGGCAATATTTTGTGGAGGGTTATCCGACTTACTCCCAAAAAATAATCGCCAAAATGAAGTTTCAACTGAGACAACTTCCATGTTTTTTTTTGTTTTTTTTTTTTTCGTAAGGGGCAACAAGAAAATGTCATAAGCTTAATGAGATTTTGAAGCAAGTGGCTGCATAACTAATTTTGAAAACAATTTAGCCCCCAGGGTGTATAAGGTGGTGTAAGTACAGACTTGTAACAACAAGAAAGGTCACAAATATGTATGCAAAGCTAGCTAGAAGAGTATGTACAAGCTAGTTATAATGTAAGTATGCTCAAATTAGCTACAAATAAGCACGAGGAAAACAACCAAAAATATGCAAAAATGAACACGAGGTGCCATAGCATGAGTTAGTAAGAAGCAAGGGATGGGGTATCTCAACTTTCCCTAAATCATTTTTTTGGGAAAAAACTGATTATTTTTGTATGAGGAGAATGAGGAAAAAAGAATAGCATAAGTTAAAGATCCAAAAATGATTACAGTTGTTGTATAATGTGCTTGAGAATAATTCAAAGGGGAGTGATTTTAGCTTGCTCATTTGATCTTAGATTATGAGCCATCATCTTATACTTTCGTGATTGTCTTGTTTGAGAAGTTTGTTTCAAATTCAACTGTTGGCTACTAGTAATGTGAATCTCTTTAGAGAAATTAGAGTTCAATATTATAAATGCTTGCTCTAGTTTTGAAGTGTTGAAGATGATAATGCTTGAAGTAGACGAGTTGCCAAGTTTATGTAGACCAAAACTAGAAGAGATAGGAAAGATTTTGGTGATGAGAGGATGATATGGAGTCAAAGTGATGCTTCATGCTGCCATGGATAGGCATAAGATAGCTATGAAAATTCATTCTTTAGGAGGAAATAAAGAAGTTGGATGATTTTGCGGAATAAAAAGGAACGAGTAAAGGAAGCATGTGAGTGTTTGAGTTAAAAGATGACACTACAAGAGTTGATGATGATGAGCATGAGAAAGGAAAGAAGCTTGATGAAGAGAGTATGTGTGAAAAAAAAAGAAAGAAGGATGATATGTGTAGAAGAAAATGGCTTGCTTTATGTGACATTAAGGCAATTTTCTTTTAAGGACGGTTGTCCGTCCTAAAATAAAAAAGTTTCCAAGACCTTAGGTGGGTCTTGTGTTCAAAGGACCTTTTTTTTCATGGGCCCTTAAAATTTTACTCATGTTATATGTCCTTAAGATGTAGGACTATTAAGACCGCACCTTATGGAAGGTTGCATACGTATCCAATTCCAGTTGGAATCAGGTCTTACGTAGCTCTTGATTCTGAGTTATTGATGTGCTAAAGTTAAAGACACAAGTTTTTTGCATTTTGTTACACCTCAAGGAGGGATTTTTCAGGGCTGTATTGTGGCTAAGCTTAGGGTGTAAGAAAGAAATTGAAAAGAAGGCTCAAATACCCATAATTAACCCAAACTATGCTACAAACTTGCTCTTAGACTTGAGCAACTCTATTACTTAAAACTATACTTGTTGACAACTTTTCGAATGCTTGACTTGAAAATCAGAGCTACTTTAACATTATTTGCTTTATGGAGTTGCATTTTAATTTATGTCCTTGTAGCATTCCCATCCCAAGGATAAGTTTGATGTAGGTTGAAAGAAACAAGCTATGTGTTTAGGCACAAATGGGCTACCAAGAAAGTGGATCATAATTTAGGTTATTCAAGATAAGGGAGACATTTTTAGGGTTTCAAAGGTGCCTCTTATGTTGATGTATTGCATCTTTAAATAAACACTAAGTGGACTTGGAGTGAGCCCCCAATTTTTGAGACTTGAATTGAGCCTCAATTGAACTTTTAGGCTCGTGATGACTGGGCCTATGGTTAATAAAGTAAAGTTTGTTGTCCAAAAGAGAATTTATTTGAACCACTTTGCTTTAATAACTTAATTAAGGAATTGACACATTTAATTTAAAGGATGTAAAATATAGAGTAAGTTGTTCAAGGTGTGGATGCATCAAATTGAGGATGCTTTTGATATGAACAACGTAGTCTATATTATGCCAATTATGCTTTAACTTGTTCTTCATTGCCATGTTGATTAACTCAACTCGATGAGTTCATTCACTTGTAATTTTAAGCAAGGTATGATGAGTAGAGAGAGAATGTACAGTTTGAAGATGAAATGAATTTCATTTTATTGATAGTTGAGATTAGTACATAAATGATACTTGACAGCATAAGTCTCAAAATCTACTATGAAAGAAGAAGAAAAGAAAATAGAGAAATTAAACTAGGGAAGTGAATGGAGTTCTAGTTTTGGTCCAAATCATGTTTCTTGTATGTATGCGTCTACATCGTCTTGAATAATGTTCTTCGGATTTTCTTGAGCTTGCATTTAAAGAATTTTAAATAATAACCATAGTTGATTGAAACTTCATTATATATTAGTCCAAACTATAGACCTTGGGTCTATTGATCAATAGATTCTAAATTAAACATTTAGGAGTAAGTTTAACCATGGGCTCATAATTTAAACTCTTAGAATGATGTGTTTGATGTAAATGGGGGATGGAGTGTTTAGAAAAAAGTAGAAGCCAATATAGCACATATTATCGCTTTCTAAAGCAAACAAATTTTCTTTTGTTTACATTAGGCATTTTTTTCATCATTTTGTATGCCAATAATATGTAGCAACCCTTGCAATTTTATATTATAATGATTGCACTTAAAAGGATGTGTCCAGTTAGTATGTGTTAATAGATAAAATGTTGAAAAAAAAAAAACCAAAGTGGGTTTTTTATTGAATCATAACGGGCTCTAAAATAACTTAAAACTCTTTTAGTTGGGGTTAATTATGATTTAATTGTGTATAAGTAATTCCAAATAAATACTACATATTCATCAAAATTATTCAAATACATGACTTTTTAGCGCGAAAAAAAGTTCTAGCGCTAGCTTTGTAGCGTGACAAAAGAAGTAGCGCTAGCAAGGTAGCGTAATTACATGTGACGCTAACAGTGCAACGCAATTAGAAGAGTTGCGCTGTTTGTGTAGCGTTGTAGAGTTAGCTACGTTACAAGTTTCCATTGATTTTTTCTAAGTTATTATTAAATTTGTATTTAATGGGTTTGGATTCATGTCCATGTTGCCCATATATACTTTATTTAGGCCTAAATGGATCTATTATTAGACTGAACTTTTGAAAGATTGGTGATGATGTTATTTGAATGTGAGTCATTAAAAACATTGATCAAAATTGTGCATTGTCAAGAAATTAGTAAACTTCAGATTATCATTATTGGATCCTTACAAAGAGATGATGAGGGAAGAAAAAAAAGATAGAAGAAAAATAGAAGAAAAAAGAAACAGACTCAACACTTAGAGTTATAGCAATCAAGGTTAATTGATGGGAACCTCATAGGAAAACAAAAACTAATAAAATAAAAATATATAAATATCATGATTAAACTTGATGGATTTCTTTTTCTTGAGTTTAAAAAAAAAAATTAATCCTAAGTGTTTGATTGTTTGAAAATAATACAAGGGAAAGTGAGATAGTTACATTTATTAGAAATTTGGAATTAAACTAATAAAATTCTAAATGAAAGGAATTAATTAGTAAACTTTCAAAAGATTCGAATTATATTAAAAATCTCAAAGAGGTAAAGTATTTTTGAAATCTTTAATATTAATTCAATTTTCTAATAAATGTTAAGTATATAAGTTAGTTTCTATTTAATCAAAGATTCTATTAATCAAATCCTAAGAAGATCAAGGATTTGATTTAATATCTTTTGCAATATTTTATTAACTAAATCAAATATATTGGTGTATAAAAAATCTTCCAAGTAATCAAATGATATCAAAGAATATAATTTAAAATTATGAAAAATGTTTTATGTAATCATTTACTTTAGTTAGCTAATTATAAAATATTGTGATTGAAAAGATTTGAAAATCTCTAAAAATCTAAATATGTACAAAATATAAAAAAGCAAAACAAGCAACTATACAAAACAAAAAGGAAGCAATAATTACAAAATAATTCAGTCAAACTATGGTCAGTCATAGTCGGTCAAAAAGGTCCTACATCTAAAGAGTGTGCTCCAACACTTTGCGGTATAATAACCGTTAGATATGAAGTTTCTCCTATCTAAGTGCCATGGGCGGCTTAGAAACTGATGTAGTTGGAATAAGGTTCTATCTTGCTCGGTTGCATAGAGACCATGGGCCCCACCAAGTCAATAGTTCCTCCCCGAAATATAGAAGTATCACGGTAATCCTAAGGCATGTTTCAAACACATGGAGGCCAAGTTTATGTTACATGAATGCAATATGACTAAAAATGCAAATGTTCTAAATATAACAAGTGTATAATTTGAGAGAAAATTTTCAAGTCTCACCCTCTTTTAGTCCCCAGCGGAGTCACCACTGTAGGGGCCCCCCAGATTTTAGGGTCCCAAAATTTTTGGTCACCTTCCCCCAAACCGTCCATAGGTCGAGTTAAACCTAAAAATTTGCTTAAGGAATGGTGAAATGGACTTTTTTAGAAGTATTTTGCAACAAAACAGGAGCGCAGGAATTTCAGTCGCGCTGGCAATGTAGCGTGACAAAGTTTGTCACGCTGCAGGTGTAGCGCAGCAAATTTGTGATGCTGCGACGTTAGCGTGACAAAGTTTGTCGCGCTATGCTATTTTAGTGTTTTTAAAATTTTTAATTATCTTTTTTCGAGTCAGATAATATCAACGGATACGAACGATGCTAGTAAGGAGTCGCCAATGAGTTTTAGGAATCTAACTCATAAATCGTGTATTTAGATTGATTACGAATGGGACACGAATACGGAACGATAATCTAAATTGCACGAATAACCCTTTCGATCCCATGGGGATGACTCCAAGCTATGATCTTACGAACCAAAGGTTGGATTCGGGGGTGAAGGTACTAATATGGCGGAGTGCGTCATATTAGCCCGTAGGCGACCATTACTAGTTTCCTCTCAATTATACACAAGTTATATAAAGAACCACAAAATAATAATTTACAATCTAACACAAAATTACTATTATTATGGTGAAGTCATATAAAACTAATTAATTTAGTCAAATCGTTGTTAAGTTTAATTCAAGGTTCCTGGCATGATACAATTTGTCCAAAAATTATCTTGATTTAATGTGATACATTAATTCAAATTAAGTCCTTTAACAAAAATAAAATGATAAAAACGGTAAATGATTTGGAAAACCAACAACAAATCCACAAGTTTGATTTTTAGGGCTCTCAGGAAACGTACCACTTCTCGTATGAAGATTAGAGTCGACGAGTGTTAATTTGGGCAGAGTCGAATTATTGTTTCAATATCATCAAAGTTAGTAGCCACTTTTTAAATAAAATAAATAGTAAAATAATAATAAGTAACTATTTATAAAAATGAAGATGATTGGAAAAGCAATATTTCGGATTATTTTAGTGTAAGGGAGAAAGTAAGTAAAAAAAAGTTGTTGAGAAATGAAGAAAATGAAGATTTTTATAGCAGCGTGGGAACCCTAATTGCGTTGGCCTGCTACCGTGGTACGCCGAATCGCGCTGGCCCAGTAGCGCGAGAAACCCTACAACGCTGCTAGGGTAGCGCTGCTAACTTAGTCACGCTGAGCTGTCAGCGTGATTAAATTAATTGCGCTGCATTTTTGAAAGATTTTTTTATTTTTATTTTTTATTTTTATTTTTATTTTTATTTTTATTTTATATTTATTATTATTATTATTATTTATTTATTTTAAAATATTAAAAAGAGTTGGGATAATTAAAAAAATTCCGTTAAAGCCTTTTATAATATCCGAAACTTATTTTTTTATGCCCAAGTATACTTGATTATCCAATCTTCTAAAGGAATGAGTTTTTTAATCATCACAGAGTCCTACCGCGGGACAGGGGACTAAATTAGGTATCTACACGCCAGGACCTAGGTAAAAAGGAGAAGTGATATTGATGGTGGAGGGGGGCGGCGGTGTAGGCTGATCATCACCAGCCATGGCTACTGCCACAAACTATGAAGAAGAGAAAAAAAAAATGTAGGCGCTGATACCATGAAGAAACAACAATTAGGGTGAAAACTTGTCTTTCTCATTGAAGTCAACTTACAAAATATATATGACCAAAGGAAGGAAACTAACTAATATAGGAAACAAGATAATTACTACTTCCTTAAATATCTCTACAAAATATGACAGTGATTAACTAATAACTACTCACTAATACAATAAATTTTGATTTGATCGATGTAACATTGTCCACAGTACACATGCATAGGGTAATAGTGACTAGGGGTTTCAGTTTGGGTTGGAGCCCGTTGGGTTAACTGAACTGTCCTTGATCGGAACTAAAATAAATTGAACTGAAAGTAACCTGTAACCTGAGAATGATTTGAAGTGAAAGTGACCTATATTGTTTTTGACCCCTAAATCAATGAATTGAACCTGAACTAAAAAAGTCTCAAACTGAAAATGACCTGTACAAAACCTGAAAAAACGTTGTATTAAACTGAACTGAATTGAATATGAAGCAACTTGTTTGAACAATCGACCTGACCTAACCCGAACTTAATTGAGAGTAAACTGAAATAATCCATCCGCCTTTTTATAAAAAAATTAAAATATTTAATTTGAAATTTGATCGTTTCCTTTTTTTAATTGATTAACACGACACATTCTATATTTGTATATTGAAATCATTAACGTGAATGCTTTCTACTTTTGATAACGATTGTATTATATGTAGGTATATATGACTAGCAAATGAAAAAATAATTCAATAAATATATTTGATAAATATTACATTAATGTTGGATAAAGTATATAACTCTTGATTTTACGGACAAAAAAGTCTAATTTATCTTTAAAGTTGGATGATTATGTCTAAATCAATTATATCACCAATATAGTCACCAATGTAGTTAATACATGTTTACAAAGAAGTTAGATTCATTATAAAAAAGGATAACTTTCACCAATTTTAAAATTTTAAAATTATCACCAATTTTAAAGAAATATAATGTTAACCAATTTTATCACCAATTTTATATAATTTAGCTTTAATTAACATATGCAGCATTCTAATATATGAACATGTTTTTATTAGACTTCAAATAAGATCAAACCGAGCTTTATGACATATAACTCTATTGGAAAACGGTCATCATTTAAGAAATCATTAAATTTCAAGTTCAATTTATATTGACTAACTAAACATATGGCTATAAAAATTCTAATTTGATTACAATAATGTAAACTTGTATTACTATGTTAATCTAATACACTCATGTAAATCGATAATGTAATTTAGAGTAGTCTAATTGACTACTAACTCCATATATGTAGTAATATATACATATGAATATACAAATCAGAATATGATATAATGTTTTAAGTTTACATTAATTTACTGTGACACTAACTCGTTGCGTTTTTAAATTTAATTTGCTATTATATTGTACTTTGTATTAGTTTATCATTTGCATTTCACCATCTTTGAATTTACTCGAATAGTTGATAAAGTTATTATCTTATCACAGATCCACAAAAAAGAAGTTTCATAATAGTAGTACAAGGAATTAGTTAATATGTATGTAATATTCCTAATTCATATACTTTTAATAAACATGATTATATATTTAAACAAGCAAATTTTCCAATTACTGTTAGATGCATTTCTTTACGAATGCTAGGAGATCATAGGACTATATTTTGAACAAGCTCAATCAAATTGATAAAATGTATCATCACATAATTTTCAACTTTCATTCAAACAGACGAAAGTTTTCATTGACTCCTGACAAGAGGAACTTGAAATAAATTGACGTGGCGGTAGCATACTCAAGCTCTCGAAATAAATTGAACTAAATTGGATTGAACCAATGTGACAAAACGACCAGCGCTGCAACACCCCCAAATTCCTCACTTTCTAACTTACCTCAAACCTATAAAAAAGAGGAACTTGAGTATGCTACCGCCACGTCACAACTAATTGTGAAAACTAGTTGCAACGCTAAGGCTAAGGTAAAACAAACACATCACTAAAATCATTTTATAAAATTAAAAACAAACTCACAGCGGAAGTCTCTAAATTACTAAGTCAAAGTATTAAGTCAACTCTTACAGCTTGGAACCGCTAATGCCCTTATTCAAAACCAACTTAGAAAGTCTAAAGTTTAAAACCAAACTACTAAAACAAAGTTCACTCTTCACAAAATCCCTTCAACCCAAGCATATGCTCAACAACCTGCACTTATTCTGCTTAACAACCAAACAGAATAAGAAAAACATGAAAGTATATGTGTCAGCAAACCGCTGAGTATGCACAACATAGCAAAAGCATAATAACACGAAGACACACTCAAAGCACATAGCACATAAGACACACATAACAAGACTCTTACTCAATTTTAAGACTCATGACTCATAGACTTGCTCATTAGCTCGTAAAGCTCTTTAACTTGCTTTATAACTTTGCTTGCTTTAGAACTTGCTTTAATACTTGCTTGATTATTAGGATACGTGAACGGGCTCTTTGGAAAGACGGTCACCAACAAGTAGGTTAGTGCTCCCATACAGTCTAAACTCTAACTGAAAGGTGTACGACCTTTCGAACAACGGTACATGGTCTCCATCCACCCCATGTCCAGAACTTAACTCTTATGGAATTCCTTAACTAAAACAGTGATGCATCGTCACACTCCACTATGGAAGTACATCGTTACGGCATACATACCTCCCCCGTATGGTAACCTCATTTGGCCTGAATGAGGACTCACGTTCCTTTAATAAATAACTTGCTTATAATTTCTCACTTAACTTTACTTTACTTTAAACTTGACTTATAAAACTGTTTGACTTTGACTTAACTTGTAAACATGACTCTTACGGTCAAAACTTGCTCAAAACATGCACAAAGGCAACGTAACTCATGGACAACCTCTAAGACACTTAAATATGTCATTTAAGACTGTTAAACTTCTTATTATAACATTATATAACTTCTGTCCAGAATTTAAAACATAATTCAAAACATAACCGTAAAGTCAAACATACACCGTAAGACTCCGGAAACACAATTAAACAACATAGAAACTCTTAAACAATTAAACAACACTTGCTTAAGACTCTTTCCACTTTTAGTAACCTTATATTAATAGTAAGTGACCTTTGAAAACATTTTTAGAAGTTTCCATTTTTAGAAAGTCAAATTAGGAAATTAGGTTAATTGATTTAAGTGATAAAAATAGAAATAAATACTAAAATTAATAAAAGTTCGAAAAAAAGTTTCCAAAACATTTTTCTAACTAAAAGAAGATCTCAACCAAAATTTCGTGGCTAAACAAGGTCTATGTGGTTTTTAGTAGATTTTCAACCGAAAACCCTAGAACTAGCGATAAAACAAATAAAAATCCGAAATAAATACCTAATTAGATATCTAGGTCATAAAAAAAACTTTTATAATTCAATTTTATACTTATATTAACCATTAACAATCTTTAGAAACCTTATATTACGTTTTAGATATTTTTAAAAGATTTATTTACGAAAACAGTCCAGCCTGGTCAAAACCAATCTAAATTTGATTTAAAATTTTACAAAATCTTTTTAATGACAAAACTAACTCTAAAAACCCATATTTTGTCTTAGGAATCCATTAAAAATAGTCTCGTGGTCAGGTTAGACATTTAAACTCTCTCGAAAAACAGATTACGGTAAAAACCGCAAAACTGCAAAACGATTAAATAATTTTATTAGCTAACTTAAACTCCATTAAAAATCACGAAATTTTAACACAACTTAATATACAGTATAAAAATTCCAGAAAAAAATATGACAAGCATAGATGAGTACTTTAAACTTACAAAATCAACAAAACCAATAAAACGACAGATTTCCAATTTAACACAAACAATTTCATAGGGGATAACAAGATCGTTTTCTCGACTCCAAATTTTGACATACTCTTCTATGACTCAAACCCTAACTTTTCATGCCATTATACCTTTGATATACTGCACATAAATTTTTCCACGAATTTTTCTTCCTTTCTAGAACAAATCCTCGCTAAACTCGGTTCCTTGCAT
The DNA here is from genome assembly GCA_016808085.1 of Suaeda aralocaspica. Lineage (NCBI taxonomy): Eukaryota > Viridiplantae > Streptophyta > Magnoliopsida > Caryophyllales > Amaranthaceae > Suaeda > Suaeda aralocaspica. Next base: position 5,114,109 of record PYUH01000055.1, on the reverse strand, counting down.
TAAGAATATAAAAATACAATTATAACTTCTTCCAACACCATAAACATGTTATATAACTAATATACAACCCCTATACCAAATTTAGTACTTTTATGTATAAGCATTTTTCATGATTTTATTTCATTAAAATCGCACTAAAACCGCAAGCTGTAAAATTTCAAGAAAGCTCTCATAAAAAAAGTTTAAAAACCACTTTAATAATTTTAAACACTCTATTTTTACATTAGAACATCATAATATAAAAATCTTGAATTTAAGAACAAAAATCGAAGCAAAAAAAAAAGAATTATGTTTTTGAAAACGACGAATTGCGCAAGCCACTTTGGCTTGATTTTTGTCTACTACGGTGGCTCTATGGGAGGAAGATACCTTGAGCAAGAGAGAATTAAGAGCTTGAAGATGGTGGTGGTGGTGCGCAAGGTGGTGGCATGTGGTGGTTGTGGTGGTGGCTAAAAGTGAGCTTAACCTCACTCGTGAAAAACGAACGAAGGGAGAAAGAAAGAGAGAAATTTTCTGATTTTTGTGAGAGACTTGCAAGTGAGTTTATGATGAAGTATTGGGGTATTTATAGGTCACTAAGGACCCTAGGGAGGCCGGCCAAGGAGGAGAGAAAAGGGGGATTGGATCTGCAATCCAATCTCTAAACAAGATAGGTTTTGATCAAACATAAAGATTAGGTGTTCATGGCATAATTTAGAAATTTTAATTTATCTTTAAAATTCTGAAAATTATTTTATTTTGATGTCATAAAATATTTAGAAATTAAAATAATTAATTTATAAAATAATTTTGACCATAAAATCATTTGCTACTCGAAAATTAGGGTAATATGGGCTTAATTGGTCCGAAAATTCCTTTAATAAAAACCCAAACCTATTTTTGCTATTTTTAGAAATTAAATTAAATACTTAAAAAACCTCTTTTAGAAATAATTATAAATTAATGAATAAAACCTTGTAAAAATATTTTATTCAAAACTTCATAAAATTATAAATTATATATATAATTAAGCTTTATTTTTAAAATTCATAAAACTATATATTATAATCATGTATAATTATAATATAAAGTCTCAAAAATGCCCATCCTTATACCATACTCCCATGAGTACAATTAGCAAATATACTCCACCTCCCCAAAACGCTGTGTTTCACCTATTTCAGAAAATTGTTATATATACACAACTTTTTGTTTTTTTGTTCATAATTTTTGCCATTTTTGCTGTAATTTTCTCTCTCTTCATTCTGTTTCACTTTCTCTCTCCTTCAATAACCAATTTCTCACTCTAAAAAACTACAACAATGGAAAATTCAACAACAAATTATACAGCAATTGAAGAAATAGACAGAAATGTGTAGATTATTAACGATTTTGAAGCAGAAACATGTTTCGATTTAAATATTTCTGTAGTTATTTTAGGCTATTGTGAATATTAATTACATTGATATTCATATTCAATTTTGAAATTGTAATGTTCTTAATTGATGAGTGAAATATCTGTTTCATGAAATTAGTTTGATGAAATTATGCATGTTTTAGGATTCTGACTATAAATATTGCTGTAATATCCATAGTTTTATGAATAATATTCATTTATTCATTTAACCTGATTTGTGAATATGAATTTTGCTATAATAGGATTCTGACTATGAATACTGGTGTGATATTCATAGTTTTATGAATAATATTCATTGTATTCATTTAACCTAATTTGTGAATATGAATTTTGCTGTAATAGGATTATGACTATGAATATTGGTGTAATATTCATAGTTTTATGAATAATATTCAGTGTATTCATTTAACCTAATTTTTGAATATGAATTTTGCTGTAATATTCAAATTTTTTTACATAATATTCATTGTTCATATATATATATATATATATCTGCAAAAATTATGTTATCATCTATATATGAATGTTGTTGTAATATTCAAAAATTTTTACATAATTTTTCATTGTTCATATATAGCTTAGTTATTCAGAAATTGAATATTACATTTACAAATATGAATATTAGCTTATCAACTCATAAATATTAACTTTTGCAGGTACACAAATTCAATCAAATAAGAGCATGATAGGTTAATATTTTGCTTGATATTATGCTAATATTCATTATTTATAAAGGTATACACTAAAGAAATTTCAAATTCAATATTAAAACTAAGACTCTGTTTTCATAACTATATATGCAGTTTTTACAATGTAATATTCATTTTGCGCAAAGTAGTATTCATTTTATTGAATGAAATATTTACTTTCCTTCAATGGATACTCTAAAATGAATATTATACTGGATATTCCCTAGAAATTACATACATTGCATGTTTCAATCCATCATAGATCATCGTTGAGATCCAAAATTCATCTTATACAATGTAATATTCATTCTTCGTTATGTAATATTCAGGTTTTTTAATGTAATATTTATTGAAAATTCTTTCAATTTGCTTAAGGTGAATATATATTAATATATCATTATTAAACTAAAATACTATGTTTTCATAATGTAATATGCATTTTTTCGCAAAGTAATACTCATTTTACATAATGTATTATTTATTTTTGTTGAATGAAACAATAACATTCCATAAATGTAATATTCAATTTTCAATATGTAACATTCATTTTTAGAAAGTTTAGGTCATTAAATAACATAATGAATATTGAATATCATGTAAAACAATATGAACATTATTGACCTTTTTGAATACTTTTGTGCAGGTGCTAATGTTCCATGTCAAAAACGATGAGAAGACATTTGAATTATGCAACCATAATACATTTGTAAAATGATTTAGTATAAGAAATGATTATAACCGGACAATGAGAATACTGAATATTTGCATAAGAATTAAAATATCACACACAAAATGTGTATTACTCGTCAAGGACTGATTTCAAGATTCATAAGTTCAAAAGTTGATCAAATAAATACTACTCTTTACAAAGTGAATATTACTTACTCCTACAATAGTGAATATTATACACTATAAAGTGCATACCACTCAACAAAGTGAAAATATGGTAGCACACGTTTGAGGATAAATACCATGTATTGAAAAGTGGATATTTAATGTTGAACAAAAAACATTGTGATATTCAAAATAAATATTGAATATTCACTATTAGTATAAAATTTGAGAATTTCTAAAGAAAATCAATAATTTAAAAAAGGGGAATTTTCAAAATTTGTTATAAATATTACTTGCTAGAATATGATCGTGAACATTTAACATTTTTTTTACTTGATTTTGATCTGCAATATCCGAAATAAAAAGTATTTAAACAATTAACATTGAGTCTGCTTAAAATATTGTTTGCTGAAAAATGAATAATACTCTATGAAAAACGAATATTAAACCCTGAAAAATGAATATTATCTCAATATAAACTGCAGATCCCATTTGAGATCCAACATAGTGTGGTGCACGCGCCCGGGAGTACAAAGTGAATTGTACTCCCGGGAGCACATAATAAGTTGCACAAAAATGCGGGGATTACCCACACTAACCTGAATTGAAATGTCTCAAACCCGATTGGTTCAACCCAAACATGCACTGCCAACCCAAAATTACCTAGTAATATACTGACTACAATTCCACGCCCACGCTCCAGAATCTCAAGGCCTTAAGCTTCGTCAACAAAGTCAGCCTTTAATTTTTCTCACATTCATTAATATTTTGCTCTTTTTACAACATAGAGCACGGTGCTCCGTTAGGCAACACTCATTAAAATTTGATGTAATTAGCACTGAACTTAATAATGCAGTAGAAAATTGGACGAGAATAGCATTTTCAAATTTGATCTAATTAATTTGATTATAATCAATGGTATGAATTTATACAATAATGAACGTTATGATCAACATTGGTATGGTGCACAAAGCAAGGATTATTCTTAAGCATGAAGTGCTACTATGGTTAACATGTATTACATGAAACACTTTCATGGGTCAGTCCAAGTGTTGGTAAAATGTTTCATTATTTTGGTCTTAATGAATGGGTCGTTTGTAATGCATTTTACTTATTGTTTTAAGTCCAATTTTTGGGCTTATTTTGTGCCTTGTTAAGCAAGTTTTTTCGAGGTCAATATTTGCTGAAATTATACAACAAAATATGTAAGAATTTTTATAAGAAAACACAAGAGAAAAAGAGGGTTTGAGGTTTTCGGTTTTCTCAGGACAACCTTCACAAAAACTGTCAATTGCCGGAAAGGGCTTCATTTTGGACGGTTGGATCGTTCGTTTGAGCTCCGGCTTGGTCTGAATCGTCCCTGGACAGACATGTTGATTTTGGGTGATTTTTACACCTTTTATTCACAATTTAACTCTCATTGTTTGGAGTTTGTTGGTGGGTGTTTAGGAACCTTGTGGATACTGATTTGAGTTTATTTTTACTCTCAATTATCAATAAGAAAAGTTTAAGGGTGGACTCCTCAAGAGGTCCCGTGGTTTTTTACTCTTCACACCGAAAAGGTTTTTTCCCGTATAATTCGTGTGTTGTTTGAATTTTTTTTTTTACTGTTTGTTTGCTTTGTTCATTGTTGTTCACACTTTGCTATTATTGGTATATTGACATTGGTAAATTTGTTGGGTTAATTGGTTAGAGTTCTTGGTTGATTGTCTTGTGTGTGACATTGTGGGTGTCGTTGTGACCTCCTTCCGGTCCCTACAGTTTTATGGTAAAATCTATATAAACCTTACAAATTTTATGTTCATTTGATTTGGAGCTAAATTTTTTTTTTGGTCATAATTTAAAATTTAATTTGTAAAATATCTTTTCTTCCTTTTTTTTTTTTAATTAATTGTTTGGGTGATTTGTTTTACTCGTATGGATTAATTTCAAGTACTACAATGATTTTGGCTAAGAGATGTTAACACAGCAGCAGGTGCTTACACTAGCGTGCTTTATCTATATGTGTATACAAGGAGTTGACTAGTCGAACAGACGCATGCCTGGAGTGAAGGGATTAGATTTTCACCGAGGCATACGTTGAATCGACCGTACTAACAAGCTAGCTGATTGGTTAATTAGCTTATAAGCTCAGTTGAACGAATAGGAGTTACGAACTTACGACAATAAGCATCCCTGATCAAACTAGTGTTTGCATCTAGGCATCCTGTAATGTATGGGTTTGCAATATAATAGAAAATCTTATATATTGACTTGAAATTCTGATTGCTTAAAACTAAGTAACAAGTTTAAAGGACTAATTTCAGTACTCTATAAAGCATTAACAAATCACAAGCTATTCAAACTAGAGATTTCTACAGAATTTACACACATACACAAGAGTGCACAACACTTTGAGAGTGGTTCATTTATTGTTTCAATACTAACATATACAAAAATGAATTATGATGCAAAAACGCCCTCGAAAAATTAGCCCAGGTCACCGCGCATGATCCATTGCAGCCCTGCAGTTACTCTCAGTCCAGTACTGTAGGTTCAGTACCTGAATGGAAAAGCTTGGATGTTACTGATTTGATCTCTTCTTAAGCAAGAGGCGAAAATTGTCAAAAGCTTAATGGGAAGGTATGGTAATAAATCATCCTATCTAATGAGTAATGACATTGGAAGGAATAATAACAGTAGGTTACCTGCATTAGATAGAATTGTGGGGATCATTGCTACTGCTACTGCTTCTGCTATTATTCGATTCAGGCTTGCTGCCGATAAACAAGGTGCAAGTTCAAATCAAAAGTCAGGATCTTGTTCCAAATATGAAGTTCTGAGTGAACTATATTTCTAATATAATGAACTCACAAGAACCACAACAGACATACAGAATTGTTCTTCCTACAAAGAGACTACAACACCCACATAAAAAGCTTAGCTAGGAACTTGCAACTATTTACAGGAATTGAACTATAATCATATCAAAGATACTGCACATAATTGCAGCACCATATTCTACTTAGTCGAAGCCTCATTCTTAATAGAAAACTTCAGACTCCGAAAAATCAGTAAAGGTTTGCATATATATATATATATGGTCTGGCAAGATATTAGAACACTGATCAATTATGAGTTTATGACATGCATTGACCCGAACAAACTAGTGAACAGCCGCCTTGCAAGATTTGTAATTCATCAATAACAAGTAAATGAAGAAAATGCTTGAGCACACACATTATATAATGAGATAATTATGGATGAATCTTACAAAAGTGTACTCGGAGGTGGCCAGAACAAATTAGAGACTTGAGTGGAGCATTCTGAGATGTACAGATACTCGCTACCATTGCCATATCTTGTCAATCGCAGCTCAAGATAGTCCTCGACTCCATGGCATACACCATTACGAGGCCTATTGTCAGAGTAACAAGGGTATAAATTGACAGGAAATATAACACAGTTCCCTGGAATGCTGTTAAGACGCCGTGTGCTTGCAAAGAAGCATGTATCATAACCCACAAACAAGATATTTTCACCTAAACTCGCCACCTTTTCCCACTCAAACTCTGAGTTAGACTTATAAACCCAAAAATCACCACGGTTATTATTACACACAACCATGTACAGTTCTTGTGACCCATCTTCCTTTCCTGTCACCAAAAGTCGCTTCGAACCACACCCACTAGTGGTTGAGATACCACTACAACAAACGCAAACATTCACCTCCAACGTTTGGTAATTGATCCAAAACAGCTTTCCTTGACGATTAACAGCCCAAACAACACCATCCCACATTACCAAATCATCAAATCCATTATGAGTATGTTTGGAAAAAAAACTGCTGCATTGATTTTCAGCATAATATACCCCACAACAGTTGTTCCTGTCGGATATTCGAAAGCAATGGAGATTCCCTTGATTATGCAACCTCACCACAGAGTATTCAGGTACTTGTTTATCCCCTTTGGATAATAATTCGTTCGACCATAGAGGCTTACGCCACAAAATCTGTTTGCTGATACAAAAGTTTTCAGGAAACTGGCTAAACACAGGCGTAACTCCATCTACATGCCGAAAACTATGCCCCTCACTAAGTTTTACAAAATCAAGATTAGGATGGCCAACTTCTGTTACACCTTGGTTCAAAGTTGTCCATGGGATTACTGACCTTGTAAGAGGGTGAAAGACACGAAGTTTGTCATTGCGAGTAGACTGTTCGACAGAAACTAGCCACCAACTACAGTAAGGAAGTTTACGACGAAGAAGTAAGACGGCAGTTGGAACGAGGCGCACAGCGGTAATTGCACTGATGCGTTCAGTAAAAGAAAAGGAGATAGGAAGGAAATGATGAACTCTTACAAATGGAGGTTTAACCGAATTTTGCCATTTCTTGCATGCTAAACGTAGTTCAATGGTGGAGTGATAATGATCTAGCTTATTATTGATTATTTTCAGTGCTTCTGGTGCAAGATCACACCATTTTCTTGATTCAAACTTCATTTTCTTGGATATTTTTTGCTTATTAGTTTGGTGCAAATTGAGTGTTTAGTTTTTCTTGGATTCAACTTAACTGAGTAGTGTTAATTTTATTGGACAAAAAAAATGGTGAACCAAAATACTCCGTAGTACGTACTTAGATGGTTAGTCTGTTATATTAGTTAGTTTGTCTTATTAGTTACTTATAAGTAATACAGTCAAATGCACTATTTAAGAACTTAACTATTTGAACAGAGGAAACGAAAATAGTTAGTGACATAGATTGATGAAAAAAGGGCTGATCAAAAGAAAATTTTACAAATGGACCATATCATAGTCGTGTTTGGAACATTACTCCGTAGTATAAATTGAAGTACTTGATTATTATGCTTTCATTTCCATTATATTTTTTTGTTAAGAATAGTATTGAGCGGTGATTTTTACAACTCCTTATATTGATTCATGTCCAGCCGACTCCAAATTAATTTGGGACTAACGCTTTGTTATTGTTATAGTTGTATTGAGCAATGAGGTAGCTTCATTAGCCTTATCATATATTGTGTTTTAGGGTGAAAGTTGAGTCGTCATGAGCTAATGCTAATCATAATATTATCATCAATTTTAATTTGCTAAAGGGAGCTGCTCATAAATCTAATCATTTAGATCAAACCTTTTTGATCTATACTGTTGCTTACCATAAATTCCTCACGTACCTCGCTTTCTCTTTTTAAGTCCATGAATTTTATTGATTTGAGTTTTTTATTTTTTCTTTAAAATTTCTATGGTTTTGGTGGTATTGATTTTGTTGGATTTTCACTAGTTTTGTTGGTTCAATTGGATTTATTTGGTGGTTGTGGTTTTTAGTCAATTTTTTGGTTGTGATGGGTATAGGTTGATTGGTGGTAGCTAGGTTGCACGGGTTCAAAAATGAGGTCAAAAACGGGGACGGGGACGATAAACGGCAAAATCAAAATTTCTTATAACGGGGACGGCAAGGAATCGGCAATTAAAAAATCACAAAATAATTTAAAATACAATAGTCTTTAATATTTTAATGTAACAATAACATAATAGTTAATTCATAAAATGTTAAAGTGCAACATTTTCTTAGAGTACAACATTATCATTATTCGATTCGTGGTCGTCGTGGTCTCCCTCAAACTCGTCGTCGTTTGTTCAAACTTCACCTGGAATTCAGTACTAGTCGGTGAAGTAAATGTTGAGTGAACAATTAGAGAGAATTGAAAGAGACTAGGGGAGTAAAAAATTCAGTGAAGTAAAAGGAATGAAAGACATGGAGAATTGAAGAGGACTAGAGGAGTAACTGAGTAAGAAGGTCGGTGAACAATAAACCCTAGACTTTGGTTTTGAGTGGTATTTTAATAATGTTGGGCCTTTGGCTCTTATTTGCATTTGGACTTTTGTCTTAAAAAGGTTGGGAACTTCTATTTTGTATCTAAGTCGACACCGAAACGTCCCCAATGTAGCACACCCATCCCCGCCCAATTAATGTCGACCCCGAAATGTCCCCAAAGTAGTACACCCGTCCCTGCCCAATTGATGCCGACCCAGGGACGTTTTTCAGGCGTCCCCGCCCCCGAAAAGACCCCATTACGGATTCGCCAAGTTCCCAAAGGTACCTGTGCTTCATAGGGTGGTAGTTGGTTTCGATTTTTAGCAAAGTCACTCGCTGTAGGAGGAAGGTGGCAGTGGGTTTCAATTCGCCGATGAGGATTGGGTAGTGAGTTTTGAGAGCATGGAACTAATCGAGGTGGCACCACGTAATCGTGACACATTACAAAGGATATTAGGTACACCCGGAGCACACTGCTCTATGTGCTCCTTGTTTTGATTTTTTTTTTAACACAAAGTAGAACATTTTATTTAAATATAAAGGCTCCCTAGAACATTCATGGGAGAGTGGAGTATAGTTGTTATGTAATTTACAAAAGATACAACACATGGTGGACAAAATGGTGTTGTAAGGTGATGAGGCTATTGCACACCTATCAAAAATAAACTTGACCACTCTAACTAATATAGCTAGGGAATTAGGGATCTAATCCACAGGGAAGCAATTAAACCTATTAGTTCTAAAAAGTCTAAATTGTGCAAAGGGCCTTTGAGTGACAATTGTGACCAAGAAATTAACTAGAATTAGAGCTAAATTGATTAAGGAATTTAATTAATGACTAAACCTAGAACGTCGGTTCACCACTGATTAGCCAACGAATTGCACATAAATAAATAATTAGATTATCAATTTCCTTGAATTAAGGTCCACTAATTCTCTCGAATCTAGTCCCCTTCAAAACTCCTCTAATGGCTCTCGCTCACTTAGACTCGTTTTGCCTATTGTCCTTATGATCTAATTGTGGTAATCCTACCTCTCGGCATCGATTTCAACAATATCAAACTAACAATTAAACCTAGCCAGTATTTAATTGGAAGCAATAACAATTGACAAAAGGAATTCAAGTACATTAATAGTTTAACTAATATTTATGAGCAAAACATCACCAATTAATCCATGGATCCCCTAGTCCCAGAAAAGGAACTACTCACTCATAATTGAAAGAATAAAAACTAAATCAATAAAAGTAATTAAAATCCTAAACATGATTAAACTAAACAAAACCAACAATAATCAACAAATTAAATCTAAACATAAAACTATTAAAACTAAGAACATAAATTGAAAATATTAATAAACATTAATTAAGAACAAGGATTGAGATTGAAATAAAACCTGAATATTATTGATTGAAAGATTGAAAGGAATTCTACACTTTGAGAGAATTTTAGAATAAAACTAGGGTTCTAAAGTAAAAGAGGCGTAAATGACTAATTAGGAGACTAAACACTTAAGTACTTAGGCTAAACAAGGGTAAACACGCGGAAATTAGCCTTCAGAGCCACCCGCCCGGAGGGTCCGAGCGTGCAGCCTTCACCCGGGCGCACAGCTTCGGTCCGGGCGGGCAGCTTATTTGCCTTCGTTTCTCGGTTTTTTGCTCGTTCTTCCTTAATTGCTTCTTTAATTCTTCGTTTTAACACTTCTAGTCTTCGGTTAAGCTTCCCAAATGACTTCAACTCTTCACTAACTTCTTCAAGTGCTTCAAAAGGCTCGGAAAACAACGATAAATCATCGATTCCTGTAAAATCTAATAAAAAGCACAACAAACACTCAAAATAGCAAAAGTTAGTAGAAATGGCTCAAAAGAGCCGTCTTAGAGCTAAAAATCAATCGGGATCGGGGGTAAAATACATATAAAATATCAACTTATCAAACTCCTCCAAGCCAAACCTTTGCTTGTCCTCAAGCAAACAACTAAGCAAACAATGACTTCACCCCTTTAACTTTGCAAAACATGATTAACTCAAGCAATTCCGAGTATGCAAGATCCTCAACCCACGCATCAAAATCCCTTGACTGCCATTCACTCAAATCAAAATCAATAAGCCAACCATGTAAGAAATTGAAGTCGATGACTAGAGTAGTCACTCGGTGTCACTCCACACATAAAATTGAGCGTAGATAATGAAGCTCACCCTTAATTGACTCGAAATACAAATAATGCTCCCTAGCTTTGGCAATTGACTAATTTCACAAGAACTAACAACATGCACATGCCGATCAAAAAGGTCTTTATAAGCTTGTAACGTTGCTAGGGTGATGGGTAGGATGGAATTTGAGATAATGTGGTGGTAAATTCGGGCTATACGCGTATAACAATCAAAGATCATAGTCAACATCTCCAACATCAACCCAATTCTCAAGGAATCACATCATACCATAAAACTGTACATTTCAACTACTCCAAATATCACAAGCTTTTTCTTTTTCAACATATTTTCAAAAAAAAATTTCAACTCTTTTTTTTCTTTTTCTTTTTTTTTTCATTTTTCATTTCTTTTTTTTTTTCAAATTTCAAGATTTTTCAACTTAGGCTCACGACTCTTAATGACATGCACTAGTACAAAAAATACATTTTGCTGCCCCTTATTTGCTGCGGTTTTTTGGGGTTTTATAAAAACCGCAGCAAATAAATTGCTGGTTTTGATAAGGATATTATTTGCTGCGGTTACACAATAACCGCAGCAAATAACAGTTTTTGCTGCTATGTATGAGTATTTGCTGCGGTTTATAACCGCAGCAAATAAGTTGTAGATTTTTTTTCTTTCTTTTTCTTTTTTTTTTTCCGTTGGGACTGTTATTATTTTACATCTATCGCACTTTCTTTTTCTTTTCTTTTCTTTTCTTTTCCTTCTTTTTTTCCGTCTTTCTTCATTCTCTCAAACCTAACTCCCTCTCAACTCACACTCAAACACTCACACTCAAACCAAAAATCCCTAATACTTTCTACGGCGCCGGCGACCTCAAGATCCACGCCGGCCTCTTCTTCTTCGTCGCCCTTATCTTCTTCTGTCGCTGTCTCCAAGCTTCCTCGTCGGTCTTCGTCCGTATACTTCAATTTTAATTGGTAAGTTATTGAATTGACTGCAAACATGAACGATATATTGAATTGACTGCAAACTTCCTTCAGTTCCACACATAATTTATCCTCATTCAATTACTTGGGAAATATATTGGGGGGGGGGGGGGGGGGGGGGGGGGTGTTGCTTGTTTGATTATTGTGTTGATTTGATGAAATTTTCTAGCATTTTATAGTTTTTAGTTATTTTGGTGAATTTGGTTTCATGATTATTCGAATTTCAAGCTAATCTGATCAATTGGGGTATCTAAATTTGGAGGATGAAAATTTTCACGTTTTGGAATTTAAATTTGACATGATGGATTGGGTTTTGTGATTGTTTAAATTTTAAGCCAGTTTGATGAAGTGGGGTTTCATTTTTTTTGAACTTGGATCAGATTTAATGAGTTGGGTTTGCCANGAGTTGGGTTTGCCGCTTTTTTAGATTTTAGCTGATTTGATGATGTGGGTGTTTCTGAAGTTGTTTGTTGATTTTAGTAAGTTTGGTTTCATTTTTTGGTGTTTTCGATATTTGTTAATGTGGATATATAGGAAACATTTTTGATGTTTTAGGAAGGGAAAATAGATGAGAATTGGAATTTGTAGTGTTCATATCTCATTACTATTATTCCTATTTNCATTACTATTATTCCTATTCTTGTTGAGAATGGGGTGTAATTTGTAAGAGGACAAAAAATGGAACACTTTATGCTTAGTTGTGCAAAGATGTGTTTTCTTCACCTTAAAATGTTTTTAGAATAGTGATTGAATTGTGGTTTTAATCTCGTCCTTTGTAAGGAGTTTTTGTCGACTATAATTAAAAAATCTAGGTTTTTCTTTTATTCTGAAGTTATGATTTTGTTATGTTTGCATTTTGGTTAAATATTTTACTGTAATATATGCTGTTATTTGGCTAACTACTTAATTACCTTAACTTCTAGCAATTGGCTTTTAGCTATTCATCAAACAACTTATATATTTAACCTTTCTTCTCTATAATTATTTTTTTTCCAGAAAATGAGCTGAATATATGTAATCGAGCTATGAAATTTCTGAGAATAACCACTACATGTGCGTCTAAATTACCCAAATTTTATGAATCGAACCTTTGTGACCGTTTTAGATTGATAAAATAGTCATTTTTACCGATTTAAAATGGATGGTGTTATAATTTGTTTGGTTTATTAGATTTAATAATGACAGCTGAATTTCCTAAACACTTTCGTGTGGTAATGGATTAGTTTTTATGTTTGTATGACATATGGCTCTTTGACTATGGACTAAGGTTACGTTGTACTTACTTTCTTCAGATTTTCAGCACCACCATCAACAAATCGTGAAGTTCCGACTGCAGTAGCAAGAAGGTTCAGTTCCTCCATCAACAAATCCAGAGGCGGTTATTAGGACCTAGGTTTTCGATTTGTAAAGGTAAAACTCTTTGTATTCTGTTTTTCAGTTTGGACCTAGGGTTATTGGGAGGCGGTTATATTTGTTTTTTCAGTTTGTATTCTGTGCAGTTATGTCAATTTATGTGAATTCAGCAGTTGAATCTGTGAATCTGTGCAGTTATGTGGTTATTGAGCAGTTGAATATGTGAATATGTCAATTTATGTGTGTTTAATTGAGTGTGTGAGAGTGTGAATGTATGAACTGGTATTTTTTACCTGTGCATTGTGTTTCACCTCAAATTTTATATTCATGAGTTTTTGTGTACTTTTGTGGAGTCTTTTATCAAGATTTTGTAAACATATTCTATTTATGGAAAAGGCTGCTCAATTGCTAAGAGTCTGCGACATTATCCTAGTGTAGAACTGGTATGTTATCGAATATTGTGTGTTTGAGCATATGAATTTTGAAGCTATCATATGGCATTTGTTACTTAAAAAATTTGTCATGGCTATTTATTATTCGGAAGAATCTCCAAAAAGACTTACTCTTGTGTATAATTATGTAAATGTCCATTGAGCTATTTATTAAGAATTATTGCCTATGCTCTGAAATTCTAAACCTCAAGTAAAGCATTGTAGTCACTTGTTTATTTTATGTAGGTTTTATCATCAATATTTATTACAGTAGTTATTGTGTATAAGTTTTGATCATCTTTAATTAACCTGTCAAAGCACCTGAATAGTATAAAGCCGTGGACTGCGATAGACCTTTTGGGTACCTAGGTCACTCCCAAGATGCATAAAGTGTCTAGTAAAAGATCTGCACATTCTAAGTTGGATCAGATAGAAATAATGAATAACTGAATTACACCTTTTTTATGTAATTTTTTGCTCTCATTTTTTGAATTTGTTGATTTACTTTTTCTCTTTATAAGAAATTGAGGTATTAGATTCTTTCTTTTAGGGTTTAGGTTCTCATAATTTGTTGTGGGTTGTTATGGGTATTTTTAAGGAAAAGTATTGTGGGTTTTCGTAAGCCATATACTTAATATGCAATTTCAAACTTTTTAGTATGTATTATTATCTATTACAATCTTTAATTTTATTTACACTTGGTATTTATAAAATTGCAATTTCTACTTCATAGCTAAGTAGCTAACATTAAGTGCCTACTACATATCAAGTGACTTCACACAAAAATATGCCATAAATTAGTTAATTTTATCATCTAGTGCAATTATTTTCATATAATCCTCTGTTCTACATATAGTAACCAACAAAATTCAAAACTTGGAAACTCAAAATCCAGCTAAGCTGGAGCTCCATTTCAAATACTAAAGTCAAAACTCAAATCAGTATTTCAGTTATACAGTTAGAAGAAGTGTACATTTTCATTCATTCACAATAAAAATTATCCATTACTAATCCATACTAATACCTCAGAAGTGGGTGTTTGGTTGAACCCTTTCTAGTAGTATGGAATGGGTGTCGCTATTAATGACGAAAAAGATGAAAAAGTTGGAATCATTTACCAAGGGTATAGGATTCCACACCTCCCTTGTTAACATATGAGCGATGAGCCAAACAACTTATAAAAAGAAACGGATTTTCACTCCATACTCTATGGTTTCATATTCTCATTCCATCCCATTCCAAGTTTTTGAACCAACATGCTCTTAGTCGCTACTCACAACTCGAAGGCTATTGGAAAACAAAACCAACCTCCCAAACTAACAAGTGTACATGGAATCTGAAAAATTCCTTATGATCTCTCACTACTACGCAATTTGCTTCTTCAATTATAGTAAGCAATTGCTGAACTGATAAACTAATTAAATGTTTATTAAATCAAGAAGCACATTTTTGAAAGAATTATACACAACCATATATTAAATTTACTATGTTATTGTACTGAATACCTTCAATTGTGTGTTGTTAGTTGCACAAGATGTCAAAGGATCGGTCATGGATGTACAATTGCCGTGATAAGGCAAAATTTGTAGAAGGGGTGTTTGAGTTTTGTGAGCGTGCAGAAGCATATTCACAAACTCAAAAAACCAGGGGGTTTTACTGTCCATGTTTCAAGTGTGCCAATGATCGTAAGTTTGAAAGTATTACTGAGGTCAGGCTGCACCTACTTCTTCATGATTTTCGACCTGATTATTATGTGTGGAGTTATCAAGGTGAGACAGGAGTCCATGACGGTCCTTCTTCGCGTGGTAATCATCAACATGATGATAGTAGCCATCAACATAACAAGGACTTTACTCATGCAACCAATGATGATGTCTATAGGAATGATGATTACGAACGCGATGAAGCGGATCATAGAGTCGAAGAGATGGTGGAAGGCCTTGAGAATGGACGAGGCTTTGAATCCATTTCAGAGGCCTCTCGAAAGCCTTTGTACCCCGGTTGTACTAAATTGACCATTCTTGTTGCTGTGATGGAATTGTTTAGTGTCAAGTCAGAAAACAATTGGACTGGTAGAAGTTTCACAATGTTGCTAGAAAAGCTGAGTGGCATGTTTTCGGATGGCAATGAGCTTCCTATGTCGACTTACTATGCTAAGAAGCTGATGTGTCCATTCGGCTTAGAGTATGAGAGAATACATGCTTGTCCAAATGATTGCATATTGTACCGAAAAGATTATGAGTTGTTGGATAAGTGTCCAAAGTGCAATTTGCCACGTTATGACCGACAAGGGGCACGGGGTAAAGCTGGTCCGCCGTCCAAGGTTTTGTGGTATCTCCCAATAATACCAAGATTCAAGCGGTTGTTTTCAATTACGAAGGATGCTAAGAATCTAAGGTGGCATGCGGAGGGTAGAAGGGTGAAGGGTTTGCTACAACATCCAGCTGATGGTCCGGAATGGAAGACTATCAACAGGAAGTATAAGACATTTGGAGATGACAATCGCAATCTCAGGCTTGGGTTGTGCACCGATGGAATGAACCCTTTCGGTACTCTTAGTTTGAAGCATAGTTCATGGCCGGTAATTTTAACGATCTATAATCTTCCACCTTGGTTGTGCATGAAAAGAAGGTACCTTATGCTATCACTTCTTATTTCTGGTCCAAAGCAACCCGGTAATGACATTGATGTGTATTTGGAGCCCTTAGTTGATGACTTAAGAAAATTATGGGATGAGGGTGTTTTGGTGTATGATTCCCATGCAAAGGAGACTTTCACGTTGCGTGCAATGCTTTTGTGCACTGTCAACGACTTTCCAGCTTATGGTAACTTATCTGGGTACAAGAACAAAGGGATGAAGGCTTGCCCTATTTGCATGGACGATGGTGATTCTACATGGGTGGGTAAGTATGTTGACTGGTGCCATCGAAGATTCCCTCCACCTAACCACCCTTTTCGGAAGAAAAAGAAGCCATTCAATGGGATGGTTGAGGATCGTGTTGCTCGTCGTCCATTAACTGGTTATGAGGTGTATTCACAGGTTAAGGGGGTTCAAACCATTTTTGGGAAACCGAATGTCAACTATTCCGGGTTGTGGAAAAAGGAGTCTATATTTTGGCAGCTTCCATATTGGAGAGATTTACAAGTCAGACATTGTCTCGATGTGATGCACATCGAGAAAAATGTTTGCGATGCCATACTTGCCACCCTTTTCAACATTCCGAACAAGACTAAAGACACTAAAGTCAATCGGGAGTTCTTGAAACAAGCTGGAGTTCGACCCGAGCTCTGGCCTCAGCTGAAAGAGAGTAAAAAAAGGAAGAATCAGGAGGAAGATGTACCATCACAGAAAGGAAAGGGGAAGGAAAAGGTGCAACAAAGTTCAAATGAAGAGAAAAAAACCTACTACCTTCCTCCAGCTTGCTACACAATGTCGAAACAGGAGAAGATACACTTCTGCACATCTTTATACAACTTAAAGGTGCCGTCAGGGTATTCTTCTAACATGAGAAGATTTGTGACTTTAGATGGTGAGTTGATGTTATCTAGTATGAAATCACACGACTGTCATGTTATGATGCAAGTGTTTTTACCAATTGCAATCCGTGGGATTTTACCTAAACATGTTAGGTACACCATCACCGAACTATGTTCCTTCTTCAATACAATATGTAGCAAAGCACTAGATCCAACTACGTTGGATACCCTCCAAGCACGTGTAGTTGAAACTCTTTGTAAGTTTGAGATGTATTTCCCGCCTGCATTCTTCGATATAATGGTCCACCTAATTGTACATCACGTTCATGAGATTAAGCTTCTAGGTCCCGTGTTCTTGAGATGGTGCTATCCTTATGAAAGACATATGGGGGTCTTAGGTAACAAGGTGGCGAATCCTGCAAGACCAGAATCTAGTATTGTTCAAGGGGTCATCAGTGATGAGGTCGGAAATTTCATAGCAGAATACGTTGCAGGTGCACATCCTATTGGTTTGCCTAAAACTCGTCATGAATGGAGGCTTGATGGTAAGGGTACTATTGGGTCAAGAACGAGTTTGGCGAATATGACAGTCCTCAACCAAGTTCATTTCTATGTGTTACATCATATGGCAGAATTTCATCCTTTTCTTACTGAACATTGGCAGATCTTAAAGACTCAAAATCCAGGGATATCTGAAAGGGCATTGTCTAATTTGCATAATAAGACATTTATTGAGTGGTTTCACAACCGAGTTGTTGTGGAGAATCTGCAGGGTGTGACTGAAATGGTGAAGTGGTTAGCTTATGGTCCTCGGGAAACTGTTACAAATTATGAGANCAAATTACGAGGGTTATGATATAAATGGGTACTCATTCTGGACCACTTATCAGGATCAAAAGTCCCCATGTGTGCAGAATAGTGGTGTATCCTTGTTGGCATCATCAACCTTTTATGCTAGTGCAAAGGATTAAACTCCGGTAGATGCTACGGTAATGTACTATGGCCAAATTGCAGAAATGTGGGAGTTAGAGTATTGTACCTTTAATGTTTGCCTTTTCAAATGCAAATGGGTAGAAAATAATCGGTGTTCCGTAAAAAATGATGACCCGTGTGGTTTCACACTTGTTGACATGTCTCGAATGCGTGAGGGTCCTTAGCCTTTCATACTTGCGGGGCAAGCAAAGCAAGTTTTCTACGTAACCGACCCTGCTGACTCAAAATGGTCTATAGTGTTGCCGGGGAAACGTAGTATCCTGGGCATCGGAGATGTTGACGATGAGGAAGAGTATGACGCTTTTGAGGATTCTTCACCTTTTATGTGTCCTAAAACAAGTGTTGCCGAATCAGTTGCTAACGAGTCCAGTTACCTGCGTGAAGACCACGCTGAAGGGATAACTGTTACTGAAAATTGAATGTACTCAAAATTGTAACACATTTAATTATGATATGCACATTTAAATATGATATACATATGTAATTGTAAGACATTTCAGTATGATATATACATTTCATTATCATCTCCATGGATTTTGCGTCAATGATTTTTGAGTGATTTTTAAGTGATTTTGACTCACATTTAATGACTGATTTTGAGCGAGTGGCAATTGACTGTGCATGATTTTGAATGACTGATTTTTAAATGATTTTGAGTGATTTTCACTGATCATGAGCCGTTGTGACTGCTTTTTGTTTTGAGATCATCTTGTGACTGTGTAACTGATTTTGTTATGATTTTATTTTTACTTTGTTTAATGAATGTTGGTATATTGTTATGATATCGGCTAAAGATTTCTTTCATATCCATTATTTGTATTTACATTGATTTGTGTTTGTAGGTTGCATTGAAGTCCATGTCCAGTGATGACGATGTACATAGCGGTGATGATTCAAGTTCTGCGTCGGACCCAAATTTTGACCATTGCTTAGAGGAAGATCAAGGAGAGCCGGAAGATATAGAGTACGACAAATTCCTTCAGAAGGTAGAGCAGTTCGAGAGAATGGCTGACGAAGCACCACCATTGATGAAGCCGAAATGCAGCCCCTAAAACTGCCCCCAGTCAGCCAAGCATACATCATCTCAGCAGCCTCAGTCCGCACCTGATCAGGCTGCTGTGAGCAACCTGGATTCACACATTGATCAGGCTGCTGGTCAGCAGGCATCTTCTGCTGACAGGGGTGTGACGAAGTCTTTGTGCAACAGGAGAGGAAGAGGTCCATCTAGGGGTGTGAAGTCGACTACACCAAAGTATCTCGAGTACAATAATGCTGGCCAACCATGCGGTGAGTGGAAAAAAATGTATGGGAGACATATCGGCATTTGTATCAGAAAGCTATCTATTTTGCTGAAGTGGGAAGGCGTGGAGGATGGCTTGAAAGCAGCTATGTGGCAAGATACTGTGGTATGTCCTTGTTATGTGTAGAAGATGTTTATATTTATGGTTTAACTGGCATATTGGCTTAACTTTAATGTAGTATATGCTGAAACATTTTGTTTTATGTAGAATTTGTTCCATATCGAAGTTGATGAGGCTAAGAGGCAACTTTTCCTCTCGGTCGTTGTGGAAAGATTTAGAGATTTTTCTAAACTTGNTTAGAGATTTTAAGTCTAAACTTGTGAGTGGGTGGATCACCAAAAAAAGGAAGCGATCAAAGAAGGAAGCTAATAAGATGCCATACGATATTTACCCTCACATATCGAGCAAAGAATGGGAAGCCTTTGTTGCAAAGAAGACAATTCCGGAGCAAGTAGTAAGTATATCACTAACCATCGTACCTGTTGTTACATTAATCCTATGTTTTACTAACCATCATTTGCCTTTTGGTTTGGACAGGAAAAACGCGCTATTGCTTCACAAAGTGCCTCGCAAAAGAAGGCCTATCACCGCATGGGGCAGAAACCGTATGAGCGGTCAAAAGATGATTGGAAAGAAGAAGGTTTTTATGAAAAGGTGGTGTCGTGTGTTGGTGACAAGGAAGCCACCTCTTCTTCATCTGTTACGGTAATTGGCTCCAATCGCGTGGTAGATTGGTACTGTTCTTTACATGCTCGAGATGCAAGTGGGAGGCGAGTGATTGTAGACCCTGAGCTGAAGAAAGTGGCAGATGCTGTGGTAAGAAAATTTGTTTCATTTTTTGCCATTTTTGTTTGATTTTTGCTATTTTTGTTTGATTTTTGCTATTTTCGTTTGTTTTTGGCTATTTTTCGTTTTTGCTATTCTTCGTTTGATTGTTGCAATTTTTCGTTTGATTTGTAGCTACTAGGTATTTCATGCCAACTAATTTTGAGAAATCCTACCCATTCCTATTTACTTTGTCTAATATCAACATTGAATTAAAGTAGAACATAAAACCAAGATTCAATTAAAATAGAACATCAATAGTACTTGATTGAACATAATATGAAGATTCAATTTTGTATCTATAACACAGCTTGGAACGAACAACGAGGGTGAATCTCAAGGTCAGAATCCTACCCCTGCGGCAGGACTTCCTCCGGACCACGCAGGACGTGTGAAAGGTTTGGGAGGTGTACGTTTAGGTAAGCGAAGGGCATTTCCACAAGACAAGTCAGGAAGTAGTTCTTCAAAAACGAAGATCAGTCCAGAAATGGAAAAAATGGTGGAGGAGTTGGTTAAAGAAAAGTTCAAAGCTCTATGTGAGAAGGTGGGAATTCATGATGTAGATTCACCTGATGAAGATGAAGTTCATGACAAGTCAAGCTGGAGAAAACAGACTTCCCGAGCTTCAAGTGAGCCTCCCATTCCATATGTGGAGGTAATGTTTGCTAACTTTTTTCATACTTTTAACTTCATTTTTTAATACTTTACACTTCATTTTTTAATACTTTTAACTTTATTTTTTGATCATATGGCCTTCAACTGTAATTATTTTGCAGGAGGAAACACCATGCACAATGCTTCTCCGGGATCCACGAGGTGGAAATGGTGGTTTACTGGTGGTTGCATTTGGCCATCTTCAACCAACTGTCCAGGCCCAAGTCTCGCATCTCCAAGCTGTTGGTGTAGGCAATTGTAACGTGTCGGTTGATTCTATTGTAGACGGATGGGAAGATGTAATACTTCCCCTTCCGCGGCCAGAGTGGGGATTGAATACTTTGGGAGAAGCACGAGGGAGTTTTGTAACGTGGCCTAGGAAATGGGTGCGGTTTCCAGAAGAGGTGATTAAAACCCTTAAATAAAATTGATTAATACTAATTTTCCAATTATCGTTTTAATCCTTTTTATGGTCGTTCTCATATATATGTTAATGTGAATAAAGGGGAGAGTTGAAAGAGAACAAGAACAACAACACGGGAACAGAGATTCCGCAAAAGAACAAAAGGATGGCCCGAACAACAAGATTTCCTCGAAAGGTTCAAACAAGGAAGATGAAGATGAGGTGTACTAAAATGTGTCACCCGCGTGTCAGTGGCTACATGAATGCACCAAAGATGAGCCAGAAGAGAATCCTTTAAAGGTGTGGTTGAGCAAGGATCAATTCCACTACTTTGAGGATGCTGAGACATGTGTAACGAAAGCTGATGTTTATGATTTCCTCGTTGGGGAGATGTTGTCTTTGTCAGTGTTGCAAGCGTTCATGAGGTTACTGCTTTATCCGTACCTTTTTAATTTTAAATTCCATGCTTTTTACTTACAAACCTAATTGAAGTCCATTTTTACATAATTCATGTATGTTCTATTTCCATAAGCTGCGTCTTTAATTTTATTGATTTTGTTTGAATGACTGTTTATGAGATGTAGCAACTTGTACACTAATGTTTCCCCTTTTTTTCCACCTTAATTAGTTGAGTAATCAATAATCTACGTGGCGAAACCAAAGTGAAGTATCTTTCCCATTCCCTATTCCTTGAATTAGGCCTTCCTTTAAAATTTTCCTTCCTTTCAAGATGTCTTTCCAGAGGGGAGAGTGGTAAGTAGAAGGGAGAGTGTCCATGAATTTAGAGTGCTTAAGGTACCTATTAGTCA
This sequence comes from Suaeda aralocaspica, assembly GCA_016808085.1. Classification (NCBI taxonomy): domain Eukaryota; kingdom Viridiplantae; phylum Streptophyta; class Magnoliopsida; order Caryophyllales; family Amaranthaceae; genus Suaeda; species Suaeda aralocaspica. Next base: position 5,091,993 of record PYUH01000055.1, on the reverse strand, counting down.
GTAACTGAACCCAAAATTTGTTTGGTTGGGTGAGCATCCTCTAACCAAGTTTTGCCATAAAAGAAAGGTTCTACTTACGAAGATCCCTAATTCCCAGGCCACCCATGGCTTTAGGCAAGCAAACTATGTCCCAAGAGATTCTAGAAAGATATCTCGAAGCACTCACTTTGTTCCAAAGAAATTTTTTGCAGTGTTTTTTAAGATCTTTTATAATTGAGATTGGAAGAACTGTGGTTTGCATGACATAAAGAGGGTAGGAATTTAGAACTGTTTTGATGAGGGTGCATCTACCTACCATGTTCAAAAGTTTTGCCTGTCATCCTTTTATTCTGTCAAAAGTTTTATCTAAAAGACCGAAGAAAGCATTCCCAGACAACCTATTAGGAGAAATATCCACACCTAGATACTTTCCACAATTAGTAACTGGCTTAAAACCCCCTACTTCCTCAATTTCTTTTCTTATTGAATGATTCATTTTATTAGGAAAGATAATTGTGGATTTTTCAACGTTGATTTTTAGGCCTGAAATGCTTGAAAAAGAATTAAGCACTTTTGTTATTTCCAAGATATTGTCAGTTGTTGCTACTCCAAATAAGAAAATATCATCAGCATAGAAAAGATGAGTCAAGCCTAAATCTTTAGTGATTTTTAAAGGTTTCCAAAGCTTTTGAGCAACTACTTGTTCAATGAGAATAGAAAGTCTCTCTAAGCAAAGAACAAAAATGTAAGGGCTTAGAGGATCTCCCTGTCTGATTCCCCTTGTGGGAGTGAAAGAGTTTATGACTTCACCATTGCAAAGAGTGGAGATGGAAGGAGAAGTAATACAGCTCATAATTAAATTAACTAAAGAAGCAGGGAGATGAAACCCACTAAGAGTTTCATTGATGAAGCCCCATTCAATACTGTCAAAGGCTTTAGAAAGATCAATTTTTAGGGCCATCATTTTTTTTTGAGTTTTTTGCTTTTTTTGAAGATATAAGCCACTTCTTTTAAAATGATTACATTTTCCTCAATGCCTCTACCCTTAATGAAACTAGTTTGGAGAGGATTAATCCAGCCAATCATGAAGCCTCTAAGTCTGTTGGAGATGGCCTTAGTGATCAATTTGTAAATTGTGTTACAAAGACCAATTGGACGAAAACCAGAGATAGACTCAGGAGCTTGTTTTTTGGGGATTAAACAGATGTAGGAATTATTATTGTCTGCTGGGATCTTTTCATCACTAAAGCATTTTAGAACAAATTGAGTAATTGGTTTTTTTAAAAACTCCCAATACTTTTGAAAAAAGAGAGGCTGAATCCCATCTGGGCCTGGACATTTAATTGGGTCCATTAAAAACAAATTCATTTTAATTTCCTGGGAAGTGATAGGAGCAATCAAAGAAGAAATGAAGGAGTCTGTTAGCATTTTATTTGTGGTGAAGTTGTGAATTAAAGGCTCATGACTATGACTAGTGGTAAGAAGTTGTTGGAAGAAGGTGGTAGCCATGTCTTTCAAAGTTGAAGGAACTGTGATCCAGATGTTATCATTATTCTTTAAAGTTGTGATTTTAGCCTTTTTTTTACTTTTGCTATTATGTGAAAGTATTTTGTGTTGCAATCACCAAACTTACGCCAATTCATTCCCGCTTTTTGAGCCCAAATAATACGTTCAATTCTCAAAATGTCATTTGGCTCATGCAAAAGGTCTTTTTCTAGGTTAATAAGAAAAGAAGAGTAAGCAATTGACAAAGATCTCTGAATACCCTCTAATCTAGCTCGAATATGGTTTTTTTTTTCGAAATATTTACAAAAACATTATAATCCCAATTTTTGATGGAGTGAGTGAAATTATCTAAGCCATGAAAATAAACTAATTCACCATAATTCCAATTATTACAAAAATAATCACCAAAAAAAGGATGCTCCATCCAAGACTCTTTACATCTAAAGGGAAAAGGACTACTACTTTGAACATGATCAAAAACGGAAACTATAATAGGACAATGATCTGAGTAAGTACGAGTCAAGTGAGTTACCTTAGTTTGTGGTAAATCTTTGAGCCACTTGATGTTTCCAAGTGCACGATCCAGTCTTTTTCGAATTAAGGCTGCTCCCTCTCTACCATTCGTCCAAGTGTATGGGTTTCCATGAAACCCGAGATCAAGGAGACCCCCTTTACTCATGAATTCCTCAAATTCCTTGCATTGAGAAAGACTGAATTGATTACCACCCATCTTTTTCATTTGACTTGTGACTTCGTTAAAATCCCCCGTCATGAGGTGAGGGACGTTGGAAGGAGGAGGGTTTGCACTGAGGTTACGCAACATTGAATGGCGAGCAGCTGAGGTACTTGGAGCATGCATGCCGGTGAGGAGAACCTCAGGATGCTTGGAGCTAAAGTGAAACATTGCATGGAAGTAATTCATCTCCTCTCCATTCAAAAGAACCAGTTTAACATCAGCAGTACAAAAAAGCCAAATACCACCTCTCTTTTCTTTTGGGGGGACCACAACAGATTCTGCAAAACCAAGACGAAGCTTGACACTTCTAGCTATAACAACATCGCATTTTGTTTCTACAAAGATGAAAATAGTTGGCTTGTACTGCTTAATAAGATCATAGGCATGGGGAACAAATTCGTCAAAGGTGGCCCCTCTAATATTCCATAGAATAACTTTCATTTTAAGTGATGGGAGTAGTCTTTGGATGTCCAACTTCGGTTTGTCCCCCGTCTTTGCATTCATTGGGAATTTTTCCCAATCCTTCCAACTGCTCATGAGATTCATTGCCTGAATCGTGTCAAAATTTAGTGGTGTCATTATTGAATTGATGTCCACTTCCTTCTCCAGAGTGGATATTGCGCTCTTGAAGTTGTCCCTGAAGGTTAGATCGAATTGCAATCCCACTACACCCTTTCTCATATGTTACACTGTTAGGCGGTCAAAAGGGCGATGTTTAAACTTTTGCTTTCTAATTATAGTGGAAATATTTTGGGATTTTCTGGAGGGGGAAACAGGGTAGCTGCCTCGAATTTCGGTTCGCGATTTCACAACTGAGGCATCATTGATGATGGGTGTGGGTGGAGCTAGAGAGGAGTTAAGGTTAAGGTGGTGTCCAAGCTTTGTTCCGTCAAAGATATTGGCGTATGGGTTGTCATTGATAAAGACGGTTGGGTTGTTAGTGGTTGCAACGGGAAGAAGGGTAGCAGTGGTGGCGGTTGGGTGGTTGACGGGCGAATTGATGATTGCTGCGACGTCGGTGGTTGGGGATTGGGGTGGTTCAATGATTGTGAGGACATTCATTTGTTCAGTCGATTGCGAACTTCCGTTTGGTTGGTTATTGAATTTCGTTTGAGGATATTCGGAATTAGGTCCTTTGTTTTGTCTGGTGGTGGTGGTGATTTCGATTTTTTGAGTGGTGGAGCCATTGGAAATGGTGGGAGAAGGTTGATGAGAGTGGTTGTGATTGATAAAACAATGAGAATGTTTTGAATTTAAAGATGAAGATCCATCAGGTTGAATAACAGGGTGATTAATGTCATTCAAGTCTTCTTCCATTTGGCTTTGATCTGAATTGTGGAGGCAATTAGGGGAAGTAGAACAAAGATTTTGTTCTTGATTTTCTTGAGATGACATTAATGGCGGTAGTTGAAGAAGAGATGGAGTGGAGTGAATTATGGAACAGTTTTCAATAGTGGAAGTAACAATTCCCAAAGTTGAAGTTGGAGTATTTAGTGATTCTTGAATATTGTTTGGGTTGGAAAGGATGGAAATTTTGTTAGAAGACATTTTGTGCGTTTTATTTTCCATAATATTTTTGTTAGTAGCTAATTTAGCATTAATGGGTTGATCAGAGTTCAAAAGAGTTTGTGTTATTAGTGGGCCCCACGTTGGAATTAATTACTGATTTAGTAAACACTAGATTATGATTATGATTCTGCTTCTGGGTTAATGTTGTACCTTTTGATGGTGGGCCCATGTGCTGTCGTTGTTGGGGCTTTGGCCGCCTTTTATTAGAAACTATGGTCCATGGGCCATACAGTTCAAAAGATTGAGGCCCACTTTCAGGGCTTGAGCAATGAGGCTCATCAAAACAATTCGAAGTAGCAGTGAGAATGCTAGAGCTAGGTGCTTGTTGAGTTTAGGAAGTATGCAACATCTGTTTCTCCTTCTTGAACATACACTTGTCCTTTGCATGTCCTATTCTGCCACAAGAGAAGCATAGATCATGGATTTTCTCATAAAATATCTCCTTCCAGTAGCCGCCTACCCAGACTTTAGTGATCAATGGAGGAGTTAAATCAATGTCAATATTAACCCTTGCGTATCTTGCTCTGGTGAGTCTGTCAGTCGCAAAATCAACTCTCAATGGGTGACCAGCCACCCTTGCAATGTCAAACAAGGCCTCTTTATCATAGTACTCCACCGGTAATTCCGGAAAATGAATCCAAACAGACATATGATCAAAGGGGTCTTGAGAAGGTCTGAAATTTGGCTTCCAACGAGTGATCATTAAGTAATGATCCAAAATAAACCATGGACCGCCAAAAAGTGTTTTTTCAAGATCATCCATTTTAGAAAGCAGAAAAAGATAAACATTCTTGCCAATGTCTATGATCTCCAATGCCCCAGTTGGCTTCCACATGGCATTAACTCTTTGTGAAATAAAGGTTGGCCTTATAGAAATACCCATACACTTACCCATCAGAGTGAGCTTCCATGGCTCACAAAGTCTCTGTAGAACTGGTTTTGAGAATTGAATAGCAGATTGCTCCGTTGGCGGAGAAACATCATCAATCTCCCATTCCATGGAATTGAGCATAATTTTCTTAGCCTCTGAAAACCATTGACTTGAAGTTGCCACCACTTGACGAAAGCTTAATTGGTCAATTTTTTGGATTAATTCTTCACTATTTGATTCTAACATGATATCGTCATGTTCAGATGCCTTCAGTGTGTTTGGAGGAGCCAGATTATCTTCCATTGACAAAGGAAGAAGAGTTAAAAAGAAAACAGAGCAAAAGCTAACTTTCTCTCACTAACTTTTTAGGTGTACCGTGCACCTTGTTTTGTTGAATACTATATATGTATCTTCTTTCTTCTTTTTTTTTTTCATTTTTAATGCATCACCATATTGTTTCTCCCTTTCTCTCTCTAAAATTTTGCTAATTTCTCTCTAACTTGAACATCAATTTTAAATTTATGAACATTGGCAGTAATTTATGGAAGATTCATCACCAATTCGGCAACAGAAACTCAGACGAAAAACAAATTCAGTAAGATTCTATTATATCGATTTTTTTCATAGTTTTTGTTTAATTGATTAATTTTTTTGGTTGAATATTCAATGTAAATTGGTGGATCCTCAAATTTTTTCAATGAGTGTTCATAAATTGCATATGGATGTTAATATGTTTTGTTGTAATTTTCTCATATTTATAATGCAATCATATTTTACATTCTGCAATTTTACCATAAATATCTAAATGTTCAAAGATTTTCAATTAGTGTTCTGAACTTTAATTATGAATTACTGAACAATCAAAAAAATTTATTAGTGTTCAGAAGTTGCATTTGCATGTTAATATATTTTTTTAGAAATTTTCCATTAGTGTTTTGAACTTTAACTATAAATTACTGAACATTCAAAAATTTTCAATTAGTGTTCAAAAGTTGCATATGCATGTTAATGTAGTTTCTCATAATTTTTCAATTAGTGTTTTGAACTTTAATTATAAATTACTAAGCATTCATAAATTTTCACCTGGTGTTCAGAAGTTGTATATGCATGTTAATATGTTTTCTTAGAATTTTTTAATTAATTTTCTGAACTCTAATTATAAATTACTAAACGTTAAAAAAATTTTCGATTAGTGTTCAGAAGTTGAATTTGATATTTTACAGTTTTTACAACTAATAGAAACCTGCAATCAATCAATCAATCAACAACAACATCCATCTCACTTGTAAGAAATCCACACGCCAAGACAAAGCAAAGAAACCTCCCGCATCAAATTCAAGAAACAAGCAACAACGTACAAAAATAAAATACAACATCATACATTTAGGGAACACCATATAATCACACAATAGATGCACAAAAAAGGACACAAGCAGATATTTCTTCTGCTGTGTATGAAGAAATTGCTAGAGTTGATCCTTTTTTTTAGTCTCTTGTCATACTTTGATCCAAATTATTGTTGATTTTTGTAAACAAATAATGAACTTCATATATTTATATGAACGAAATTGAATAATAATTTGCAATATTTGTTAGACAACATCATATATAAAATTCTGAACAAGTAATGCCGTTTTATGCATATATTTGTATCAAATTTTATTGATGTGTAATGCAGCAAACATATCTGAACAACAACTGCTAAAAAACGAACATCATCAAGTAATAAAATGAATATCATGGCAAATAGTAATAAAATGTAATTCTGAACATCATTCTCAAAAAATTAAACATCATGTCATATAACAACTACCACCTCCGTTTCAGAAAAATTGCAACAAATCTAGGTTCACATTCTCCTAGGCAAAATTTGGAAAGGGGTGATTAAAAAATTAAGGGGCATGTGATTAAGAATAATTAATGTAAAAACACCTCCACACCAATACCACAAACACCCCAACCACCCCACCCCACAAACACCCCACACAACCACCCACCAAGAAAACCACCACCACCTTCCCAAAAACCGACCACACCACTACAACACCGCAACCACCTCACACCACAACCACCCACCAACAACACCACCACACCAATATAACCCCGCAACCACCCCACACCACAACCATCAACAACACCACCACCACAACGCTTAAAATCGACCACACAAAATCAACCAACGAAGGTGACTAGGTTAGATCTAACGCCGGCAAAGGGGTAGATCTAACCGTGTCACAAGTATGCAGATCTAACCGCAAAGGGTGAAGGCGAAGGTTCGATTTTAGTGGCAATTTCGAATAAAAGAAGATGCTTTCGGGGGGTTAAGTTAGTGGAGATGCTTTCGGGGGGTGATCGTGAAGATGCTTACGAGTAGGGGCTCGCTGTGGTGGTGGTTTCGGTTGAAGGGTATGGTTTAGTTCAATAGTCATTTCAGGTGAAGGAGAGAAAGGGTGGTGGTGGTAGGGTTTCGGTTGAAGGGTATGGTTTAGTTCAATAATCATTTCAGGTGAAGGAGAGGAAGGGTGGTGGTGGTAGTGAGGCTATGGTGGTCGTTTCAGTTGAAGAAGGAGTGGTGGTGGTAGTAGTGGCGTTGGTCGCGATTAATGGGGAGAGGAGAGATGTGGTGGTGGTGGTGGTGGTGGTTAAATTGTTTTAGTATTAAATTATCACTTAGATAATTCTAATAACATTTTTTAATGAGGGGCAGTCACGTAATTTTCATTAAAAAAATTTACTAGAAAAGGAAAGTTTTACTTTGTTGTAATTAATGTGGATCATCCAAAACATGAAAATGTTGCAATTTTTCAGAAACGGAGGTAGTAGAAAGGGCCTTAGAAATTAAAATCATGCATTGGCAATAAAAAAAATGAATATCTGACTTTACAAGTGGAACATACATTGAAGAAAAGATAATAATTGGAAAAAAAATTAACCATATAATTACTCATTTTTTAAAGCAGCATTTGGACAGAATATAAACATATATAACATATTCATCAATCATATAATGCTGCAATAATATATAAATGAAATAAAATTTCGAAATGAAAAGAATGATATACTTATGAACATTACTTACAAAAATCTGAACACTGATTACAAAAACCTGAAAATTGATTACTATAATCTTAACATTGCATAAAAAATCCGAAACATTACATATAGTGCGTGTGTTGCACTCGACCGGAAGCACAGTACGTTATGTACACCGGGTGTATATAAGAATTTGCTCTTTAACCTTCCCTACCCGTAACGGGTAATTGAGACTAAAACAAGAGGATGAAGGGTAAAGGTGAGATTATATATGAATAATCAAAAGTTGAATGTACAAAAGGTGAGATTATCCACATAAATTCTTTTTTAATTCTTTTGTGATCACTGCATAAGGGAAATAAGACACATAAGCACATTTGCCTAGTTTTGCAATCATCATCATACAATATATTAAAAGGGGTCACTATCAACGAAACTACACCATGTAACGCTCGCCAATGACACATGTCACTCTTTACAAGAGTCTCATGCACAAATAAATAAATAAATAAATAAATAAATAAATAAATAAATAAATAAATAAATAAATAAATAAATAAATAAATAAATAAATAAATAAATAAATAAATAAATAAATAAATAAATAAATAAATAAATAAATAAATAAATAAATAAATAAATAAATAAATAAATAAATAAATAAATAAATAAATAAATAAATAAATAAATAAATAAATAAATAAATAAATAAATAAATAAATAAATAAATAAATAAATAAATAAATAAATAAATAAATAAATAAATAAATAAATAAATAAATAAATAAATAAATAAATAAATAAATAAATAAATAAATAAATAAATAAATAAATAAATAAATAAATAAATAAATAAATAAATAAATAAATAAATAAATAAATAAATAAATAAATAAATAAATAAATAAATAAATAAATAAATAAATAAATAAATAAATAAATAAATAAATAAATAAATAAATAAATAAATAAATAAATAAATAAATAAATAAATAAATAAATAAATAAATAAATAAATAAATAAATAAATAAATAAATAAATAAATAAATAAATAAATAAATAAATAAATAAATAAATAAATAAATAAATAAATAAATAAATAAATAAATAAATAAATAAATAAATAAATAAATAAATAAATAAATAAATAAATAAATAAATAAATAAATAAATAAATAAATAAATAAATAAATAAATAAATAAATAAATAAATAAATAAATAAATAAATAAATAAATAAATAAATAAATAAATAAATAAATAAATAAATAAATAAATAAATAAATAAATAAATAAATAAATAAATAAATAAATAAATAAATAAATAAATAAATAAATAAATAAATAAATAAATAAATAAATAAATAAATAAATAAATAAATAAATAAATAAATAAATAAATAAATAAATAAATAAATAAATAAATAAATAAATAAATAAATAAATAAATAAATAAATAAATAAATAAATAAATAAATAAATAAATAAATAAATAAATAAATAAATAAATAAATAAATAGATAAATAAATAAATAAATAACATATGTGTAGCTATTATGAATTGAACTCATGACATTTGAAACGAAATGTGAAAGTTTAATCACTAAACCATAATAAATTTGATGTTTAATTTTTCAAAGTAATGAATAATAAAGTCTTGTAATCATATGGTATGAGCTTTTGATTAGCATCGCTTATTCACTTACAGCAAATAATGACATTGTTATTTTTATCCCAAGTCCTTTATAGTTGTTTTGTTTTTTTAATTAATAACTTATCAAATTACAAGTTACAACCTCTGCAATCTAATTTCACACTAAACAAAAAACATATTATGAAAAACAAATAAAAGCATATATGAAGTATGATAATTGTAGCCGACCAAGTGACTTGTCTAGGCGAAAATTCTAGTACAATATATTATAATTTGTTTGAGACAACATATACGCGCCACGTAAGCCCTCCACCTTTCTCCAAGATATCGCCACGTATGCAAGCTGTTGTCAACTATGCAACAAATCATATAATACACCCAATAATGATACGAAGATCAAACCCAGGGTCTCTTTCATGTCATCCAACCCAATTGCCAACTCAACTAAATGTTTTTCATGTCTTTTAATCATTTTTTCATATATTGTTTAGTTGTTATCTTAAAACGAGAACTAACACACAACACAATATATTAAAAGGTTTTCCTTTAAAAAAATGGTGTCACATGGAAGTACAAAATATATGTGTCATGTCAGTGTGATACATTGATCACCTAACAAAACAGATTGTGTTTAGAACTACATTATTTGAACTTCTGCCCTATTCCAAATAAAGGTTATACTTTTATCATCTTTTAATATAACTAGTGGAAAGCACGTGCGCTACGTGCGCGGTGCTCCAAATGCTGAATAAGTAGTTGCTTGTATATTGCGTAAAATATGAGTTGAAATTATTAGATAGTAAACAAAAGGAGATAATAATGTAGTTGGAGCAAAGTGTAGCTTAATGCCACATACATCATAGTATAAATTTTCATAGACAAGTTACACGATGCACAAAATATTGTGTCCAATAGTCAATAATATCACAATTATGAAGGTTTGCCATAAAACTTGAGTAATTGAGATATGAACTTCCCTTAAAGTAGACAATATATACTTCTATAGCGCAATAAGCTCATAATTTAGAGCATGATCAAACCCCAAGTCATTACTTTAGAGATACAACCAAAACCAATATCATCTAAACCAATAAACAAACACAATAAGCAAACAAGGGAGAGAACTTCCGAGAACAAACTAAACAAAGCAAAAATCCATTAATCACGATCACAAAAGCTTCAAAATCAAAACAAAACACTTCCAATAACATCCAATGCTCCCTTGCCTGTTATCTTCCTCGCCACACATTTGTATCATCTAAGACGTACAACAACCAAAAACATTAAACAATTAACGTTCAGAGAAGAGTAATGGATAATTTGCATTTTACAATGAAAGTAAAAGAAAAAATGCAAAATTAAGGTGATCCTTAACAATGAATAAGCATATCGGATTCTTCAGCAATTACACCAAATTGTATTGTTAACCATTGCAACTGAAAAAATATTGTATAGATATACACCAGAGAAATGATTCTGAATTCACCTTCCACACTTGCATTTAATTGAAAAATCTCACTGTCATGGTGAAGTTTTGGCTTATTGTTAATTAGCTGCATATAATCTACACCAACCAACTCGCTACTCATCAAAGCCGCAGTCTAAATGCCACACGTCCACTCTCTTCTTTCACTTCCTCTTATCCTCATATATTCCTAGTATCTGCCTCATTTCTCATGTAAGGCAACTGAACAAGCCAAATAAAATCAATAATTAACTAATCATCATGTCTAAGATACCTGTTGAATCGTGCAATAGGTTGATTTCAGCCTCCTCCTTATCATAAGGAAAGATCAAAACTAACTAATTCACTCTTTTCGAGTTAATTAAAGTTAAGTTTTGATTAATTAATTTCACACTCTCATATATAATGTTAGCACTACATGCATCCCTTCTCCTCTTTCACTCTTTGTCACTGCCCCATCCCCCCTCTCCTCCTCCTGCTCCTTTCTCCCTCCCTCTTTCCCATGGCCTCCCTCTCTAAATAAATTATTTAATGAGCCAGCTTATGAAAATTACTATCCTATTTTCACAGCAACAATTATAAAGAACATATACACATATATCATAATTAAATTCAGCATCTAATTAGACGGTATATCCATTTTTCTAAAGCTATTAATATGGTAGCTTACCACATAAAACACTAAATAAAGAAATTTCAGTGCATTATATTAGAAAACTAAATCAGAATTCAAGAGCTTCTCAAATACAAAACATAATATGTTAAAGAGCAAAAAAGAAGAAAGGGAGTTTAACTATGGAGGCGCAAAAAATACCCTAAAAATTTAGCCCAAAATCAAGAGTATATAAACTTCAAATGACATATATCACATTCCAAAAATGCTAACAAAGCTCTCTAACTCTTTGTCAAGCTCTCCCTCTCCTCCACTCTCCCGAACCTTATCTTACGGTTTCCCTCAACCTACATCTTCCTTTCCGCAAACCTCCCTCTCTTCGAAACTAAATTTGCCTACCCTCTAGCCATGGTACACAGCCTATCCGGATACAAACATTGATTTCAAACCAAACCATCAAATATCAGAATGTCAAAAAAAAAGAGAAGAAAAAGTCATACCCTTACTCCTATAGATATTCCTCTTATTTTCCCAAGTCTAATTAATGCGTCATGATTAGACTAATTCTGCCATATGTTAGCAAAGATTAATCTATTTGACAATTGGGATCTTATCAACGGTTGTTCATTAATATATAAAATCAACTATATATCAAAGAGGTAACATTTATTACATAATAATTAGACTTTAAATGTGTAATGAAGAAAGCAGCCACTCATTTAGAATATTAGAGAAACTTTTAGCAGGAAGATAAATGAATTACTAAAATAACCAAACTACAAGCTGAAACAATTTTCAGAAGTGAAATATATACCATATTGAAGTCATTACAATAGTGAGCTGTGACCATTTATACTTGAAGCTGCAAAAGGAAGGTATTGTTTTACTTAACATGGAGAAAAGCAGTATGGAATATGTCATAATTTCTACCTTAATTTTCCGTCTAAAGCTTCTCCTTGAGCGTCTCTTACTTTTGTATCAAGAAAGCTTATGCAGGCGGTCTTTAGAGATGCAATTGCTGACCAACAGTGGTCGCTGTTATGGTTATAGTCTGACATAAAAATCGAGAGTTAATGATCTAGTCCCATCCTTTGACATAGTAAGAGACACGTAAACATTTTTCCAGTTTCTCTATGGTTTGACAGCGCGTAAAAGCTCGTCTCTCAATGCATAACATGATTTATCACACCTCATCATCTAGCATGATTTTCCTTACACAATTACACAACTTCAGTTGAACTCCCATATGCAATCAAAGGAGATTCAAGAAAAGCATTCTAAACATATAAACAAATAAAACGATTATGATTTAAGAGACACTCACTCAAAAACATGGACCATTAGATTAGATATTAGGGAAAGCATTGAAGAAACCCAAAATAAAAAAAAAAAAACTAATTACTCAAGTAAACTCAGGAGGTAAACCATTCAAACATAAACCTAAAACCAAACTCGAAACACAATTGAATTAACCAAATTAAGCTAAGCAACAATTGGGAAAATTGAGAAGTGCCACCAAAATGAAATCCATGTTTCTTATTTTTCGTGCAATGCCTTTGAAACATCGAACAGCGAATCACCATCACTATCACCATCATTAAATAAAACCAAACAAAGACCACAAAAGAATTTATCAACGCAAAAGCCAGCTTATATGCCACACACATTAAGAAGCAATTAATAAATATAACATTGCAACAATTTTCCAATCATAAATGCATATTGCGACAACAATTTCCAAATTCATGCAAATATAAAGACCCCGAAATAATGAAAAATATAGTTGAATTATTCAAAAACTTTTACTTAAAACTAAATTCCAATAAAAAAAAATTATTTTTACACTAAAAGGAACCCAAAAAGTAAAACTTAAAGCATAAAATAATTTGAAAAATACCTGAACCATCTTCCAGATCCATTGTTTCCAAATAATCCCTTGAATTCCAACTTTATACATCAGAAAATTCATATCAGCTTCCTAATGTTCATGTCAACACCAAATTAGACAATCATATTAGTAACAACCAAACACATTTAAAAAAGAGAGACAAAATTCCTTATCATAAACATTTCAATTTTTGTCGTTAAGATCATTATGCTACAAAAAGATCCAATAAAATCAAAGTGAAAACAAATTAAATCCCAACAAAATAACAAATCATGAAACCTAAAACCCTAAATTTTCGACATGAAACAAATTCAACTAAAACCAAGATCAAATGTCCTTAACCAAAAGTAAAAACCATAATCAAAAGTATAAACCATAATAAAAAAATCAGAGTAACAACCCTGAAAATTGTAATCTGGAAATCAACTTGATAATTGTAATCTTGACTGCTCATCCTCCTCACACACTCAACTCCCTTACCTCCTGAAACGTACAAACAGAAACGATATGAAACCCTAAAAAATTAGTGAAGTTCAGATCGATTTTCAGACCAAGTAAATGAATGAAACGAAATCAATTTGTAAATGAATGACTGACACAATTTTCAGATCGATTTAAATGAATGAAACCAATTGATTTACAATCGATTTTCGCATGGGTCACAAGACCACAAAATACTGCATAGATTGAACAGAAAAAGAAAGGATCGCAAGAACTTACCAATTCAGATAATCGCGCCTTTGCTTTGCTTTCCTTCCACATTTTTACCTTTAAAAAACGATCGATTTTCAGTTGATCAACATGAAAGGGTTGCATTTCAACTTTAAATTGAATTAAACAAAAGGAAAGGGTTGCAATTCAGTTGCCATTGAATACCTGAATTAAACTAAAGCCCTAACCCATAGAAGGAGATGAAGGAAGAGAGAGATAGAAGAGAGGAAAGGTGGCGGAATAGAGAGAAAGAGGAGAGCTAGGGTAGAATATTGAGGGGTGAAAATGAAGTTGAAGATCAACAGTTGGGAGAGGAAGAAGCGGGACACGCGGCACAAATCTGCAACCCGCGCGTGTGAACAGTGTGAGAACACTGTTCAACTATTCATTTGAACAGCTAAGGATAGATGCTTTTTAATATGTTATAGATTATAGATATAGATTATAGATTCATTATATATATTCTTTTCATTTATTAACTAGTGGTTAGACCATTTTTGTTTTTTTTAGAACAAAAGAAATAAATAGTTTGTACATATTAAGAGAAAAAAAGTAGTATCTGAAGCAACGCCCAGGCTGACAATCTAGTTATATGCTTAAAACCTACATTTTAGTATTTAAATGCACATATTATTAATGTTGATTACAAATTTTTATTTTTAAACCTTGCCTATTATGGAAACTAATTTAGTGATATATACTATAGAAATCATTTGAAATGAGTATTAATATTTTAACCATTAAAGTCAATTTTGGGAATACTGAGTATGGAGCAATATTAATCCAATATCGTGCATGTACCGATGTCCGTAAGTAGTGCCTTTTTATTAGTCTATATGAATCACGCGTAATTCAAGTCTAGTTTTTGTATAATTGTGACAATTTATATTAGGAAAAATTGATTCTAATAATCCCACCTTTCATAGATTCGAAGATAACAGTCCCACCTTTGCATTATTTCACAATAGTCCCACCTTTATACCATATTTTCTTTTATTGGTCCTTAACCGGTTAAAGAGGTAATTAACAGGTTAACAACACACGTGGTGTTATGTGATCGAAGGAGCGTTAATTTATTTTTAAAAAACAACAATTGTTTTTGCTAAATACTAAATTCCCTAATTAATACCCTCCTCACTCCCCCCTTCTTTCTCGTGGTTTTCATTCTAATGAAGACCCTTCTTAAAGGTACCCTCTTCTTTGTTAATCTACTTTTCATTGCTAATCATTATCACCCATCTTTTAATGCTATCATTCAAATCCACTTCTACTTACTCTATGGAAATTTGTTGACTTTGCAATTTTTATTTTGTTGATTTTGTTTTATTGCTTTTCTTTGAATTTGAAAACACAAACAAATGTTTTAATGATGCTTGTTTCAACAATCGTTCAACTGAAAGCTTGTAAATTTTGCGGGTTTTTTTCCTGTTGAATTTTCTTGTTCGAATTTGGGGGTTCGATTGGTGTTTGATTGGATGCTCAAGTTTGAGAATTCGGTTGGTGTTTTATGGTCGTTCCAATTTGGGGATATGGTTAGTGTTTGAGTAGGCGTTCGAATTTGCGGATTTGATTGGTGTTTGATAGGATGTTTGAGTGGTAGTTTTTGGTGGGGTAGGCTTGTTTTTGGTTAGTGGTGGTTTAGTGTTTGCTTGGACGTACGAGCAGTATCTTTTTGTGTGGCTGGTTAGTTTTTGGTTAGTGGTGGTTTAGTGTTTGAGTGGGTGGCTAAGGCTCGTTTTGGATGGGGCTCAAAATTTGGTGGGATGGTGGGTGATTTTTTAGCTGATGTTTTAGTGGTGTCAGTTGTTGTGGTTCTAGCACGCAGTGTCAATGGGTTGGGGTTGCGGTTCGAGTGCTTAGTGTTAGTGGTTTAGGGTCATGGTTCTGGTGGGCGGGGCAAATTTCCAGTGGTGTTGTTCGTGTGGTGGCAGTTTTGAGGTGGTTATGGTTGTGGGCGTAGGTGTGAAGTGAGACAACAACAATGGAGGAAGGAAAGGAAGGAAGATTAGGAAAAAAAATTAAATTGTAATTTGTTTCTTATTTTAATCAGTTTTATTAATAAAAAAAGGAAAAAAAATGGTATAAGGTAACTGAAGTTCACGTAACCTGTAAAAAGGACCATTAAGAGAAAATATGGTATAAAGGTGGGATTATTGTGAAATAACGGAAAGGTGGGACTGTTATCTTCGAATCTGTAAAAGGTGGGATTATTAGAATCAGGTTTTCCTTTATATTATGTAATTGGTTATATTTTGTTAAGTTCAATTAGGGACAAAATTTTATTCATTTGATTTAAAATGAGCTACACTTTTTGTTCCATTTTCTTTGCTCCATTTTCCAAAAAAAAAAAAAAACAAAAAACCAAAAAAAAAAAAAAGAAAACAAAAACCTCTCACAAAAATTAAAGTGGAGCTATGAGGCAAAGAAAATGAGGATGAAGGAGTAAAAATCATACTCTATTTAAAAGATGTTTTTGTCAACGGAACTGTGTCCCATGGCGCTCGGCAACAAGTATGTGACATGTCACTCTTTACAAGTCTCTCATGCATAAGATTATCAACTCAAATAATAATACAAATAATGAGTAGCTACTAAAAATTAAACGCATCATATATGAAACGAATAACCACCAAACTATTATAATGTGGATGATTAATTTTTAAGTTGATTCATAATAAAGTCTTGTTTAAATAATTCATAATAAAGCACAAGATTTATGTGTATCACACTTATTAACTTGTAATTATACATATCATATTTTCTTAAAAAAACAAGACGTAGAAACTTACATAATAATTTTTTTTTTTAAATATATAAATGTTTTCGATATTTATCACACTTATTCAGTTGTAATTGTTATGTTTTTCAACAACTAATCATGTCACAACCCTTGAAATATAACTCCACACTCCATAAGAAAAATATATTTTATAAAAAACATATTTAATAATTGTAACTGATTCGAAATATTTCTCGAGCCCATATTTTAATTTAAATTTGTGTAATTAATTGCACCTTATGAACTATAATCTATTGTATCATATAACATGTCGATAATTCTAGATATGAAAAATGTGATCGTACAAATATGAAAAATGTGATTGTACAAAATGATATAGAGCACATATTTAATTTGTTTCCGCATTTAAAGCTAAATTGATAATGTTTGTCACTCATACGAACTATAGTCCATGGTATCATATAACATCTCGATAATTCTAGATATGAAAAATGTGATCGTACAAATGTGAAAAATGTGATTGTACAAAATAATATAGAGCACATATTTAATTTGTTTCCGTATTTAAAGCTAAATTGATAATGTTTGTCACTCATAAGTTTTTTTTTTCTCCACTCCACTCAATATACATTACGTGGATAGTTTTTTTAACACTCAAATATATTTTTATTTTTATTTTGTTTTTAGGGATATGGCCTTGTTGATTTGGAATAAAACATAACTGAACTGAATTGAATTAAAAGGAGTTGTACTAAATTAAATTGAAGTGAGTTGAATTAAACTGAAGTGGATCAAAATGAAGCAGTAAGCCCCTGTTATTTTGGACTGAAATTTTTGGCACTTCAGTTCAATTCAGTTTAATTCATTAAGTTCAATACAGTACAGTTCAGTTTAATTCATTAAATTCAATTAAGTTCAGTTCAGCTCATCTCCATTATAATTACTACTTCATTTTAATCCAATTCAGCTCAGTTCAACCCACTTTAGTTCATTTCTGTAGGGGCCCCGGATTTTAGGGTCCCAAAATTTTTTGTTCACCTTTCCCAAACCGTCCATAGGTCAAGTTAGACCTAAAAAATTGGCTTAACAAAAGGTGAAATGGACTTTTTTAGAATTATTTTGCAAAAAAACAGGAGCGCAAGAATTTCAGTCGCGCTAGCGCGGTAGCGTGACAGAGTTTGTCACGCTGGCTGTGCAGCGCTACAAAGCTTGTCACGCTACAGGTGCAGCGCGGCAGACTTTGTGACGCTGCGACGTTAGCGTGACAAAGTCTATCGCGCTACGCTATTTTTGTGTTTTTTTTGCTTTTTTTTTTCGAGTGAGATAATAATATACGAATATGGACGATGCTAGTAAGAAGTCGCCAATGAGTTTTAGGAACTAAACTCATAAACCGTGTATTTAGATTCGATATGAATGGGACTCGAATAAGGGACGTTTGTCTAAATTGCACGGAAATCCTCTCCGATCCCATGAGGATGACTACAAGTTGTGGTCGAGCGAACCAAAGTTTGGACTCGGGAGCGAAGGTACTAACATGACGGAGTGCGCCTGGTTAGCCCATAGGCGGCCATTACTAGTTTCCTCTTAACCATACAGAAATTACATTTAGAATCACACAAAAATATCAATTACAAAATTCACAAAAAAAAAAGCATTAATTTGTTAGTGAATCGCAAAAAAAAAAACTAATTAATTTAACTCAAACCGTTATTAAAATCAATTTAAGGAGCCTAACATGATTAGATTTGTCCGAAAGAATTATCTTGATTAAGCGTTGCAAACAAT